>JBAMCJ010005445.1:0-112821 GCA_037075205.1 Drosophila prostipennis | reverse complement strand
AAAGCGGAAATGAGCTTTCTCATCCATACCGAGAAACTCTCCAAACGTTACAGAGCAAGACTGGCACGTCATGTTGAACAATATGAATCAATAAACAAAATTTTTTGATAAAAATTTGAATATTGGGGGCAGACAACTCGATTTTTATAGCAAGTATGAGAAAAGCACCCTTGTTTTTTATAGCAAACCCAGGAACTTTAAAATTCAATTACAAGAGAACCATGGCCGACCGCCAAGTTCTTTTTGCACGTAAATTCTTAAGAAATCGCGGTCCATCGAGGATAATTTTTTCGCGAATTTCGGGGGTGAGCCCGCTAATGTATAGTATTACCGATTTTTAGTTTTCCAATTAAAGAGAAGAATAAATAAATCATTTTCGTGGTTTTTTTTAGGTATAATTTAATTATATATATTACAAACTAAAGATGTTTTGAAAATAATCATATTCTTTCTTTCATATGCGGACTAGAGTATAATTCCCAACTCCAAAGGCGTGAAGGTTTATTTTTTGTGTAACTTCTTGATTACTCTATCAATTAGCAACTGCGATAATACTAAAAAAAACTGATGATTTTCTAAGAGTCGGATGATTGTATCCACATGATGTCGAAATTTAGTTTAGCTTTCTCATGAGTCTGAGGTTTGTAAATAGAATAAAATATTTAATTTTATTTTTGCAGTACCGATGCCTATGAATCATTAAATTATTACTTATCCCATGATTGGATTTTTTTGAGAGGCTACGTGATGGTGACATCCCTAATATTCTGCTCTTAGCTGTGGCTTTCATGTTTATGTTCCGTACTTGTTGGCATTAATTGCTGGTCAGTTCAGTCCGCTAGGCAAGCGATCATTGACACAGCCAGCTAACTGCACATTTGCAGCCTCTGCTTTGGTCTCTTCTTCGCCATTTCTATTTGCGTGACGTCAAGAATGCGCCATACAGTTGCGGTGCGAATATTGGGCACAGCACCAATTTCTAATTATGATTTAAGAATTATTTTAAATCGAATATGAATTTAAAGCATTCTGCATTCTCATCCTTTTTCCATTTTTTTTTTACAAGTTTTTAATTATCAAAACTTATTCAGTTTTCGCTAAAAAATATTATAAAAGTGATGGTCGATTATATCATTTTCTTCCCGTGCAGTCTGAAAGATGCAGCGGTGGGAACAAATCAAAGCAATCAAGGCGGAAAATTATGAAAATCGGCTAGCGGCAATCAAAGTCGTTATGGCCAGCAGCCAAACGGGAAATGGGATAAACTTTTATTCTTCGGATGTCAGGTGATATAACCTGGTCACTAGATAAAGGAAAAAGTCTGAGAAATGGATTCCCCGGTGAAAATGAATCAGCATCTCGGTGGTGATGACCTTGACGAGGAGGTTATAAAGTGGGAGGGGCTGCAGCCCATTTTTTCGCCAGTTGCATAACAGCCGGGAAATCGATGGGTAATGGAAAACACGAAGGGAACGGCACGAAAAGGTGTCACAGCAAGGGGTATTGATTTTCCAGGTGACGTCACGCTAACACTACCACCCACAATCGAAAAGTGCAATCCTCACATGACCACAAACAAACAGTGATAAAGATAAAGCGGAGAGCGAAAATGAAAATGTTTATTGAGCGAGGTGGGGTGGATGGCAACATGGCAATAACGAACGGAATTGATCAAAACAATTTAAACGAGAGCGCTAGCACATTGGCTGCGAGTGTTACGTAACAGCAATTCGCCAGGCACTTTTCCATCGTTTTTTCAGCTTCTTTTCTTTTTTTATTCGCCGGCAGCTGCTGCCAATGAACTGTGCCTGCATTGGTGTGCGTGCGTGTGTAGCTAGTGTGTGTGTGATAGCTGACCGGCAGAATTTCCCCTTCGATTGCCGATTAATCAATTAATTATTGTGCCAAAACACTCCCCAATCGCTGATAACAAATTCGCTTCTCGTCATCCAAAAAAGTGCTCAGCCCTTTGCTTTTGGTTCATGCGCGTGTCTACTTGCAATTTTTTCTTTTAGAGGTTATGAAATCACTTTCACCTAAAATCTATATTTTCCACTACATTACAGCTCCTATGGGATTTCCCTGCTTGCATTGAGGACTCTATAGTGGTCTGTACTTACTTTTAATGAGTTTTAGTTTGGTTAGAGTGTAATGCGAAACGCAGAGGAACAGAGACAACCACGACAAACGTACACCACAAAATTTTGTAATTTTCCGCAGTGTTACCAGCGGGTGGAATTCGAAATCTCACCACCTAGAATTGCCTAAAAAATCTGGAGGCAAAGATAGGCTGGTAACACTGTGTACGCTGCACACAAACTATCGATAGTTTTTTTGCAAACGGTCACCCTTTAAGTAACTGCACTTCTTGAACGGTTTTTTGAAAATTCAAATGGCTTTTTAAATAGTCGAAAACGTTGCCTATGATTCTATTGTATTTACATCTGTAATTATTATTTTAAGATTCTATAACTCTAATTAGTTTTAAATATATATGTTTTCTGCTTAATAAACTTACTAAAAGTAAATAGAAGGTATGAAATACTTTATTACATTGCTAATTGATAACAATCGAGTGTTTGTAATGCACTTTATTTTTAGAAGTCCCAGCGTGTCACTCGTGCAGGGCAGCCAATCGACCGAATAATCCGATTCAAATGGGCTTTAATCGGGACCAGTGCATTTCTCGTGCGGAGACAGCATGTTGAAGGCCCGTCTGAAGGAGGACTCCGTCCTGGGTCGCTGTCTGGCCACTGCGTCATCCGTGGAGCGGGGCGACCTGGTGCTGGAGGAGCTGCCCTTCGCCCGAGGGCCAAAGCGGGAGAGTGGGATCGCCTGCCTCGGATGTTACCAGTTCCTGGAGTTCGGCGAGGATGGCGATTCTCTAGACCGCTGCGAACTCTGCGATTGGCCGCTGTGCGGATCGTGTGCCGACGACGATGACGCCACTGATCACCTCGGAGAGTGCCAGGTCTTCTCCGCCGCACGTGTCACTTTTGCCGGGAATGTGAGCGATGATGGCGTCTGCCCGCAGTTGGATTGCATAACACCATTGAGGTTAGTTCGATGGGGCTCCAGCGGGGGAAATGTACACAAATCTACGGGATGTGGGGGGCCTGGGTGATCAGGGGCACCTAGGGGAGCCTGTCAGAATATTAGTTTTGGCAGCCGCGGCCCATTTCTCGGAGATCGCATGCGAGCCGGCAAAGACCGAAAACTCATTGCGACGACGTCAAAGAAGGCGATGGATCAAAAACACAGTGAAGGCACGGTGGAACAAATTGACTTAATAATATCCTTCGTTTATAAATTTTTAAACATTTTTGACTGTAAAGCGTCTGTTAAATTTGTAAAACCTTAAAAAAATTTAGCTCACAATATACTCAATGTATCCTTATCATTTACTTTACATAGTTAAGGGGTGACATTATAGTTGTTATTTAAAATAAATATCACTTAAATTGGTTAAGCGCAATTGGATTTTAAAAAAATTTTTTAAAAATGTATCCATAATACAATTCTTGATATCTTTTTTGTGATCTTGGGGAAATTTATAAATCTACACTAATATGGAGCATTAATATTTCCAAAATAATCATTCTGCCTTCATTTTGTTTGAGACCCAATTGGTTTAATAGCAAAACAAGAAACGTAAACACTCGAAATTATTATTTTTATTTTCTCTATTTATTAAACCCGTCCCACATTTTAAAATATAGGTACATAGTAAATAGAAATAGAACATGAAAGCCTCAGCTACTTAATATATGTACATTAGGGTGGGCCTTTGTAATGGAAAACAAATGTTTCTCGACGTTTTTTATTTATTTGATCACTAGAGATAACACAAAATATAAACTTAACTATCTTATTACCAAAACAAATTTTGGGACTATTAATATGCCTGCAGATTTCATTTAATGGCCAATGATTTGTATAAAGAAAACATTTTTCCGCACAATTTTCGTGGGGTACCACTGTACCTCGCAAATATGATGAGGCCCAAATGTTGCTATGTAGTGGGGAGGATGGCATCATCTCAGAGGTCTGCCCATGATCTGAGTTCGGCCAACCGGTGTCAGTCAGCGAAATGACATCGACGCCAACGCTTTCGGTGAATCGGACGTCGGTCCAATGGAGTCCGGTCTGCGGACGCTATCTGGTGGCCAAGGAGGCGACCCTTGGCTACGGCCTGCTCGTCGAGGAACTACCCTTCGCCGTGGGGCCCAAGTGCAATGGACCGGTGGTGTGCCTGGGGTGCTATGAACCCGATCTGGATCCAGAGGAGGAGCAGTGCAGCGAATGCGGCTGGCCGTTGTGCGAGGATTGCTCCGGGAATGAGGATAACGCCCATTTCCAGCTGGAGTGCCGGGAGCTGAGCGATTCTCGGGCACGATTCTTCCCTCCTCCCAGCGGGAGCAGTCACTGTCCGCAATTGGATTGTATCATGCCGCTCAGGTGAAGCCCAGCGGGAGGAACAAAAATAGAACCAGCAGCAAAACAAACTGATACGACCACTATTCGCATTTTTTTTTGGCACATAGGGGGTGTCGAAACAGAAATGAAAATTAATATGATAGAAAGACTAATTTATAATGAGATATATGGATAATCCCATGCAATTCCAGCCTCACATTTCGATTTAGTAACAGGCTAAGGTTTTTTCTAAGTAAATTTTGTTAATAATATCTTTACGGTGGGTACCGAATTTATTACTTTCAGGGTACTGCTGGCGAAGGAGGCAAATCCGGGGCGATGGGACAGCGAGGTGGCACCGATGGAGCACCACGAGGAGGAGCGGAAGAAGGACGCTGATGTGTGGCATGCGGATCGCGTTAACATTGCTCAGTATTTGCGGGGTCCCTGCAAACTGGCCTCCCGGTTCAGTGAGGAGCTGATTATGCAGGTGGTGGGTGTGTTGGAGGTTAACGCCTTTGAGGCGAGGAGCTCGAAGGGTTATCCCTTGAGGTGCCTCTTTCCCTACACAGGCATTCTGGCCCACAATTGCGTCCCGAACACATCCAGGAGCATCTATCCCAGCGAGGGTTACAAGTAAGTATAACAAGATCTTTAAATAAATTAAGCTTTTACGTCATACAGGAGAAACCACTTTCCGAGTTCTTTATTTGCTCTAAATACAAAAGGTCTAGAATTACTTTTAAGACTCTAAAAAGAGATAAAATAAAACAAGAAGGGTGGGACGACAAAATTGTCTTTAGAGATCACAAAAATATTATTTATTATAATATTAAATCGCGAAGAGCTGAATTGGGGGTGAATTTCTCGTAAGCATTAATATAAATTTCAGGCCTTTTAAGCGCTGCGCGATTTCTGTTTCATTTTTATATTTTCGGTTCATTATAAAACAAGTAAGGAAGCTAGCTTCGGCCAGCCGAAGCTTATATACCCTTGCAGATAATTCCTATTAATCACTAATTTTCCGATCGTTCCTATGGCAGCTATATGATATAGTAGTTCGATATTGATCAAATTAAAATCGAAATTCGAAAACATTTAAAAAGAGTCATATCCCAGAGTAGAAGAGAATACAATAAAAACCAAGGAAGCAATAATTTATTTCATATTATATTCCCATTAATTTTCCGATCGTTCCTATGGCAGCTATATGATATAGTCGTCCGATTTTGATAAAAATTTATACGAAATTCAGAATTAGATACAAAATGATATTTCCAAAAGTAGGAGGTGATATGTTCAAAAACACCCAAGATATAATTTTTTTACATTTTTTTTCCCGATTATTCCTATGGGAGCTTTATGATATAGTTGTCCGATCCGGCTCGTTCCGACTTATATACTACCTGCAATAGATATAAGACTTTTGGGAAAGTTTTAGCCCGATAGCTTTAAAACTGAGGGACTAGTTTGCGTAGAAACAGACGGATGGACAGACGGACATGGCTAGATCGACTCGTCTAGTGATGCTGATCAAGAATGAAATGACTGAAATCATAATACCCTCTGCAAGGGTATAATTATAAAAAAATTTGATACATGATCATGTAATATTAAGAAGAATCGACTCTAATAAAATTGTGAGTAGTATATTTCATTCAACAAATATTCATTTAAATATTTTTTACACAAACAAAAATATTTCGCTTTATTCTTTATTTTGCATTTTTAAACGCAGAAAATATATGTATACCACGCCAAGTAAAAGAATATAACTGAATACTTTTCGTAAATGGGTATGCATTGTATAAATAATTTTATCTATGCATAAGAATACACACCTTTAAAATCATTTATCAATAAAACTTATAAGTGTGTTCTGATCAACAGAATCCGCCTACGAGCCATGGTGGACTTGGAGGAGGGTCAGCCACTGCATCACAGCTATACGTATACCCTGGACGGCACTGCCCAGAGGCAGAAGCATCTGCAGCAGGGCAAGTTCTTCAGCTGCAAATGCGATCGGTGTCTGGATCCCACCGAACTGGGGACGCACTTCTCCAGTTTAAAGTGTGGTCAGTGCGCAGAGGGATACCAAGTGCCCAGGCAGCCGACTGGTGAGCACAAGCGCTTTCGAAGAAAGTTATTTTGCCTTATAAGTTTACACTTAACTTTACAGAACCGGACACCAGTTGGATCTGTGGCAGCTGTGGATCCACTACCAGCAATTCGGAGGCTCTGGCGATGCTCCAGTCGCTTCAATCCGAGGTAAACTCAGTGCAAGCCCTGGAAATGGGAGCCAAGCGACTGGAGGAGGTCGAACGACTGCTGCGCAAGTACAAATCCCTGCTCCATCCGCTGCACTTCATCGCCACAGGACTGAGGCAGCTGCTCATCGAGATGTACGGACGAGTCCAGGGCTACGAGATGGTCCAGCTGCCGGATCACCAACTGGAGCGCAAGGCGGAGCTTTGTCGCCAAGTGCTGCGGGTGCTGAACACCTTCGAACCAGGTCTGAGTCGAACCCGAGCAATGAATCTCTACGAGCTGCACGTTCCGCTGGTGCTCCTGGCCAAGAGCGGATTCATAGCCGGCAAGGTGAACGGCGGAGAATTGCGTGGCCGCCTCGTGGATGCCATAGATCTTCTAAAGGAGTGCGTGGAGATCCTGGAGTTCGAGGACAAGAGCTCCCAGGAGGGAGTCCTCTGCGTTGTGGCCAAGCAGGCGCTAAAACAGCTAACGCTGAGCGTTGAGGGACTGGGAAGCGAACTCGATTGATTACTTATGCATATCGGATAGCTTTATTGGGAACTGTTCAAGGGACACAACTGTGGTTGACGGTGTTACATTCAAAATCTTGTTAGTGCTGGTTGATGGTCGTAAATGTCAAAAGAACAATAAACTACAACTAAAAAGTGATTACAATTACTACGAACTATTGCTGCACAGTATTTTATATGAGCTTTTGATCTCTTCTTTCATTTTTGGTATATGCGTCTAGGTATCTTCGGGTCTATAGTAAATGCTTTTATAAGGACTTATACCCTAGCTCGGTACATAGCTATGTAGTATTGTATACAATTGAGATTTTTCTACTTCTCAAATCAGAATGTGCTGCTTAGTTGGATACTGGTAAAAAATACCCCGGGTGGCCGAAGATTTCATTGGTGTTCATTTATATCGGTGTACAAATGATCTACGTATGCATTTTTTTAAACAAGCAGTTGCAAAAAGTTCCTTATAAAATATCCATGTTCATTTTGAGTATGCTGCTCCTCTCCTCGACGCTGCTTTCTTTATATTTATAATTTCAAACCATTATAAACTAAAGCATAAATTAGGCTGGAATCTGCATATAATACACAATACGAAATACGAATCAATTTGACTGGCTGCGGGTGGGGGAGGCTGATTAAAAGAAATCACACAATAATTAAAAACTAAAAACATTCTCGCGCCCTTTTGGTCGCACAATAAACACAAGGACAAAATATAAAAAATATTTCCTGGTCCTAGACCTCGTGGCTCAGAAGAGGCGTATCGTGGTAGCGGGAGGCGTGGTTCAAACTGGTGCAGGGCAGCAGCCACAGCGCCGGATGTCCGCGGCCGAAGACATCGGCCAGTAGCTGGTACTTGCGCCGATTGGGCCGGTAGGTGCCCTTCTGCTGTATCGCCTCCACGGCCGTCTCGTCGTACAGGATCGCGTGCAGCTGGTCCACCATGATGGCCGTAACGAACAGGCCGAACAGCGCCGACACCAGCATAAGGATAACCGAGTGAATCCTGAAAGGGAAATTTGATTATTAAATATTAAAAGGGAAAAAGACTAAAAAATAAATGTCCAAAATTCTTTCCTGGACAACTAATTTATGCGTATTTCGCTTGTACTTATTTGTCTACGTCGAATTACTTTTCCCCAAGGCCCCATAAATTGGCATTAGAGGTAAACATTTAGTTGTACTTAAGTGCATATGACCTAGCACTCAATTTGACGCTATATAACTATATCAAGGTAACGTATAATAAATTTTTCCATATTTTAGGCTACTTCTTTTGGGTGTGTTTTCCATATTATCTGATATAAACTCTACACTTTCACTTTAAATAAAATCTAATAATTCTATATAAATTATTGTTATGGCTGAATTGCGATAATTTGCCTTTGTAAAAATGCAACTACAGTATTCCATAGTTTCCTCATGCAGCGTTCAATTTTTGTAATCAATTTTAAGATATATAGTATAATGCATTGCAGTCGGAATGCCGCTTAGCATACAGATCTGAACATCCCAAATAAGGCTACCGACTCCTCTACTGTTACGGCATCGCAAACTTACATTCGAATCTGGGTTTCGATCACGTTCTGGCTGCACTCCTCGCAGGGCCACACCCAGGAGCCGACGATGAGGGCGATGGAGTAGAGAGACAGCAGGGCCACGTAGATGAGGAACTGCAGGAAGTACTTCTGGTTGCGCTCGCCCACGCAGTTGTTGATCCAGGGGCAGTGGTGATCCATGCGCCGGATGCACCGCTTGCAGATGCGACAATGGTGGGCCCTCGGTGGCCTGTAGGTTTCACAGCGAGTGCACACGGTCCACTCGCTGCTGTGACCATTTCCGGGCGGAGGATTGTTCTTGTTGGTGGTGTGCAGGTCAGAGAAGTCCAGTCGGTTGGCGGGCAGGGGCACGGTGCCCGGATCGGAGAACACGGCCTTGGAATGGGACATGGCCAGCAGGAAGACGACGGTGTTGAAGAGCACCACATGGAAGGACATCCAAAGGCTGCCGGAGGTGGGTAATCTTTATAAAGAGTTCCTTTTCGGATATACTGTATGTATTACTCACCTGCCCGGCATCGTAGTCAGGATGATCCAGCGAATGACCACATAGTCCGCGTAGAGAACTGCCCCGTATGTGACCACCAGGCAGGCGATGCCACAGGGATCCCGGATGAAGACCATTGCTCTGCTGCCTGGCTTTTATTGGACTGACCTGGGTATAATAGCCTCTCTCCCCTTTTCTTTTAATTCAATTAGAAACCGAAGGGGCTGATGTCCGTGGCCCCCTCCCCCTGAAAATCGACGGGCGAAAAATAACAATTGTTGCTGTATTTCCTCGGCTCCTCTAGCGACCCTCGATCCGCTCCTGGGCGGTACTCGGGGCTCCTGGGGGCGGTCTCGTCGGCTGCCGCACTTTGCCCACTCACTGCTGGGTGCACAATTCACAAATCGAGCGATTCATTGACTTTTTAGGGTTTATTTTACGCTTGAATTTGTCATTTATTTATTTAGGGTGACCGTTCGCAGAAAGCGCAATAATATTGCACTGCCTTAAGAACTGGAGATACCTATCGCTCATGAGCGTAGAACAATAAATTTTGAGGGGTCGTTGGTCGGTATACGTAGATTTTATTTGAAAATAAATTTATAATTTCGGTGTTCTCTAAACTGATTCATTTCTGAATCATTTGAAATTATACACATAATTTGAGCAATAAAAGAAAAGACCATAAATTATTTTCAAACAGATGTAATTAATGGTCAAATATTCAAATATATTATTCTAAATTAAAGATCTTTGTTTAATTTCTTAAACCGTTTATTAAACATAATACAATTGTAAATAAGTCGATATAAAATGCAATCCATTTAATTCCTTGCCGTATTCTCTTTGCCGCGCTCCCGCTTGAGAAGCTGTAGCTCCCTTTCGGCCATTCCTTCCTTGACCCAAAAGTGCGTCATCACCTCCACCAAAGTGATCCGGCCCTTGCTCTCCTTTCGCAGGAGCTGTCAGAAGTAAAACAATGTTTAAATAACAAAAAACATATTAGACAAGCCAATAGTCTTACCCCGCCAATTAACTCTTTGCAGCCCTTCGACAAATGCGACGGATAGGAGATCTCCATGCGCCTGATCTTGCTGTATGTGCTCTCCGTGCTGTTCGACTCGAAGGGCGGGCAGCCGACGACGAATTCGTAACACAAGATGCCCAGACACCACTGGTCCACGGAGTCGTCGTAGGAGTTGCCGTCCACCATCTCCGGCGGCAGGTAATCCAAAGTGCCGCACAGAGTCCTTCGCTTGTTGTTGGGCGTGTGCGCCGACCAACCAAAGTCGGCCAGCTTTAGATCATCGGTGCTGGTCAGAAGAATGTTCTCCGGCTTCAGATCCCGATGGATCACGTTGTTCAGATGGCAGTAGTTGAGGGCGTTGGCCACCTGATAGGTGTACTTGGCCGCCCGTGGCTCATCGAATCGGTGATTGGGTGCTCCGCGCAGGTGCTTGAAGAGTTCGCCCTCGGAGGCGATCTCCAGAGCCAGGTAGATGCGGCTCTCGTCGTGGAACCAGGTGAGCAGGCGCAGGATGTGCGGGTGCTTCAGTCGCGACTGGATCTCGATCTCGCGGAGAACCTGGCGCTGCACACAGCCCTTGCGCAGCTCCTCCTTGAACATGACCTTCATGGCCACTAGGTAGTGCGAGTGGCGTTCTCGAGCCAGGTAAACACGTCCAAATTTTCCGCGGCCCAAGTGGGCGCCCATTTCGAAGTCGCGGGAGCTCCAATCGTACCTAGGGGATCCAACGTTAATGGGCTATCGGGGACTTAGTGAGCTTTACATACGGCTGCCCGTAGGCGTCGTGGGACATCATCTTGAGGCACATATTCTTAATCGGCTCCTGGTGCTCCTCGGGCACCTTGGTCAGCAGATGCGGCAGGTGGTTGCGGTTGGCGTGCTTCGTGCGGGAAAGAGTCATGGCGCCGGCTAATCACTTAAAATGGGATAAAATCAAGTCAAATGTCGCCTTTGAATCGTGTTTTCCTTTGGCGTCCCTTCTATTTGCGCGTTTTTTTCGAATGCTGAGATTAGTGTGGCCGCATGCTACGAACGACAAATTATGTGACTTTTCACAGGTAAGTGACAGTGAATACTGTTGAGTCACTAAATTGTTTTAAGGATTACAATTTAAATTTGCTAAAAATATATATTTAATTTGTCTTTTTTTTACAAGTAATTTAAATATTTCTGACATCGAAGTCACTTTATTATTAATGTAAAATTAAAATTTATAATCCAGGCACGAAGTTTAAGTACTACTGTGTATTATCTGTCACCATTGCTGTTAATTATTCAAATATTTTCCAATTAAATTTAATTCTTTTAAAAATGGATTGATTAGTCTCATTCACATAATTCGTAGCCACGGATGCCCCTAACCAAGGTATCGATACTTTTGGTTTCGCGTCTACCGGCCAACTGGTCACACTCACCATTAGTCACTTTTTTACACAATAAACTTAAATTAGGCGAATTTGAGAGCGTTATTTGCCCGATTTAAGCAAGATCTCAGAGAGTTGAGCAGGTCGCAAGCTTATTAAGGAGAAGCGCCAAAGGATACCGCACGGAATAACAGCTGGAGAGACGTCTTTTAAACGCCGTGACGCACCGAAAATCGATTGCAGGGGAAAAAACAATAGGGAAACCAGACAAAGATTGGCTGATTTGGATTTTATTGACCCCGGGGCAGTGCAGATTGTTGGCAGATAGCTGAGCGAGCAGAGCGTTTGGTCATAAAGATGGGAATCTTTGGGCAGTCGTCGCCATTCGACGCCGACGTGGGTGAGTCTATCGATAACCGGGTGGGCTGGCAGGCTGATTGGAGGAGGTGCAGTTCTAATTGGACTGCACCACTGATGCATTTCATAGTTTTCCATTTTTATCTGCGGACCGCAACCCCTACGCACTAGCTCTTTTTCAAATTAACCCTCTTTCCAATTAAGCAGACAACAAAGAAAGTCATGTGAGATGCTGTGCGCAGCTCTGCGTCGTACGTTGAACTTATTATTGGAGTTTTCGGCTGGCAGTCGCTGACCTTGAATGACGTAGCACTCAAACCACCCCCTCCGCCCACAGCCACCCCTCCCCCTCCCTTAATGCGATTTACCAAGTTCCCCAGTTGTATTGATTTTCTTTTATTATTACAATCAGTTTTCGAACTGCCTTATCTTCGTTTTGCCGTGACTCACAACAGGATTTCTAGTCCACCACTGATAAGCTAATTCGGTTCTTTTGTTTCCGATTCAATAGAAAAGGCCACCAGCGAGACGAACACCAACGACAACTGGTCCCTGATCCTGGATGTCTGCGACAAGGTTTCGACCAATCCTCGCCTGGCCAAGGATTGCCTGAAGGCGGTGATGCGCCGCATGGGCCACACCGATCCCCACGTGGTGATGCAGGCGATCACGCTACTGGATGCCTTGTCCAATAACTGCGGAAAACCCCTCCACTTGGAGGTGGCTTCAAGGGATTTCGAGACCGAGTTCCGCCGGCTGCTGCTCAAGGCACAGCCTAAGGTTTCGCTGGTAAGTAGAGGGAGTGCTCATCCAGTAATTCTCGTACTAAAGCTCCTTTCTATGACCCGCAGAAAATGCGGCAAGTGCTGAAGAACTGGGCTGATAACGACTACAAGAACGATCGGGAGTTGGACTTGATACCCGCTCTCTATGCCAAGCTGCGCCAAGAGGGCTTCGACTTCAAGAATCTGGGCGATAAGGCCAGCAAGACGGTCGCCGAGAAGGCCGCCGCCCTGCCCAAGGATCCCAATGTGGTCAGCAGCCAGCAGGAGGAGGACGACATCGCCAAGGCCATCGAACTGTCGCTGAAGGAGAACAAGGGTAGTCCAAAGACCGGAAGTGGAGCAAGTGGAGCCGGCACCGCCAGTGCCTACCCCTCGTTGTATCCTTCGTTCGGTGGAGCCACCTCCAGCGCCCCGAGCAGCGAAACGATTGCAACTCCTGCTCCGGAGCCTAGAAAGGTTCGAGCCCTGTACGACTTCGAGGCGGCGGAGGAGAATGAACTGACCTTCGTCGCGGGCGAGATCATTCATGTGCTGGACGACAGCGATCCCAACTGGTGGAAGGGCTACAACCAGCGTGGCGAGGGTCTCTTCCCCTCGAACTTTGTCACTGCCGATCTGTCCGTGGATCCCGAGCGCCTGGACATTAATCAGCAGCATAAGTCGGCCGCCGCTGCCGGCCAACGAGAGTTGGACTCGGCTGCGGCACTGCAGCAAAAGACTGAAGCGGCAGCCGCTGCCGCAGCTGCACAGCCCGTTGAGATCGACGAGTCGAAGATTGATCGGCTGCTGCATCTGCTGCACGAGGCCAATCCCGAGGATCCGTCGCAGGACAGCAACGAGATGCTTCAGCTAGAGCAGGAGGTCCATCAGATGGGTCCACTGATCGACGCCGAGCTGGAGCGCGTGGACCGCAAGCACGCCCAGCTGACGCAGCTGTCCAGCGATCTTGTGGATGCCATTAATCTTTACCATACTCTGATGCGGGATGACCGGGTTGCTGCTGGACAGTTTGCTGCCGCGGCTGGCGGCTTTATGCCTGGACTGGCTGGCTTTCCGGGTGCCGCTCTGTACGGCGCTCCCGGTTACCCGGCAGCAGGTGGATTTCCTCCGGCCCAAAACTATCCGGGCATGCACTCGCTGCCATATGGCCCCGTACCAAATCCTCCCGCTGGTGCTCCATCGCAGGCCCCTGGAGCTCCTAGTGGCTATCTGGGACAACCGCAAGGACCGGTGCCACTACCCTATCAAAATGGACATGCCGCACAGATAAATTGTAAGTATACTGGGGAAATAACAGCCAGCTTTAAATATATACAACAACGTTTATTATTAACGATTACTTACCTTTCAATCACTTATTCAGCGCTGCCAGCCCATTTGACTCAGCCAGCTGGGGCTGCTCCTTTGCCGCAGCCAATCTACACTCAGCCCACCCCTGTGACGACCCAGCAACAGCAGCCGCTACCCCAGCACCCTCAGCACCCTCAGCAGCCACCACAGCATCCCCAGAACAGCTACCACATCGACCCCCAGTCGCAGTACGCCCAAGTTCCGCCCGCAGTCACACAAATCCAACAGACGCAGCAGCCTCAAGCTCCCCACGCTTACATGTCGCCGCAGCATCAGCAGCCACCGCCTCCCCAGGGCTACCAGCCAGGACCAAATCTGTATGCACCGAACGGATCGCCAGCCGTCAACCCACAGAGCTACATGTCACCGCAGCAGCATCAGCAACAGCAGGCGCCACAGCAGCAGCAGCACCCACCACACGATCAGTTCAGTCAGCTGCACCAGCAGATGGCCGCCATGTCCATGGCTGGCGGACCGCCAGTTGGGGCGCCCGGCTATCACATGCAGAACGATGCTGTCAAAAACAACATTCCTATCTACCAGCAGCAGCGGTAAGACCGCTGGAATAAAGGAAAGCCCTTCACTTGGTTTGCTTTACTTTGCCCAATACGAACTTTGTTTCCAGTCTGTCAAAAGGAAGCAAACAAGTATTTTAGTTTCGGATAACTTTTCGGTGAACGAAAGTTGTCAAATCTCTATGTATATTCTGTGAGGGCCGCAAAAAGCAATTGTCAGTGAACCAAAAATTTCGACTATCCTTAAAAATAATGAGAGAAGCCAAATTAATTTAAAAAGTGTATCCTCACATTTTTCGTTTTTGATTTTTTATAATATCTTATTTTGGCCAACATGTTGTGCACCTAAACAATATATTTTTATGGAGAAAAGGTAAACGAGTCGAAAAATATATATATACCATATAAATATTCAATATTCAACACCATGTATAACTTTGTATTTAGTGCAGGAGAGATAACTATTATGTATTATGTTTATTGTACGGATTATATGATAAAATTAACGAAACGAATCACATTCATTAAAATCATTAAAATATACTAAGAAAACCATGTCTTCAATAATTTCAAGTGAGAGGATTGAAGCAACGGGCGCGATGTAGTAGACCTCATTTTGTGTAGTCGGTGATAAAACTCTAATTGACTCACATTCTGGGATTTTAGTCAGAAGTGTGTAGATGTTCCAGAAGCAGACGAATTAAATAATTCAAATTCGTTCATGATAATGTCTAGTCACAAAATATCTCGCTGAGTACTGAATTGTATTTTAAGCTAACTAATTGAATTCCTAATACACTCAAAAAATGAATCGCCCTGAATTTTAGAAAATCGCCTATGGATTTGCTTCACTGGCGATTTCTTTCTTTAAAATAAAGCAAATTTTCTACTGGTAAGGAAAATTTTCTTCAAATTAATAAAAAAGGAATTAAATTTAAGAAATTTTCCAGAAATATAGAAAAAATCGCCAGTGAAGCAAATCCATAGGCGATTTTCTAAAATTTTTTTTTGAGTGTACATGCGTAGCTTTAATACTTAATTCGAAAGATATGAAAAGACCATATTTCCGCGTTTCGAAAATTTTTTTTATAGTCTACCTTAAATACTTAATTTCTTTAAACTCAATATAGTTTTTAAAATACCTTGAAAATGGGATTATAAATCGTAAAATAATTTTAAAGTAAACTTTAAATAATAAATGGAAAACATCCCAGAACTATTACTTTTTAGTTAAGCAAGAGCGAAACTGTTGATTAAGAGAGGTCTGTTGTATTTAGAAAGATTTTATTAGAGTCCCAATTGCATTATATACAGAACAATTTTTCAGTTACTACTTGCAGTGCAGCAGGGATTTATGGTTCACACACTACCTCTTTTCTGCTTAACGTGGTTAGCTTCAATCAACTGCGCTTATCCTTATACCGAAACCAACATCCGTTCGAGTCAGGGCACTTTTCAGATGGGATTCCAATATATTTCCAGCAATCCTTGCCACATGCCAATGTCTCGCATGCCAGCAAACATGCAACAATTCAGCAAATTCCCATCCGATCCTATGAAATAAACTGTCAAAACGGCAGAGACAGTCTGAGCCTGGTAAATAGAAAATGTCAATAAATGCGGAATGTCACAGCTCAAAACAAGGCAGAGGACAGGCGAACAGGTTATGCAAATATTTGTTGATTTCTACGGGCTGCCTGGTAGTCTAACTGCAAAAATGTCAACAAATGCATGGATATTTTTTAAATTAATTGATTTTGCTGCCCTTGCAAGCCTTTGCATATCGATGGGGGTGGCTGGATGGATGGGGTGGGGTTCGAAAGGGTGGGCGTGGGAAAGCCCGCCCAGGTGAACACTTGCGCCTTGTTCGTCCTTTGCCCTTGGGCTGTGCAATTGTGTGTTGTTTGTTGCCTTTGTGGAGCAGCTTCCGTTCGTCGTCAACTTTGATGCCGTTTTGCTCAGTTTCGTTCTCGATTTGATTATTCCGCCGGGTGATTTGCATTTTGTGCCGTGCTCCGCTGCATCTGCATCCTTCAAGTCGGATGGCATTAATCAGAAACAACTGGCTCAAGGACGACCCTTCAACCCATCCCTTCTCGGGTGGAACGGATCTGTCTGCTCCTCTTATTTGTTTTTCCTTTTTTTCTTTGCAGCACTTGGCAATAAAATCAAATGATGCGGGCATCGTAAAGCTTCGCGCCTTTCGCGTTTTCTATCTGTCGTAAAAGTCTACACGTTACCATTATTGCGTTATGTATCACATTGCCATTTTTGTGCCGCCTGACAATTCCGCGGTAACATGGTCCGTGGACCAGGAACCCCGGCTTTCTGGCCTGTGGATTGCGGCTTTTAAAGCGGCATAAATGATTCCCTTTTTTCAGCTCTTCATTCTGCCGCTGCGAATGAGGCAAAATATTTTCCCGCCATGTGGAAAACCAGTGAAAATCTAATAAAAAAAAATTGCCTGAAAACCGGGCCGAAATGGGGTAAAGGAAAAATATTTATGGCTATTTGCTTTTGATATTTATTCAATGGTCTATTGTTGGCCGATAAGCTGTGAATAGTTTTTTGTTTTGTTTAGTTTTTTCGTCGTGGTTAGTCAACAGTTAGTTAGTTTCTGAAAAATGTGGGTTATTCAAAAGGAACAAGAGAGAACGCTATAGTCGGGTTGGTGTCCCGACTATCTAATACCCGTCACTCAGCTAAAGGGAGTGTGAACGCTGTAGTCGGGTTGGTGTCCCGACTATCTAATAAACGTAACTCAGCTAAAGGGAGTACGAGGGAGATAAAAACTTTAACGAGGCATAAGTTTTAAACGAATGGTCCGATTTAAAAAATTTCTTCTACATTTCGATAGGTAATGATAAGCACAACAAAACTGCATTTTTACTTTTCCGAAATATTTAAATTTTCAAAATCGTATATTAGCTATTGTGGGCGTTAGAGGGGGCGTGGCACCTTTTTGAAACAAACTTGCGCTGCGTAGGAGCTCCTAGAATCTGCATGCAAAATGTCAATCTCCTAGCTTTTATAGTTTCCGAGATCTCAGCGTTCATACAGACAGACAGACAGACAGACAGACGGACAGACGGACAGACGGACAGACAGACATGGCTAGATCGACTCGGCTAGTGATCCTGATCAAGAATATATATACTTTATAGGGTCGGAAATGCTTCCTTCTACCAGTTACATACTTTTGCACGAATACAATATACCCTTTTACTCTACGAGTAACGGGTATAAAAATATGAAAGACGGTCGTCAAGAGCAAATGGCTGAATAGTTGAATTTCATCGAAAGTTAAATCTTTAATTGAAAAGTTTTTATTAATCTTTAGATTTTAAAGGTTTGTATTAAAAATGCATATAAAAGATCTTCCATTTTTATACATATTTAAGTATAATTTTACATATGCTTGCTAAGTACCAAAGTAGTTTTTAAACGTCAGTATTTCTTTGACATTTGAAAAATGGTTTCAATGTTTACAAAACTATTCGCCATTAACTACCCCTGCGAAATTTTCTCAGCATATGCAAGTGGCATTCGGACTGGGGAAAACTATTTATTATTCGCACATTTTTCACAAGGTCACGATGCATTTCGCCTTAGCTCTTTTTAACGTCTCTTTTTTTAAATTGTTTCAAGGAAGCTTGGTTTTAAATCTAACAGTCATGAGCTTGCAAACTCTTTCAAAGAAGAAACTTTATTTAAGTATTATTAAGTATGGAAAGTGCCTGAGCGGAACAATACATACTCGTATATATTAATATTCTTCATGATTGGGGTTGCTAGACATTTTAATTGCATTAATAGCAGCACTTGGAAAGGTCAACTATTTATTTTCAATGATTTAACTATCTTAAATTTAATGCAGGCCCAAATCAGAACGTGGGTATGTGTAAAAAAAATGCGTAAAGCGGGTTTTCCCAGGCAAATAATAAAAAACGAAGCAAAATGCCTAAATGAAGGCGTGTATAAATTTGCATACTCTTTGTTCGGCTTTTCCCTGCCTTCTTTTGTTTTTCCTCCTTTTTTATTTGGCAGAACACAACACACATTCCATGTGCTTACCTTGCCTCTCCAGTTTATCATGCATTAATTAACGATTTAATCCAACTTCCATGGCAGCTCTCTTGAGCCGTGCGAACAGCGAATACACAAACTTGAGCGAACGGTTTGCACTGCATTTGGATAAGTTGTAGTGGAGCGCACTACAAATATCCAGAAGTGGGGATAGTGGGTGGAGGCGGGTGGCAGAGATGCCAAGGGTACTCCTTTCCATACTAAACATTAGTAACCCTTAAAAAAAACATTATAATAAAAGCTACATACATTTAAATCCATTTTTAACGATTAGGCATTTTGTCTTAAAGGCACTTCTTGATTTTCAAAAAAAGGATTAAATATGGACTTTCTTATAGACCACTTGACTTTGGACCTTCGGTAGAAAATGGGTAATAAAACGAAATCATTTTTGAGTTAGAAAAAGTTTTTTTAATATCTGTAGTTTTGTAAATTTTTTCTAGGTGCACTTAAACAATCAACAACATCTCACCCTAAAATCACTACAAACTTGTAGAAACTATTTATTTTTATCGCCTAAATCAGTTTTTGATCCTTTTTTAATAGTTTCCTTAAAAGTTGTTATTATCTAATTAATTATTTTGAACAGAAAAATACTTTTCCCATAAAAGCCATTTCAACAAGTAAGTGTGAGAAGTGCCCATAGTTATCTGAATTTTGGCCATCACTGGCATTGGGTGGTAAAATAGGAGGGGACTGTAGGTCGTGTTGTTTCTAAATCACAACCACTGGCACACACTCGTTCACGCAGCTGCATATTGACTTCCGTTGAAGTTGAGCGCGTGATTGAGCCAATGAGTGATTGGAGAGCTGTGAATGATTGAAAGCCTTTGTCTGAGTGTAATTTAATTAAACAAATCAAAGTTGTGCGCTGGCTGGGAGGCGGTCCCGTGCCATCCGAGTGTTTTTCTGTTAATTGAAAATACGTTCAACGAACGCGAACAAATATGCCGACAGCTGGGGGAGGAGGAGTTGTGGGTGGAGTGGAGTTGGGTGCTTTTCCCGGTCTTAAATAATTAACATGGAAATTCGCACACTCGCTCGACTGCCTCTTTTCTCACTGCCGCTTTTTAGGCGGTTTATTATTTCACTTTTTGCGGGAATTTGTGTTTTGTAATTGTGTTTGTTATCGCGTTCTATTTGTATTTAATTATTTGCACCATCACCTCGAACAAATGTTATAAATATAAAATCAAATACTTATGCATGAGGTGTTTTTCTTTGGTTCCGGTTCCAAAATGAAATATGTGGGCACTTAAAATATACCCCCATGCTGAGCAAGCCCTTTGCTTTATTAAAGCTGACAAACATTCAAATGATTTCGCTTTCAGAACAAATAGAGTAAGATCATACAAAAAAATGGGGAGTATATTACTTTAAACATACTTTTAAACATATCAATTACACGAATTATAAAAGAATGTTATTAATGAAATGTGAGTAATATTTTTTTAATTTCCATTTAAATGAAATTTATTTCTGTGGAATTGAAGCAATATTGTTGCATACTTATAGACACCTTATAAAATGATTTGTAAGGATATAACTAAGTGATGTGCGTTTTTCTCCAAATGAGTGGTCATATCTCTGCACTTCCGTTTTTTTTAGCGAAGTCGAACTAAAATATCAACTTTAAAATATTTTTTTTCTTTTTCTATGTTTGTGAAAAACTTTCGCATTGTTTTCCACTATCCTGGCATCCTGCCGGCGCTTAACACATTTACCGAACACGATAACTTGGCTTTGATGCATTCAGCCACTTGCAGCTGCCGTTGACACATTTTCCGAACACACACACCAGTCATTAGGAAAGTGATGAAACAAAAGAATTTGTTGAGCCCGGCATGGGTCCATGCTCGAGCCGCTTTATTGAAAACTTATTCGCCAGCAGGGCTGCAATTAACAGCAAGAGAAAGGCAACAGCAACTCAGTTTGATGTACGAGGAGATGGCGACAAAGTGGATTTAATGCCGAAAGGGTCCAAGGCAAGTAAGTTTTATGCAAATTGCATGTAGCATATACCCAGTGGACGGGGGTGCAAAAAAGATAAATTACTTTTAAAGTGCGCAGAGGCAGAAATGGTCTATCCTCCTTCTCGGTTCTTAGTTCCCAGTTCCGAGTTCCCAGTTTTCAGTAGTCAGTTCTCAGTTTTCAGTCTCGGCATTCCAGAAGTGTGTATGTATATACTTCTTCGACGGCCCGAAATGCAAATGGGGCCTTCCCTGCACTCGTACTGCTGATGATGACTTTCTGATTTGCTTTGGCGAAACAAGTTTCCCATGTGCAAGTTTTTAGATAGTTTTGCCTTTTGGGCTTTTCTGTTTGGCAGCTTGTATATTATTTGTTAATTGATATGTCGCAAAAAGTTTACGCCCTCTGAGAGGGGGGATGTGGCACTGCATTTGTTATAAAACTTTGTAATGCCCAAATAATTGCAGAGCTCTTAAAAACGGTTTGGGTTTCTTTCCGTTTTACAGTCTTCGATTGTCAAATTCGAGTTTCGTTTACTTTTGCCCATGAAAGCTATCTATTATGCTTAAAGTAATCACTTTGTGATTTCACATATGGCTCGGAGAACTGGGATAATCAAATTGTGAAACCAGAGGAGCACCAGAGGAAAATTTGGACAAGGTGCTGGTAGAACTGAAAACCGAGTTTTCCGTCGACTTCAGCAAAAACCAAAAATAGACCACAGGTGCTGCACCTGGCAGAAGTTTGGCCGTGCTCCGCATTCGGGTTTGTTTAACTATTTTCTATTCATTTATGCATTTTGCTAATAAAAATTTCATTTTTGCTTAACTAAGTGAAACGAAAAGGTTAAAAGCAGAGCAAGTAACTCAGGGAAACGGTCGGCGAACAATGAAGGCTTTTATCTTGGCCGACTGTTGTTTGGTCAAGCCTTTCCGCCAGTACAGTGCGCCCTGGCTACAAGGGGTGCTGTCCTCGAATGGGTTGGGTTTTCTTGCCTTGGCTGGCGGTTATGATAAAAAGAAATCACTTGGCGAATAATTTCGTTTTCCCATCGCCCACACAATTATTTGGCAGACAGTCCTTGCACTGTACATCCGCTTTTGTGCCCGTTGTCTTGTTGCCCAGATAACATTTCCGTCATTCCCTTTTGTTGCTTCTTTTTCCCTTTTCCTGGTTCCTGTTTGTTTGCAAACATTTTTTAAATTGTTTGCTGTAATTTGTTTCCGGACCCAGACAACAAAAAATAGGCAAATGGCCCTTGCGCCATTTTTCGAGCTGTGGCAGTAGTGGGCGTTGGCCACGCCCCTCTTCTCTTGGCCAGAAAACGTACTAGAAATATGTGCAGCAGTCGCTGTGTATGTTTTATGATTAAAAAATTATAATTTCAATGTTTGTCTGTCGCTTGGCTCAGCACGTTTGTCCTTTTTTTAGTGTTTTTTTTTCGGCTGTCCTGTGTGGCGGCAACAGCTGCGGGTATGTGTCCCATATATCCCCTGTCCTTCTCCAATTAATCGGGATAGGTATCCCGAGGTCCAGCCACACATACAAACCCCCACTATCCCAACTTCAACAGCCCCATCAACCTCTGCACGTTCCCGTGACTTTTATTAGTTTGACTTTTTTGGCGACGATTTATGGTGGATTTTGTATATCTATGCAAATGTTTTACAGCTGTGTCACCCAAATGCGTTATAAAAATATTTTTTGTGTGCTTGGCTTGTTGCTGCTCAATTATTAACAATTACACCGTTTTTAAATTTCAGAATTCAAATGTTCCATTAAATGTTGGTAAAAGATCAAATTAAGAGCACTTTTGGCAAATAAATTAGTTATTTATTTTAATTATATTTTCCAAATGAAATATCAATTACAACGCTTATTTAATTTGTCTGACTGAAAAATAAATTGGTAAAAATAGAAAGTCACTCTATTATGTATTTACATCCTAATATCTATACCCGTTGCTCGTAGAGTTAAAGGGTATATTGTATTCGTCGGAAAGTATTTAACAGGGACCCTATAATGAATATATATTCTTGATCAGTAGACCTCGGATTTTGCATATTTGCATATTTTTATAGGATAAAGATAGGTCAATTCCGAAAACACCAAAGTTCGTTTCAATAAAAATATAGTTTAAAATTAGTGGCATATTTTTTTTGTTATGGCATATTTGCATAAAATGCATATGCATAAAATATGCAAAATATAAAATAAACTTAACTATTTAAGATTGACCATTTCATAGCCAACCTAATTTAACCGAAGAAAATTGTTTGTTCCTTTTCGTCATTTCTGAGATATCTAATTTTTTCCCAAATTTAAGGAAACCATATTTATATTTCCAACAAGTAGGCGAAAAGGGGGCTAAAACAGTAAAAGGGGCAGAATAGTTTTTGGCCCTATCGGCCAAACTGATCGTTTAAATTGCTCGCCGTGTTTACTGAAGGTTCCTTAGAATTCCAGAGGACTACATTAAAAATTTGAGCCTCCAGTTGTTCGCATATATTTTGCATATTTTGCATATATTTTGCATATTTTATGCATATATTTTTGGATATATTTTGCATATTTCCGATATGCATCCGAATTTATTACATTTGAAAAATATGACACCTACCTAGAAATTTTGGTAAAAATCGCACCAAAAATGGAGAAGTATGCAAAATCCGAGGTCTATACAGAAAAAAAAATGACAAAATATCAAATTGAAATTTGTTGGTTAATTTGACTTTTTTTTAGGATCAAGTTTTGTCATATCGATCTACAATGAATAAATATTGGTTTTATCTTATTTCATATTAATTTTTGAAAATGAGAAATGTATATTTATAATTTACATGAAATCATATATGTCTGATAATATATGATATTAAATGTCAACCTATCGCGATATATCGTTTCGAAATTAGTTCGAAAGTGGTTCACAGTTTACAACACTGTGAATGTGAGACTGTGCAGCACTGCAACTCGAGCCAACAGCTGGAACTCTGCGACGTTAAAATATCGAGAATAAGGTGAGTTTGCATTATAAAATTACATTAATTGGTTTTCTTATTGAGTGTTAAGTCGAAACATTACAAAGTGGTGGTGATTTTAACTTTGCCGTCGAGTTAGCACACAATTTAAAGATATTTCGGTTCTGAATGTGTGTGTGGGGACAGCTTAATTAATGGGTTTTTCTGCCAATCCAATTCCAGATGCCATTAAGCAAATGCTCAATTAGAACTCGCAGCAGCCGAAGGCCTTGGCCCCCGAGCCCGTGTGGAAGATCCTCATCTACGATCGCGTTGGCCAGGACATAATATCGCCCATAATTTCCATCAAGGAGCTGCGCGAATTGGGCGTTACCCTGCATGTGTAAGATCCACTGAGATCCTCCAGAGATCTAGTTTATATATACCCATTATCCCATCCAACAGGCAACTCCACTCCGATCGCGATGTGCCGGCCATATACTTTTGCCTGCCCACCGACCAGAATCTGGACAGGATTCAGCAGGACTTCTCCTTGAACTTGAACTTCCTGGCTTCCATTATGCGCAGCAAAATCGAGAATCTGGCCGCCGCCGCCCTGCGCGGGGCAAATATCCAGCGGGTGTATGTGAACTTCATCAGCCTGGAGGATGACTTCTTCGTCCTGAAGCACCAGCAGAGCGAGCAGCTCTCCTACTACGCCATCAATCGGGCCAACACCCGCGACGAGGAGATGGAAGCGCGGACTCCAATGTGGACTCGCTACTCGCTCTGTTTGTGACCCTGGGCAATGTGCCCATCAGCCGGTGTCAGCAAGCTGGAGAAGAAGCTGCGCGAGAACCTCTGGGATGCGCCTTGTCGTATCGGCCGCTGGTGCACGATGTCCTGGACCTGGGACTGAACCTGGTCTAAGTGGAGGATGAGTCGGCCAGTGCGGGCAAGTTGAATGACTCATTATCACCCTGACCTTTGAACCATATTAATACTTGTTTGCCTTAGGAGCCCGCAAGAAGCCGAAGGCCTGCGATTTGGACCGCAACGACCGCTTCTGGATGACGCACAAGGGCAGTCCCTTTCATGCAGTTGATGAACAACTTAAGAAGTTTATTAAAGAACATGATTTGGATATTAAATTATTCAAATATTTATAATTATTATTATTTTCAGAATGTGGCCCATCTATACATATGTATACCTATTCCAAAAAATGTGAAATGATTAGAAATAAATTGTTTTAATATAAAATAATAATTTTGTTTTACTGGGAGGGTACTGATATACACGAATAAATAACATTTTGATGACAAAAATTAATATGAAAAATATCGGTTGGATGACAAAAATTTATATGGAAAATACCAGTTGGATGACAAAGAAGTTCAAATGTCATGTTTCAAATGAATCTATTATAAGATCGAATTTATAAAAAAAAATATATGCTTGATATTCTCGAAAATATCAAATCGGTATTTTCGAAATGTTGGTGCTGCATTAAATCATATCGGCTGGAAATTAACATGAAATAATGTTGATTTTGGTGCAATTTAATATCATTTTTTTTTTCTGTGTATTGATCAGGATCTAGCCATGTCCGTCTGTCTGTCTGTACGAGTATGAACGCCTTAAAGGACTTTAAAAGGTGTCTGGCGCTCACATTTTTAAAGAATTAAGAAAAGTGTAAGTGAAATTTTGTTGTGCTTGAAAATACGTATAAAAATTAAATCGGACCATTTATTTAAAACTAATGCGTGAAAATTTAAACGCTAAATAACGCAAGTAGCTTTGATGAGTAATGGGTATCTGATAGTCGAAGTTCTCGACTACACCGTTCTCTCTTGTTTTGTTTCCAAGTTTAATTTACGTTCTGTTAATGTTTTGATTTAACTCTTATTTATATATATGTACATATACATACTGGCAAACATTGACGCAATTCGTAGTCTAATTTTGAACAAAATAAAAAATTAACTGAGCCACGTGCTGCACTCAAACCCAATCGAACGTCACGTAGCCTGCTGACTCAAAGTTTATTATAAAAATGCAATAATACAAATTTCAAAGTTCGCAGTGCAAATAGTGAAAGTGATAGGAAAATCTACAAATTAAATGAAGCTCGTATTTTGACAAAGCTAATTTTTTTGAGTATTAAGTTGCATTGGTGCTGGGCTGTGACGTCAGCGAAACTGAAAACTGTCATTTGAAATATCACAAATCACGTAGCAATGTTTGGAAATTCAAATGGGTTTCAGTTTAAAATCAAATTAGCTTAAGCTCAGACGCGAGTTGGTCAAATACAATTTTAAAGGGAACTCAGAGGAAATATTTTTAAAAATGAGTCAACTTAGTATTAAACTGATATTTGTGTTCAGCTTATGTTTTGCAAACTGTCGACCACAACTGGCTCCCTTTTCTGATCCCGAGCCTTTGGCGAATAATGAGGTTTTTTTTCCGGGCTTGGAGGACGATTTGGACTGGAGCCGGGCCAACTGGCAACTGGTGATCCGCTGGCTGATGGACCGCCAGCAGCTGCGTTTCTGCATTGCCCTCGCCAGATTCGATGAGCGGTTGGTGCCCGGAACGGCCTGCCAGGCTCTGTTGGCCAACGGGGCGCTTATGGCCAACTGCGACATCGGGAACATCGAGGATCTGACCATGACCATGCGCTACGCCTTTGGCGAAATTCTGTTGGATACCAGTAGGAAGTGTCGACACGGCCTGGAGCTCTTTGGAGTTCGCTGCCGGCGGAGGGCGTAATCGGAAACCTTCAGCAAAGAGTTTTAATATTCATAAATGCCTTTTAAACAAAAACGGAAATTATGACAATGTCGGACTGTCCTAGAATATTCAATATAAAAGAGGAAATTAGTTTAAAATAATTTAAAAAATATTTATATATTATGTTGATTGAAATTATATATTTATATACTTTTGTTTTTGTATTTTTATTTTAAACAAACTGTTCACCATTAATGTTTTTGTCAAAATGCAAAATGAAAATGTGGCGATAAATTTTGGAAACATGACCAATTTCCTGACACTAGGTTGTCACTGATTAATTAAACTAATGCAAAATTGTAATATTTTTACTCGCTGCTGAATCTACTAATTGTTCCCATTTCGCCTCCTAAGTGCATTGCTAATTCACTTTATTGAGCAATTTTTCATCGTCTGCCCTGCCCTGTCCCCTGTCATTTCAATATGTCAATAAAAATCAGAAAGGAGCTCTCCGCCACCCCCGATTTGGGTCCGAAAACTGGGTGAAGGCCTGAGTCCGAGTGGCGAGTCCTTGCCGAGTGCAGTGCCTCCATGACAAATGACGATTATAATTTGTAAAATGCGCCCATCTTGTTATCCCCTCAGATCCTTTTCGCCCGCCCCCGATATGTTCGACTTGTGGCCTAGATGTTGCTGTCCGGCTTTTTCCCCATTTCTATTGCTGCTCTCGGATTCAGTTTAGTCCGTTGCGATTGTTGTTGCAATTAGCAGAAGCGACAGGGGATAAGGGGTAGCATAAGCACAACTGATGGTTTGAATGGGGAAAATTGCAGAGCGCAAATAGCTGATGGCGGGTGGGGGTTGGGGGGTAGATAGAGCCGTATTGTTGCTTCTGGCAATTACCGGGAAATCTTTAGGAGTTCAGCTTCCATGGACAGTTTTCCCATTTCAATGCGCGCGGTGCACTTCATGCACTTCAATCGATTTGCGAAACACCTTCAAACAGCGAACACAATTCCAAACGGGGTAATACTATACATTAGCGGGCTCACCCCCAAAATTCGCGAAAAAATTATCCTCGATGGACCGCGATTTCTTAAGAATTTACGTGCAAAAAGAACTTGGCGGTCGGCCATGGTTCTCTTGTAATTAAATTTCAAAGTTCTCGGGTTTGCTATAAAAAACAAGGGTGCTTTTCTCATATTTTCAATCAAAGTAATTAAGTTTTAATGAGTTCCTATAAAATTAATTAATTGTTCAAATGAGTTCCTATAAAATTATTTAATTGCTTAAATGAGTTCCTATAAAAAAAGTGTAGACTTTTGTCACATTTTTTTAATTGTATTTTTTGTCTAATGAAAAAACTTATGCAAATAATCATGTTATGAGTGGAGCGTGGACTATAAAGGACATGATTGAGATTTTAGTGACGGCCAGGAACGATCACATCCATCCAAGGTCCCCCACCATTTTAATGCATTAATTAAACCTCAAACAATTTGTATCTTTATATTTATTTAAATAGTTTCAATGAACACTTTTCCGCACCACCATTGAGGTAAAGTTCCAGGCGCGTTTTTTTATAGTGGTGTCCCCGTTAGGCCTAGTCCACGCTTCAGATCCGAATATAACAAAGAGTCTCCTAATTAACAGCTGAGTTGTTGTCGAAGGTGTCCTAAAAATATATATGCGAAATTTTATGATGTATGTTAAATTTGAAATGAAAGCATCGTGCAAGTACAAATTAAAAAAAAAAATGGAACGAGTCACAAGTAAAATTTGGCATGAAATTAAAAAAAAATCGCGGCGATTTTTTTTTAATTTCATGCCAAATTTTACTTGTGACTCGTTCCATTTTTTTTTTTAATTTGTACTTGCACGATGCTTTCATTTCAAATTTAACATACATCACATGACTTGCTCTTCGGGTTGTACATATCCGCCATGGCTGCAAAAAAGAAATGAAGCTGCACGGTGTGCGGTTTGTGCTTCTTTAAAAAAGCGAAGCGCGCCAAATATCCTTTATAATTTTCCTTTTTCCGGCCATAGTGCGGAATGGTCTCTTTAAGGTCCCGCCACAGACGCTCTCATCCATACCGAGAAACTCTCCAAACGTTACAGAGCAAGACTGGCACGTCATGTTGAACAATATGAATCAATAAACAAAATTTTTTGATAAAAATTTGAATATTGGGGGCAGACAACTCGATTTTTATAGCAAGTATGAGAAAAGCACCCTTGTTTTTTATAGCAAACCCAGGAACTTTAAAATTCAATTACAAGAGAACCATGGCCGACCGCCAAGTTCTTTTTGCACGTAAATTCTTAAGAAATCGCGGTCCATCGAGGATAATTTTTTCGCGAATTTCGGGGGTGAGCCCGCTAATGTATAGTATTACCCCAAACGGAGATGTCAACAAAATAAACGCTTTCCAAATCAGTTTTGAGACTGAAATTGATGGAATTTTTGCATTGAATGTGCACCAATGCAACGCTGCATTTTAGGATATCACTGTGCACAAAAATAAGAACATACAGTTATTATAAAATTGAGATTGAGCTTGTCAAATGAATTAATTAATACGTATATATAAAAGATCATTATAAGATATTTTTTAACTTTTTGCATTCACATAAAATAAACGAAAAAACTTCGTTGACTGTAATTTTTTTCAAATAACATTAAGAATTAATTATAATTTGTACTTAATCACCAAGATTCATTTCGAAAGGCTTATTTATCAAATTTGGGTAAAAAAGTCATCCAGTCTGTTTGAATTCAACATTTTTGATTCAGTAGCCAGCGTTGCGCGCGTTCTTCAAGCGTTTATCTGGCACTTCCAAGGACTCTTCAAGCTGCTCCCCAAATTATGGACAACTTTTCTACAACATGGCCAAAGCTAAATGTAAATTAATGAATTGTTTAAAGTACTTAAAATATTTACGCTCAAAGCAAGTGGATGAGCACTGCCACGCCTCCTGCCCCCCGCCGACTAGCTTCAATCCCGGATGAGCGTGGGCCGCTGACCAATGAATATGCAAACGATTCCACCACCCACGGCCACTCCCAGCTCCAAGTTCGTTAAAAACGCAGCATAAGGTCAAGGAGATAATGTTGGGGAGGGGTGATAGGAAGTACATGGGAAGTACACTGGTTCTTGAAATGGCAATAGTGAAGAAATTTTGTGTTAAAATAATTTGCAACATAATATGAATAATTTCGTAATACACAAATGTTTATAATGAAAGAAACAGGACATTTTTACACTTTAAATCATTATGATTTGGCGATGTATTAATTATAATATAAATATTTAATATTACAAAACAAAATTAAAAACAAGAGAGAACGCTAAGTCCGGTGCCCCGACTATCAGATACCCGTTACTCAGCTAAAGGGAGTGCGAGGATGATGGAGATATAAACTTTGATCAGCTATAACTTTTTAACAAATGGACCGTTTTTAAAAAAAATTTCCTTGGAGTTCCCTTTAAAATTGTATTTAACCAACTCGCGTCTGAGCTTAAGCTAATTTGATTTTGAACTGAAACCCATTTGAATTTCCAAACATTGCTACGTGATTTGTGATATGTCAAATGACAGTTTTCAGTTTCGCTGACGTCACAGCACAGCACCAATGCAACTTAATACTCAAAAAAATTAGCTTTGTCAAAATACGAGCTTCATTTAATTTGTAGATTTTCCTATCACTTTCACTATTTGCACTGCGAACTTTGAAATTTGTATTATTGCATTTTTATAATAAACTTTGAGTCAGCTGGCTACGTGACGTTCGATTGGATTTGAGTGCAGCACATGGCTCAGTTGATTTTTTATTTTGTTCAAAATTAGACTACGAATTGCGTCAATGTTTGCCAGCAAATATGTATATATAATAAGAGTTAAATCAAAACATGAACAGAACGTAAATTAAACTTGGAAACAAATAGATAAGAGATATAAACTTTGATCAGCTATAACTTTTTAACGAATGGTCCGATTTAAAAAAATTCTTCTACATTTCGATAGGTATTGATAAGCACAACAAAACTGCGTTTTTACTTTTCCAAAATATTTAAATTTTTAAAATCGTATATCGACTCGGCTAGTGACACTGATAAAGAATATATATACTTTATAGGGTCGGAAATGCTTCCTTCTAGCTGTTACGTACTTTTGCACGAATACAATATACCCTTTTACTCTACGAGTAACGGGTATAATTAACTCTATGTTGATATGAAAATAGTCATTTCCAGTCATTTCATTTTCATAGTCGTTTTCAGTTCCTTGCACCACTTGTCCCACAGTGCGTATACGGGTTGGTGTCGAACGGTCATTAAGGCAGCGAATAGAGAGCTGAGCTCGCTGTTTACGCAGTGAGGAACAGCAGCAATGGCAAAAACAAGAGAAGCGGCCTGAACGACAGTGGCAACAGCCTGTCTTGCGACTTCTGTTGCCATGCCATCCCCGCTCCCCCCTCACCCCATGATGTCCCAGCGAAGCGTCCTGTGGAGCCTTCTGCTCCTTGCTCCTTTCACCCCATCGCTTTTCCAACTGCTGACTGTTAATGTGCAGCCCCCTCGTTCCGTAAAATATGCATAAACAAATGAAACGAACTGACTTTGCGACTTGCTCAGCGGCACTGCAGCTCTTGGATGCAATGCAGCCTTCTGTCCTTTCTGCAGTCCTGCAGTGAGTTCAGCCCGAGTAATTAAATTTTGCTCGAAATTCCTTGCATTTCCTTCTCTGATTTCGAATGAGCTACCGAACTCGCAGATTTTTCCGCGCTATTTGCATTGAAAAAGTGAAAAATCTATTAATGGAACGGGACTGGTAATAATTTATGCAGCAGTGAGCCGATAACTGAGCTCCATTTTGATAAGGCGGGAGGTTCTTAAACTGGTCCTGGCAGTTCAGTTGTACGAGGTCAAATGTCTTCGACGGTTCGTGGTAAATGAGATCGAACGGGATTGCAATCACTGTCCAGACTCCCCTTTTGCATCCTTTGATTTCTGCGGAGGGACAGGGAATGCTACAAACTGGCAAACTGGAACCCAATTGATTGCATTATCGCAGGGGGCCAACGAATGACCGACATGAGAAGACAAAGGAATCGACCCATAAAAGTTCGATGCTTTCATGCAACAAATTTAAAGGGCCCGATACTTATGGAAAAGTGGAACGTTTGTCGTCTAATTTCACCCAACCAAAATGTTGAAAGCTAGTTCATTTTTCTGTCGTTTATAAAATATAATATATAACTAAATGCCTTAAATTAATTTATAATATTATAAAAATACTTTTTAATTCTGTTAATTAGGTATTAAACATTTCTTATTTTTACGTTTAATTGGGTAATCATTTTGTTGGACTTTAAAGTCACGTTTCTACCTTGATGTTTAACTTTTTGTAGTCAAATTTATTTAAATTTTCTTTTTAGGAATGGCTTTATTTCAGTTTTAGCAAATTTTCGACTCCTTATTCTGGGAAAAGGGAAATCTATATTCTTAGATCACAATTCCAACTACCCTCTAGATCAAAATAAATTATTCCGTGCATGTTTTCCGAGATTATCGTTCGTTTACCTTTAATTTTTCTCCGCTCGGGTGAACCGCTGTAGGGCATCTGCGACTGGTTTGTCGGGTGGCATGTGGCATGTAGCATCCTGTGCGGCAAGGATGCCGACTCGTGTGTGTGTGTGCGATCCGCTAGGGCTCTTCAAGGCTCATTTATGACCCTCATCGCTGGTCACTTTTTATGCATTTTCCCACGCTGTTTACTTTGTATACAAACGAGTGGCACTTACTTATTTTGTGCCACATAATGAGCGCTCCTGATGGCCGCTTATAAATTATAAAGCATACCCACACACACGTCGTCGTCGTCGTCGTCCAATAAACTTACCGCTCACACCCACCCAATTTGATTTGTATGGCTTTTCAATTTGTGCTCTGGTGCTCTTTAGTTCCATTCCGCTCCCCTCCCCGTTCCCTTGTCCATCGTGCTCGTATTTCCTTTTTGCTGCATTTGCCATTGTATAAATTTTTGGTATTTGCGCCAATTTCATTCCAAATTGAGCGCTGCCCACAGTCGTTTATTTTTAATGCACCCGGGCCATCCGAAGCGAACCAAAGCGAAACGAAGCAATATGGCCAGACTTTGGGTTCTGGTCCTCGAAAGGGTCAGGTGGGTATGGGGATGGTCGGTTGGTTGTTTGGTTGGCTGGGGAGGAGCACCGCATCAGAAGTTGATTTTTATCCACTCTCCGCTCGCTTCTCCTTTATTTCCCATTTTTCTATTGTGGACTAGCAGAGGGATTTCGGCTTTATTTGGTTATGTGTATGCTTTTAGAACGGAACACGTGTTGATGTGCCAGACACATGCCCATAATGCTTTGGGCAGCTCTTCCCTTAAATTCCACATATTCGTTACAACTCAATATCGAATTTCGGTTTTATTTTAAATCTTTTGTGCAAAATTGCTATCCCCAAAGCGTCCTGGTTAGAGCATCCAAATTGCGTTGCTCCGCCCACACGAAATCCCATTTTTTCCCAATTTAGTCCTTTGTATTATTTGCAGTGTGCATTTTGGACATTGTGCTGCCTTGCCTGGATGCCAAACACTCGCTGCACAGCAGGACACTCAGGCGAATTGCAGTGGGTGGATTCCAGGGGAGGGGGAGGCGGATTAGTGGAAGGCCAAAAAGCGGAGCCGAAGGCGAAGGAGGGCCCCAAGTGCGCTCAAGATTTATGGCCCACGGTCTTCTTGCTCCTGCGGTTTGGGGGACGGGGGCCTCACTACATTGGAGCTGTAGAGCCATCAAATACAATCAAATTGATTGCCTTTTTTAGGTGGATGCCAGGCATTCCGAGAGGCAGAGTCTGGGCTGACCTATAATGCGATTTTGATTTTTTATTAATTTCTTCATTTGCAATTAGTTAATGACTGGCCTCGGGTGTACAATACACACAACAAAGGGTGCAGGGTCGTGCTGTCTACATTTTACTTGCAAGTCCCGAACTTCGCATGTAGAACGGGCCCAAATAAATAACAAAATGGCGTTCTTCAATATCCGGTGAGCGGAAATTTCAATAAGGCTCGCCGGGGCTCCAAGGGTATAATCAGGATATGAGCTCAAATGACTGGACGGAAAAAATGTGTGGCAATCAAACTTCGTATATGTGGGCTGGATGGGCGTGGCAAGTTTTGAATTAGTTGCGCCGAGAATTTCTGCATAAATCATTTCCTGTTTGTGTCAAAGGAACAAAAAAAAAGAAGGGCAGAAGATAAAAGCCTCGAAAAGACAACGACGGAACGGAATAAAAAATGAAAAGCGAAGGAAGCTCCAAAATGACATGACAAAGTCAAAGCGACGAACAAAAATAAGAGCAAGACAAAGCAAACAGCAACAATAACATTAAATTAGCATTTTTTATTACTTGTAGTTTTCTTTGCCCTTTTGTACATTCCTTGGTGTGTTTTTTTATTCCGTTTCATTGCCGGCTATTTGCATAAGTTGACACAAGAAGCACTAAGTAATATTGCGCATTCGACATGTTGGCCAGCGACTTTAACTGGAAAATCGGTCAATACAGGAGCTCTTCGATCCATTATTTCCTTGGTCTTGAATCTTGGGACTTACATTTTTCAGAATAAAAGTAGGAACCATGCGCGGATCCACGGGGGGTGATATGGGTGATATATCACCCCCCACTCGGGTGAAAAATGAAAGGAATTTTGGTATTCAAAAAGTATGGAACAAAATAATTGTTCTGATATCACCCCCCACAACAAAATCCTAGATCCGCCACTGGTAGGAACAATATAAATATTTGGATTTCAAAACTTCAATTTATTGGAAAAATGTGCAATGCAAAGGCTTGAAAGAAGTGCAAAAGTTTAAAATGTGTTTTAGTGCTTTGGTGATTAATATGTATATATTCAAAGCATGAAATCACTACCATTTAAAGTAATTGCAAATTGAATTGCCCGAAAAAGCAACGGAAAAGTGCAGCCCTTCGATTTTACATCTTCGAAAAGACGTAAATGTTCCCTGTTGTACGATAGTTTGACTGTTATGGTTACTGTCTTCTTACCCTTCACTCCGACGTCTGCTGAAATATGTATGAAATCTTACACATTTATTACAAAAGAGCGGAGAAAACAAAGGGCGGACCGAAGAAACCGGGCACATCTGCATGGATTTCCACAGCTCCCCGGCCCGCATCAGTGGTCCACGTATAAATTTTATGTACACTTACTTACTTCTGCAAACAATGAAGGCTCCGTGACGTGACTTAGTCCTGGGGCTGGTCAGCTGGAACCGGAGAGTCCAGGACGATCCGGGCTGTCTGCCATTGTCCACAGCTCATTCCTTCGTTCACAGCCTTCCCAGCCTTCCCACCAGCCTTCCGTTTCTGGGTCGTTGGCTGCCAAGTGCAACGATTTCGGTTTCCATTGGCATTATGTAGTTTAAGATTTCACCCGAATGGGTATGCATATGTGTACTCAGTGTATTTACATATATTTATTGTTCTTGGGGCTGGAGCCAAAGTGAGGCATGTCCTGCGGCCAAAAGAAATTGTAAACATCAACAGGCTTTGTGTGCGATTGTAGCTCAAGTAAGAGCTGCTGTCAGGATGGTCATCTTTACAAATAATTGAAAACTTTGGTGACTTTTCGATAACCTTTTTGGGTTCAATGCGTGTCAAAAAAAGGAGTAACAGAAAATATTTACGGATATAGAAAGCAACTCTCCTACAAACACAAAGAACAGAAGAGGTCACACAAATCTCATGGCTCGTTAAATCGCATATATTGGACTTGGGATACAATGTTGCATACTTTTAGACACCTTCACCTTCTTTAGCATATTATCTTAAAGCTCAATTAATCTCAGAGTTTATATTGTTGTAATTGACAAACACCATAAATAATAGTCTACCTTCCTATCGCTTCCTAATTCAATTCACTTCAGCTAATTAATTAAATCGCATTAAACAAATTTCTACTGCGATGAGCTCATCACTCATCGCACACGGCCATTAGAAAGCTTTAAGTAGCCACTCGTTCAAGTCCCCACTGTGCCCCCAAACGGCGATCCATCTGAGACAGTGCCCCCTCCCCCTTCTCTGGTTCCGCCCCTAACAACATTGTCAACATCGAACAAATCGCTGCCATCAGTTGTGGGAACATTGTTTAAAGAACATTTTAAAATTCAGCATCAGCATCAGCGGCAGCAGGAGCACGAACATGTCCTCGCTCGGTCCTCCTTGTATATTATTTCATACGCACGCTTCTTAAGCATGGCAATAAATTGTCGTGCGAAATTTTCATATGCGTCGCCGTCAGCCCAAAGGGTCGGAGCCACGCCCTCATCTGACCCCATCCCCACCCTCCCGCAGGATGTCCGCACATCACGCGCCCTTGCGGTTTCACTGGGACATCTCGCATCGTCGCATTCTTGAAGGCGCTTCTTGTGTTGCGTGCTTGCTGGTTTCCCTTTTTGTAATTTTCAATTTAAGCTACACAACGTGTTGCTCCCCACACTGCCACATGGCTGCACTGAAAAATAAACAATGGATTCAAAAGTCTGGCCAAACAACGATGGATACTTGTTATGTTTAACCAAAAGAACCTAAAAAATCAAGGCAGGAGATGCATAAACCAAAGAAGACAGTTTCTTTAAAATCATAGCTAATTTTCTAGTGTACTAGCCCCTTCTTTTTTTTACCACGCTTTCAACATTTCCGACGCCGTCTTGGGAAGCCATTTAGTGACAAATTAAGTGCCGTCGTATGCGTGTTAATTTCGCAACTCTTAGCAAATGACGCATACGACACGTGTGCCCGGGCCCAGCTTAGTTGCAATTTATTAAACGTTTCGGGTACAAATTGATTATTTTGTGCTCGGACTTTATGATCCCTATTACCGCCCCTTCAAGTGTCGATTTACGAGCCCGCCAATCGCATTCCCGCCTTTTTATGGGACAGCCAGCGAATTTATCGTCCCCGCCAAGATGACCTCGAGCCGCACACAATGTAGTTGCCGCCATTCGCGCTGCTCTTTATGATTGCCACAAATCGCATTATGACTTAATTTTTATGCCGCCACGTTCATAACATTTATGTAGTGTTAAAAGTTCTCACATCTCACTGTTGGCCATTCGGTGGGCTACATAAAGTATTTAATTATCCGCAATGATCCGCCGCAGACGCAACTTGTTGCTGGTCACGTTCGCCTGTCACCTGCAAAATTGGGAAAATTGCCACCTGCTAGCCTTGTGCACTTGTCATTGTCACCTGTCTTGGCCATCTGCCTGGCGGGTTTCTAGGCCTCCGGGGTCCAGAAATCCAGGGGTCCAGGGGTCAAGGGGCCAGCTCCCGTCGTTTAATGTGCATGCCAAAACAGTTGCCGCATATGGTGGCTGCAACTGCCGATGCTGCTCGTATTAAGCCATTAACGAAATCTGACCAGCCACAAATTGGTCTTCAGCTGGCATCTGCAAGAGGGCCGAATTTTCCCCGGGCAGTCCGAAAATATGAAAGTTGAAATTGAATACAGGCAGGCTAGGGATCTGCCATTAACCAAGCTTTGGGAATACTTTCAGGTTTTTTAAAGCACAATTTTTATTGAAAATATTCGTTTTTGCTTAAATCATTTGAAAGCTTCCGTCTTCAAAAGCCGTTGCATTCGAAATTGATACAAGTACTCCCTATGCAACTCATTTAAGGTACCAATGTTCGTGGTTACCTCGTTTAGGCCTTGTCGCCCCACTTAACTTCTTACTGCATCAGCATACTGCATGATGGCTGTGCTGCGCAATTACGCAAATTAGCAAAGTGGAATTCAATATGCTTGGTCTGCGAGGCAAAGGAGGTCTCCGGGTGCACATTATCATTCGCAACTCCTAGAACATGTAATTGCCATTAAATTGATGTGATTGAATAAGCTGCACCAAGGGTGTTCTTACGAAACGCACAGATTGAAAGCGAAGTCTCACTCTGAGATTATAAATAATAATATCAAATAATATACGAATAACGTATTCAGCACTTACAAGTGAAAAAATCAGGAATGGAAATTATACATTCTCCTTAAGTTTTTTTATGCGTTCCAACAATACTTTTTAGCTATTTATTTTTTAAACTGTAGGAGTCCTAATTTAGAAGTATTTTCGGATGGTTACATCTACTATTTACTTGCTTTTTGTGTGGTTTATACTGGCCACTTTTTTGTTTGCCATTTATTTGATTTATGTGTGTAACGGCTGTAACCGGGTTTTTTTCCTGTTTCATCCATTGTTATGTGGCACAATTTGCTTATCTCTGACCTTATCGTACTGGCCGTATTTCACGCCCGTTCTAGTATTGCTTGGTTTGCCAAACATGTTTGCCTACTTATGCTTGGCAAGCAAATTGAAAACAAAATGGTGCATTAATATCAGCATTTAGTTAACCTACAAATTTTCTATTATTGAACAACAAATAAATTGTCGTTCCTTGAGATTATAATAATCAATAATTATCGACGTCGAACCTGTTGCTGGGTAATTAAAAAAAATATATATAAAAAAAGGACGAATTTTCTGCTGCGCATCATTCTTATTTTGATGTTTTTGCGTAAGGGCCCCTTTTATGTTCTCAAGTTACAAACCTATGGGTACAGGGCTTCAAGGCGAATGCCTTAAAAAAGGCAAAGAAAATAAAGTTTAACACTTGCTCATGCCTCTGTTTATTCAAGGTTGGCTTAGGAACGCAAGAAAAAAAGCTGACCGTCATTTGTTTTCTTGACACTTCTGAAGGCTCCTCAACAAGAGGCGGCTTAGTTTTTTTTTAAGGGTTCGAGTCCAAAAATTTCTTATACGCTTCGCTTTTTTGCATAATGTCGTTTGCCTGTAGGACCAAAGGGGTTTGTCACTAAATAAGTCGCAAGTTGATATTAATAACATCTCATTATCGCCTCGTTCTAAATTTCAGCGCTCAGATGAAACATGTTCGCATCGTCAATTTATCATAATGAAGACGAACGACTCTAAGGGATGACCTTCAAAAAATTATGATCCAAGTTTTTAAGTTGTGGCAATTGTAATTGATGAGCCCAACATCTTTAGGTTGGCTGAGAAGCGATTAGCGGTTAATAATTGAAAAAGTTTATGCTTACCAATAAGTTTCATAGAAAATGATCGAATGGGTTTAAAACAGAAAATCAACACTTTTTAAATAATCCAGTTCGGTCACCTACAGCTGAGCATTTATTGCAGAATTTTCTTACCAGTTGGCTAAAATATTTCCAATAATGCTTTGTTAGTGCGAATTTTCCAATTGACTGGGATGAAAGGCAATCAGAGTCACAGCACAAAGATACAGTGAATTCAAGGCACAGACCCAAAGTGTCTTATTCTCGGTTCACTGACCAGTCGAGATGATTGACTTCATGCAAATGTTCTCGTTAGGACCCATGTCTGGTTGGAAAATTTGCATTTGGCTTGTTTGACCAGTCTGCCACTAAAACAAAATTGGAATGGTTACCTCCTCGAACATTTCAATTTAATTAATTAGAGTAAGGACAAAGCCAAATAGTCCGCTTTTGTTCAAATATATCTGCAGCTCTTCCTGGGATCTCGGGCTATTAATGTTTAACCAAAACAAAGTAACAACAAATATGCCATCAGGTTCTTACATCAGACTTGTATCTATAGTTGCTCCTTGCCCACTGTGTGGTCCTTTTGGCAATTAAAGTTAGTCAAAGTACGGTTTTTCATTGTCTCGGCTTAGTTTAACTTTAAAATTGTTTCGCTTCTAGAGGTGGTTGAACATTTTGCGGTTTTATTTAAAATCAATATGAGAAGATTTTGTAAGCTTCAGTTTACTTAAATAAATGAAATAAATGGAAGCCCATTTTATTGCACAGGAAATTCCATAAATTTGCAAACTGTAGCTTTATCGATCCGGCAAGTCTATATCTTTCGCAGCGCGTTGACACCACCAGACGCTCGGCATTATTGAATTTATGCACTTAACGATAGAGTCAACAGAGTGTATCTGCTGCCGTAGAGGAAGCTGTGTTCGCGACTGCAGTGGCAACGGTCCGTATACGCAATTAAATTTGCAATGTCTTCTCCTCGTTGGATTGTCTGTGCGAGAGTGTGTAAAAGTAACAAGAGAGAACGCTATAGTCGGGTTGGTGTCCCGACTATCAAATACCCGTCACTCAGCTAAAGGGTTGGTGTCCCGACTATCTAATAAACGTAACTCAGCTAAAGGGAGTGCTAGGGAGATGGAGATAGAACTTTGATCAGGCATAAGTTTTAAACGAATGGTCCGATTTAAAAAATTTCTTCTACATTTCGATAGGTATTGATAAACACAACAAAACTGCATTCCTACTTTTCCGATATATTAAAATTTTTCAAATCGTATATAAGCTATTGTGGGCGTTAGAGGGGGCGTGGCACCTTTTTGAAATAAACTTGCGCTGCGTAGGAACTCCTAGAATCTGCATGCAAAATGTCAATCTTCTAGCTTTTATAGTTTCCGAGATCTCAGCGTTCATACGGACAGACAGACGGACAGACGGACAGACGGACAGACGGACAGACGGACAGACAGACATGGCTAGATCGACTCGGCTAGTGATCCTGATCAAGAATATATATACTTTATGGGGTCGGAAAAGCTTCCTTCTAGCTGTTACATACTTTTGCACGAATACAATATACCCTTTTACTCTACGAGTAACGGGTATAAAAATAAATGTCAGGAAATGAGATTGCTGCGGCTTTAATTTCGCTCAAATGATGAGGATGGCCAGAAAAATAAATGAAGAGATTTCGGGCGGGATTACTTAGGGATTGTTATCCAAATAAACAGATTTAAGATTTATTTAGGCAGCTAGTAAACACAATCTCGCTGTTCTAGCGGATTTTAAATTAAGTTTTTTCAGTTACATCAGTTACATTCCTTTTCATTTATGAATGGCAAACTCTTGGAAGAGAACGAAAATTTTTAAGATACACATGTCAGTGCAAAAATTGGTAATATCGCTTTACATTGAGGCTGCGGCAGCCGATTCCTCATTTGCCGCAGTGATGGCCTTTTCGATGGTTCCCTTGAGCTTTCGGATGTCAGCATCCAGGTATACAATGCGCTCATACTTGGTGGCCAGCTTGTTGATAACTCCACCGAGGTGATTCTTGAGGATTGTTTGCAGTTCATCCTCGTTGGGACCTGTGAACTGCTGTCCCCTCAAGTTGCACTGAAACTCGTCCTCGGCCAGCGCCTCGGCCAAATTATCCTCGGTGTCGTCCTGCAGCTTGCGCAATCGGCTCAATTCCACATCCAGATCAGATCGCTCGGCAGTCATGGCCTCGAAGGCGACTATCTTCTGGTTCAGCTCCGGATTGAGCACCACGCCCGGATTGATTAGGCGGGCGAAACCCTTGTTCAATCTCGACATCGCTGGGTCGGTGTATTTTATCGAGTTTAAAGAGTTTGTGAATTTTCAGCTAGAGCAGTTACTGGATTTCATTTATTAGTAAATTTGTCCCGTAAATCCGAACACTTTCTAGTTACCTACTTATCATTGGTAAAATTTTGTTTGCCTATTACTTTCAATGAGGTCAGTTGGAAACTGCAGTTAAAAGTAGAATAAGGGGGAAATTATTATGTGATCTAAGAGTACTGCAGCCGGTTCATTGAAATGGTCTTGAAGTGCATAATTAAACAAATTTTACCAAAGTTACAGCCCGTATATTTTAAAAGATTGCTGTTTCAATTTATTTGTATTGACTAGAATAACATTATATTTAGGAATTTTTAAATTGTTTGATGCGGATGTGATTTGTTGCATATACATACTGGGACTCGTGTGATTTGGGGTTCCTGTGTTAAAAATAATTACTGTTGAGGATTCCAAAGCAAAAATAATTTGGCAATCAAGAAAGGCAAGGCTACAAAAATGGCCGTGCATTTAAATAACAAAAGCCGCTGTCCCTTTTACAGTTCACGTGTATATATAGAGTGGAGAATATTAGAAAATAAATATAACTCAGGGCGCGTGTCCTAATTAATAAGACCACCTCGACGCCATCATTGCCATTTGAGCCCAGTAGATTTTTCCTCCTTTTTTTTGGTTACACGAATTTCCCAGCGGCATTTCGCGAAATGCAAAAACAACAACCACGCAGCCCGGGAACACAATGGACCGAGTGTAACACAAAATGATGAAAAGAAACAAAGGAGAATAGAGATATCTCATTATGGACAAAAGCGGGCCAAACGAGTCCGAAATAAAATGAAAAAATTATGCACGAAAAAAAAAGAACCCAGCTGGCCTGTTTATCTGCCCCATTCCATCCCTGTAAATCAGCATCCGCCCCGTTGACCAGTCTGCGTATTTACGAATTTGTTTACAGCACTCGGTGTGGAGTTCCTCGCCTTGAGGTTCTGCGAAACACGCGTGCCAAAAATAATCAAAATATAATAAGCAGACTCTTCAAGGCGCTGGCAAATGAGGCATGTAATAATTTTTGCCTTGCCCGAGAGTCCAGCCCCTTTCTACTGTTCATAAGATTTATGGTGGGTAGTTTTGTAGTCTGATTGCACGGTAGTAAGGGTATGCTGATTCGTGAAACGCTCGAAAGGTTAAGTTGAATAATTTATCAAACCAGTTTATTACCACTTTATTTTAAAACAAAAATCATTAAAAGTGCTTATAAAAAAGTTTAACAATGAAACAGTGGATTGGTGAATTGTAGATCATAATTTAAAATAAACTTATACATAAACAATAATAGGTATTATTAGTGCGTTCTACAAAAACTAGGATAGTTTTAGAATTAAGGTAACCAAAGGTAAATAAGTTTTCCCCAATTTTATAATTAAAGCCAACTGCACAGTGTCCCTTCAGTCGGTACACATAAATCTTAGTGCTTCCTCGTCAAATTAAGCAATTTCCAACTCAGTTTTGGAAGTTACATTTTTACGAGTAGTTCACAAACAATTCTATCTACTCGGATTTTTTCATTTATTCGTTTGCTCATGGCCTGTGCAGCTTGATAGGCTTTGCACACTTTTAGGTTATCATCAGTCAGTAAGTAAGCTGGATTACTGAAGGATTTCGTGGGGTTTTTCCCCGACATTTCTCTATTACTCGGGCTCTTAGTGGAATACAATGGCAAAGCAACAGCCATAGGCATCTGCCTACGGTTATGCAAATCGCTTGCGGGAAAATTTGCTTGAGTAACTCCTCAGGCCACAAGGTGGTCAGCTGAAAATTGCGAACGAAAGGATGGGCGAGTCGTCCTTGGAAATGGGAAAAGGTGCACCTAGTTTGCCTTAATTTCCGCTTTATTCGGCAAATATATGCGTTGCTAGGCGAGTGCTTTTTAATAAGTTAGTTGCCCGACATTCACGCTGCTCTGTTTTCACCTCGTTCGCTCTGTGTGCGCTGGCATAATTAAAAATGTACACACGTGCGCTGACATGGAGAGGCCACGTGGTGGAAAAGGCGGTGGGGGTGGGGGCCTCGTCCTGCGGTAACAGATGATGAGTCCGGGAGTCCGGACTCCGGATAGGTAAGATTTACTCGCCATCCAGCTGCCTTGCTGAAAGCTAAAATCTAGAAACCTTCGCATCATCATTGTTGCTTTGGGCGTACACTTAATACTGAATAGCGGACACCAGCGGATGAAGTCGTCGGGTGAGCAGAAGAGTTTATGCGCAAAGTAAGAGGTAAAAACTATATTAATGCGTGTACTTATGTGAAAATTTCAATAATAATTCGCCAACAGGTTGATTAATAAAGCCACATCATTGGATATCAATGAAATTATAAGAAAAAATTAATCATATAATTATACCCGTTACTCGTAGAGTAAAAGGGTATATTGTTTTCGTGCAAAAGTATGTAACATCTAGAAGGAAGCTTTTCCGACCCCATAAAGTATATATATTCTTGATCAGGATCACTAGCCGAGTCGATCTAGCCATGTCTGTCTGTCCGTCTGTCCGTCTGTCTGTCTGTCTGTCTGTCTGTATGAACGCTGAGATCTCGGAAACTATAAAAGCTAGAAGATTAGCGACTTTGCATCAAGCAACGACAGCGCAACGTGTAAGAAGAGAACAGCAATTCGAGCGCGGCAGAGCAGGAATAGTGCTTTCCCTTTCTTACACGTTGCGCTGTAGTTGCGCTGTTGTTGCTTGATGCAAAGTCGCTAAACTAAAATCGCTGTCTTTACTAGTACGTCTTGCGATTACAAAAATTTTATTTTACCACTTTGTGAAGAATTTATGAAGCAATATGGGGATAATTTTTTTATTCGGAAACCGCGTGTATTCCGGCGTACAGAAGTTTTCTAGGTTTAAATTTTCTTAAAAAATACTTAATTTTAAATTTAAAAATTATTAAAAATATTTTTCTGAAAGATATTATGATATGCCACAAAGTGGCTTTGGAATTATTAAAATAACTTAAACGAGTCTGAAGTGCTGCATATCTTAAAAATCGGAGCTTAATTAAAAAAATATTTTTTAAAAATAAACGGTAAGAGTTAAAAATAAAAAAAAAAAAACCGATCCTTATATTTCAATCCTCTATCGAAAAAAAAAGTTTCGCTTGATTCTGAGATTTGACCCAAATTGGCCTGTCACGTTTCACATGGAATAACCCAAATTTGATATGCACCATTCGATATTATTGCATTGGCATCAAATTGGATTCACTGTTCGCTTTAGCATGAGTGAAATATTTTGTATTTTTTCTGAAATACAGTGAACGTTTTTTAGTGCTCAGCCTAAAACCCAAGAGAAGGCTTCAGAAGCTGATGTTTTGTGAATTTCTTGCATAAAATCAATTAAAATCGTTATTCAATAATTACTTGCACGCGCAAACATGGAGGGAACAAATGCCATTAATTAATTTCAATTTTAGCTAGACGCGTGAAATGCCGTTGGGTTTCAGGCGGCTGATTTACCAATTGAAAATTCATTTCAGCTGTCATCTGGCGGTTAAGTGTGAAAACTTGATTAACACCGGTTAATTGACAGTTTGGAAACTGGTAAATAATTGTGCTTTTCATCATTTTAATTAATCAAATCTGTTAACCAGCTCCCAACCATTTGTTACCGATTTTGCTTTAAAGAAAATTTATATAATAAGTTTTACAAAAAATCTACGAATGTGTTTTATTAGTTTGTAAATTGCAGTTGAATGTTTTTAAAGATTTTTTGTAAAATTAATTTAGTTTATTTAACGAAAATAATTAAACATTACAGAAACCGTTTAAATAGCTCAGCTTTTAGGCCCTTAAAATCGTAGCCCTTCTTGAATATGTTCGCATATGGCTTCTGCACTGGCTTTAGCGGTTGGCAATTAAATATTTTTGCTGATGTTTAATTAAATGCATGGCTTATGGCGGCTTAAGAGGGCCATAGAAATGTTTTTGGCAGCTGTCAACTGGGCCACTAAAAGCGCGCATAGACTTTTCATTATTGGTGACGAGCGAGGCGGGAAACCTAGAAAATGTTGAGTGCGGATTTGGCAGCTATGCCACGTGATGCCACGCCCCCGCCAGCCGTTCCTCCCGCCCATGCAAAATCCATGGGTGTGTGGGCGCAGTAGTGGGCCTAGTGGGCGTGGCCGGTCAGCACTTACCGCCGCAGCTGATTGCGCGTGACAAATTTCGAGTCAGCAGTTTGGCATTTTAACGCACTGGCACAGAAAAATAACTAAAGTTCGGCGATGCTCGCACAGCTCCATAAACGTGGAGCTTAGGCACATCAATTTGGCTCCGCACTGGCCCTCCGACCAAAACCGTATACCCCACCCCTAGAACCGCCATTTCCCGACAGAGCCAACTCAATTAGCGCTCGCACAAGCTTTTAGCCAAACTCAGTTATTATTGCCTGTGGTGTTGAAATGAAATGTTTGCCCCGACTGCAACAAAATGCATTTGAATTAGCGAGAGCATTACGCATCGTGAAGTGCGCTCAAATATTAATTATTGAAAATACGCAATTTACTGCTTTTCGGCCATTGTTTGTATTGCACATGAATACATAAGCAAATACAACGCGAATTAACAGATCAAGTTGATAGATGGCCGATATTACTAAAATGTCAGCCGATTTAATGCAAATAGCCTTTGTTTGTTGGCGACATTGTATTGCCTTTGTGAGCTTTTAATTTGATGGTAACAGTTGTGAAATAAGGAAAATGAACATTTAATTATTTATTATTATTTGGTTGGAAAAGATTTCTGTTACACCCGCGTATATATTTTTTAGCACGCTGGCTAGATTTCAAGCTTGACAAAATATTCTTCTTTCCATAAAAAAATATCTCGGAAATATGATATTGTTCTAATAAAAACTTCTGGCGCTCCTCTTGCCATAGAAAAATGCCCCACGCAAAATCCACAGTTGCTTTCCAACTTTGCATCTTAGAAAAAAGACCATAGAACAAGTCAAGCCTTTAAAAATACAAACCTTCCTTCAGATAAACACGGACTCTCAGGCTTCCCTCAGCCCTTCATAGATGCCCGAAGCATGCAGCTTTCATTGGGCTATCAGTTTCTAAGCAGAGAAAAATAACTACGTCTCTTCCACACACTGGAAAAAGGATCTCCACTTCTTCACTAATAACCAAGCCCAATTTAGTCTTCTATGAAGCTAATTGGGCCCAAGGAATTGGCTCTACTCGGATGGTTCTAAAACTGAATGTAGATGACTACCTTCGCAGTCGTCGACAAGGATAACGAAATCATCGAGGGAGGAACCTGTACCAACTTCATCTCGATATTTACCATCGACGTCAGCAAAGGTAAGGGAATATTCGCTATCTGCACCAACCTTTCCACCATTTCAGCGCTGGAAAATCCTGGGCAAAAAGATCCGACAAAAAGCCAAATACGAAACATCGTTGCCCTCAGCGAATCCAAAATAACCATCGTTTGGGTCCCCAGCCACCAGGGTATTCCTGGGAACAAACAAGCGGACGCGGCTGCCCGATTTAGGAGCACAGCCCCATTGACATATCTATGCTAATTAAAACCATAAAACGCTAAACACAGCCTGCAAAAAACCACATCCCCAACCGACCTCAACAAACTCGATCGCAGGATTTACACCCGCCTTCGCATTGGACACACACAAGAATCGCACGAACACCTTTTTCTTCGCTCTTCCATTTTTGGATCCGTCATCCTTCCATCTTCCCTACTCAAAACCTCTTCCAAATCAAATATTTCAAGAATTAAGGAATTTGTTAAGGAATTTTGTTAAGGACTTCAGTGTCCAGTGCCATTAATTTGACAAAATAAATAAAATAACTTAAAATATTTTTGAAATACAACTATTAGTTCTGTTCTCGGTGTACCGAAATGAAATCTTGATGGGTATTTATGTTTTTATCAAGCATCTGTTTGAGCACCCGATATCAAGGCATAACCTGGCTATATATCTTTTCGAATATCGCATTAATCGATTTTCATGCCATTCTTCGCGTCGTTCCTACTTGCCGAGCAGCCTCCAAGACATAAAGCACGAAACGTGCCTTAAAGTATGCCAGGCATTTTAATTAAAACTCGTTTTTGCCTCCACCCGTTTGCCGTCTTCTCCACCCGTCGGCCCCAAAAAATGGTAGCAACCGTTATTCCGGCTTTTGCTTTACCTCAACTTAATGGCAGCTGCTGTCGTGCTTGATTACCCAAGTGCCACGCCCTCGCCTGCGTCCCCGCCCCTCGCCGTGCAGCACTACTTGAAAACTTTTACGCTTGTCATGTGCAACATGTCCAACTATGCCGTGCTGCCTCCTCGGCTCTATAGTTCGTCCTGGCTGTCCTGGCCGTCCTACAGCCTAAAGGCAACAAATCCAGCACAATGCACATGTAGCTGCTCAACGGAAATGAAAAATCAAATAGAACAACTCATAATGGCAAGGGGCTCTGGGTTGGGTAAAGAATCAGGGTTGCAGTTACATAGATCTTCAGATCTGAGCTGTGAGGCGTAACAAATATTATAATGTTTCCTATTAAATCCCAGGGTTATTCCCCAGCACACCTGTTGTTTAAAACCTTTTTCCAGGGCGAACTCTTGAATTCCGATTGCTCCGGCTGTCGTTCAACTTCTTTTCAGACCTTTGCAGCCCTGAAGAGCAACTCTTCCGCCGGCTGTGGCAATTTTCTTCAACATTTTTTCGAATGCCTGCTCTGCTCCTTGTTGCTTCTCCATCGTCCACTTGGCAGCGTCGGAATTGTCTGTTATGTGGCACTCAATTACACTTTCGTTGTCACTAAAACATCTTGCTGGCAAGGGCCGGGAAAAGTGAGGGAAGGAAAAGAAAAGCTTTGCATACATGTGTGATTGTGCCCCGGCTTTGACACTTGAAGTGGAGAACTTTGCAGAGCAGCAGGAGCTATGAGTCTAGTACGAGTGTGTGGGCCTTGACATCCAATAAAGATTACCAACGATTGTTAAACACAAATTGCGCTCAATGATGAGTTATCTGGCGGGGAGACGCTCCTGTGCTCCCTGGCTCCTCTGCGGCAGATTCCTCCTCACCGTCCGTGCCTTTTTGCGGCCCAGCAAATCAGCTTTTGCAGCTCGACGTCCTCGGAAGCCATAAGGTATTCTACTACGCTCCAGCGACTGGCAAAGTTTCCAGGCCACCTTTTGACGAAGTTGTCAAATGAATTCCGAGTGTGTGCCAGTGGGAGCCGGCATTATCAGAAAATGAAATTTAAAACGTTTTTGTGTTTGCCAGCGAGCAGGCAAGTTTATTGTACTTTGTACTCGGGTTGTGGTATGATGTATTCGTGCCAGGGCATGTAATTCATCAGGCGGGAGATGAATGAGCCGTATATGCTTGAGTACGGCATATCCATTCGATATTCAGGTATTACTATCTCTTATTCTGTCGCTGCCTTTACTTTTCCTTTTACTGCCTTTTACTTTTACGACAGAGTTTTCATTTTCAATTCATAATGATTGTACTCCTCTCATATCTCAGATTGCAGCACGTGTTTTGGCTGGTCTTTGTGTTTTTTTTTGGAGCAGCTTCGTAGGTACCACAAAATCTAGAATTTTCGTTTGCACAATTGAATGAGTCCGGCATTCGGAGCAGTCCTTTCCCCGTATGTTCATTAGACGTGACTGCATGCAAATTTGCTCTTTTATTTCGAACCCATTGTTCCACTTCTTCATTACAGAGCAACGGAGCAACCACAAGGAAGCCGGTCCTGCCATTGTTTCTGGCTCTTTCCAGCTGACTGGGCCAAATCGCAAATAGATTTTTGGTTATGCATGCTGCTTAAGGGCATCAAATCAAGTAAATATTTTTTCTGTAACCAGATAGACAAATAAATGCAAATAAATCAACTTCAACGTGAAATGCAAAATTTCAATCTGAGCTGTCAAGTTGCCAATCAACCAGGAAACTTGACGGAGGAACTACATTGAAATTTAATTACTGCATTTGATAATATTTGCACTACTTATTATCTTGGAAAACGTCTCTAAATTAATCAAGTGAAATCTTTAATAGTATTTCATATCGCCTTTAATGATTTACTTAATCTTGTGTTTAAATGATTTAAGTTTCATTTCCCAATGTGCCTTTTTATGTTTGTGGAAACTGATTTAATTTGTGAAATATTTTAGATCAAATATGAATAGATATCTCTTTTATTCCCAATGATTCCAAATGGCTAATATTTCATATTCGCCAAAATACTGTATTTATAAAAACCAAGGATATTTTTATTTGACTAAACAACACTTCAATTACATTATTCAGTGCATCTCAATTAATTAACGAAAATGTGGAAAAGCCGTCCATATTTGCGCAGATAATTTTATGGGAGCGAACCTTTTAGGCCAACTGCGAAATGTTTTGAATTACATTGAAGCCTGTCCTCTGGCGAATCCTTTATAATTCGGACAAGAGTAACACGGGTCTTCGCTTTATCATCGTTAGTTTTGCGACGCCTCTGGGGCAGTATTGTCGTGGCCATTACTTTAATTAAATTATATTCGTACGGGCTCGACGTCAATCGTAAAACCAATACACTTAATGCATCTGTCAACGCAGGAGTCACAAAAAGTGTGTGTGCGTGTAGAATGTTCAAAAGCAAAATCACGTACTTAAAGGCAATAAGCATTTTTATATCCTACCCCAAGCACCCCAGCCCAAGAAGTTGGGCCCAGGGAAAATATTTTAAAAACTCAACCGCGTAAAAATCCCGCAGCCCACACTCAGCATCGCACAAACACATTTCTATTAAAACGCAAATTTCAACAGATTAACACACAGACCACCGGAAGCGGGGACTCGGATCGGGGGACCGGGCCTGAATGAAACTCCAGCGCGTGTCATTCGCCGTGTAACAATTTGAAACTTTTATAGAGTTTTCTGCGCCGAACAAAAAATTCCATCGATGGTCGGCGGACAAGTTTAAGAACACGTTAAACTTTTTACGACTTCCGTAGATGAGGATTTCGTAGGGCCGAAATGTATGCGGAAGTTTTCTCCTTCGGAGATAATGCAGTCAGGAGTCGAGGTCGCGGTTGAGGAGGCACAATGAAATTTAAGGCAACAGCTGCCACTAATTAACCTGCCCATTTGGACCTCGATGCCGCCGGTGTGTATTAGTTAAAAACTCATAAAAAATGTCGGCTGATTGAAATAAGCGTCGATGGCTATACGTTGGCCTTTCGATTCCGATGCCGATGGCAAAGGGACTTAAATTTAAACCGCTCAAACTTCATTGCATATTTATGGGCTCTAGACCCCGCACACAGGGCTTTTGGCGCTTTTTAAATATTTAAATTTAAATTCCAGCTAGCGTGTGGGAAACCAAACAGAAGACAGGCGCACATCTGGCATAAATAAATAGACTGTCCTTTTTCGTAAGTCGAAAAGGTGAACGTCGAGGTAAGACAAAGACAAAGGGTTCGGTGCTTAAAGTTGGAACGCTTCCAAGCGGCCAAAATCCGTTTAAATTGAGCGTGAATTAAACTTTCGGCCCTCCTGCAGTTGCACAATGCCAGCATAATTTAAGTTTCCAGTGGAATTGCAATTAAAGTCTGGTTGGCGAAATTTGCAATGAGTTTCGGGCTTCAGACGAGCATCTATGTTCGTATCCCTGTGTGCGGGCTCAGCTCTTGTAGCACTTTTATTTAACTAGACTAAGCGGCTTTTGCCTAGACAAACTTTGCCGCACCGAAATCCGCTTGACTTTGGGCCAAGTCTTTATTGCCCGCGCCTGCTTGCCTAGACGAGCATGTGGAGAGGTTCTCGATGACAGCGTGTGGAAGCGGGCTCTCGCTAAATATTAATATAGAGCACATACTTCTAAGATCTTCTTCTTTTTTTTGTTAAATAATCCTTTGGAAAAATATTTAAACTCAATGGAGACAGATTCTAAAATTTCTGATGTAATTGCCGACTTTTTTCCAAACTACTTATAGTTCGTCTTTTTGGTCAAATTCTAACTATCCTATCCCCAAAAGGGTGCGAAGGCGGATGCACAGAATTACAGAGATTACAGATTTCAGTAAAGCCTTTGACTCGTTAACCACTTTCTTCTTTTATTCAAATTAAATTTGCTTGGGTTTCCATGAAATCTATTAACTTGGATTTCAAGTTATTTGAATGGGAGGACTCAGAGGGTCATATTTAAAAGCGCTGTTTCTAAAATGATCCACGTGACATCTGGCGTGCCCAAGGGTAGTCATTTGGGCCTTTTGCTGTTTACTTTGTTTATTAACGATCTTCCCTCTATCGTAATTCATTCTCGTATACTAATGTATGCTGATGATGTTAAGCTTTGTTTGACATATTATAATAATATAGAGAATATAGAGTCAGGTGTGACTATAACCTCTTAAATTTGAACTGCCTAAAATGTAACGTAATGACCTTTCATTGGGGTACTCCTACATTTATAAGTTATTCGCTTCAGAACTCGCCACTTGACCGGATACATTCACTAATAAATATTAGAAACCTTGCTTCTGCATTAAATTATAAAGAAAGTTCTTACTGTTTCGCTACATGTGAAATACAAGGACTTTTATAGGCCTTTTAGTTATTTTCCTGCTGCGAAAAGCACTAATTTTCCCGATGCTGATGGAACAGTTTCCCCCAAATATTCCTCCGCCTTGACGACGAGTCCCGAATATGTGAAAAGCTCATTTCTGCGGCCCGGGCCAGCCGACAATCAAAGCCGGCCACAAAGACTGGCCACATTATGTGCTCACGAGCCTATGCATATGCCACACAAAAGTTGAGTCCAACAAAGGAAGCCCAACTGCGTCAGATCTTTTGTACGGTTTCGCGTGTAATTTATTTGACAGTTTGACAATTTGGAAAAAATGAGCGCTAAACAGGGCAGGACGACCTGGGGAAGGCGCGTGAAAGTGGCCGCGGGCGCACAAAAGGTTCCAACGCAACGGTGGCGAACTGTTAAAAAGCGTGGATGCCCGTGGATACGCCGGGAAAACTGTGAAAATTCCTGGGGAAAAACACCTCGGACCGCTGCAAGGCGCTAATGTTGAATTAAACGAGCGCTGACAGCGGCATAAACAAAGGGCGGACCGCGACACCGCCCAACAGGCCAACAGGACCACGATTTATATGCCTCACATATGTAGTAAATATGCGATGTTGCCCTATACTATATGTATGGGCATTAGGGTGGACTTATTTTGTATGAAATTTTTAAGGTCATACTCTCAGCCTTTTATAAATTGCCTTTAAGTTCCCTTAATACATAACAGAAAGAAAAAGTTAAAAAAAAATGGGTTTTAGGCGGTGCGCAATGGCTTTAAAGTTTATTACGCATATTTTATGTTTATCTAGATGCCGTAGACTTGATTTTATACTTTGACAGTACGCCAAAAATTACCTATGTTTTGAACTTTAGGGAACTTCTCTCACAGCTCTGGGGTAGTTCACAAAATCCCCGAAAGCTGAATATTTAAAATAAAAGTGCATATCGTGAAATATTTTTTTAAGATATTAATGCAAAATCTTTAAAAATTATTGGGGCTAAAATCCTTTATCTACCATTAAAACTGTGAGCGCTACAAACCCCGCCGATTTGCGGGCAAAAAAGTCGACAACATTTTTTGTATTAGGAAAAAAGAAACATAATATTTATTTAATAAAATAAATAAACTTTATTGGTTCAAAAATTCTTCTTTTATCTCTATAATACTTTCCAGCAAATGCAATTTGCCCTTTTAGCTCAGAGATATTGTGTGTTCGTCCCACCAAATATGTATTGCGTGACTGCCCGTGACCCAAGAAAATGCAAGATATCCGATTGGGACAAATCGGAAAACTTTATTCAGTTTAGCTTTTCGCTGGAATTGGTTTCTTCGTCAGCTGGCTGTTGCGGCTCGCCCGGTCGTCGTCGTGCCCCTCTCGGCTCAAGATCACTGCGTGAATTTCTTTGCGGCGCTCCTTTCGTCCTTCAATTCAATCTCTGCGTCCTACAGATCTCACCGTCGCAGTCTCAGCCTTGTCCTAGCGTCCTTTGTCCTCACAAATTATTAATCAAATTTGTTTGAAAGTGTTGATATCAAACACCTCATCCAAGGATTTTTCGAAAGACGATTCACGTTTCCGGTAAAGCTCTCCTCGTCGGCATCTATTCATCTTTAGAACAAAGAATTCCTCACGAAGGCGCAATATTTGGGATCTTACGTGCTGAATTGGTCTAGCACGAATGTGCTGCCCTGACCAAGTAGCAACCAAATTTTGCGAGATGCCGTGAACGCTATCCTTCAGGGTTCGGCCCAACACCCTCGTCTCATAAAACAATGCAGACAGCACGGACCTCTTGCTGGGGAAGGTCGTTACGTTGCCAGACTGTGGGCTAAGCTTGCCGATTAGAAAAATGCTTTCGTTAGCCATAATTTATTTCAAAATCTTTTGAAATCTGACAAGAAATGGAATGGAGTAAATTCCTAATTTAACACGTAGTTTTTAGCGAAACTTTAGGGCCATTGCGCACCGCCTAAACGATGGTATAAACTTTTTCTGTTTTCACAGAAATTTTTTGGACACAGAAACCTACCATTTAAGATGCTGAGCTCAGTTGACCTTATAGAAGTCCACCCTAATGGGCATGCATATTTATGATAAATTGTCGCTGTAGGAAAACGTGTCGCTGACATTTTGGCGCCTACAAAAAGGGACACAAACAAAACACAAACGGCGGGCCAAAGCAGCCAGCGTATGAAAGAAAAACTCGGCACAAGTCAAAGTCAGCATGAATGTTTGTGTGAAATTTTAATAACCCGGCAAACTGGCATTATTATTGAATTGCCATTGGTGAACATTGCCGCGAAATGACTTTGTAATGCGAAAGAGGAGAGGAAAAAACGAAGAAGCGTCAAATATGGCGAAGCGAATTTTTATGAAGCTGAAAAGCCGTTTAATGTCACGCCACGGAAATAATCCAGCTTTGGAGTTGATTGGAAAATGCTTAAAAATAGCAGAAAATAAAGGAGCACGAAACGCAGGGAAATGAGTGTGCAGATGCCTCATTGGAGCTCCTCTAAGCTTTATTGTCTCAGTCGCTGCCATTTGCACACGCTCAAATCTCTGCACTATGGGGCATTTGACCACTTTTGTTGGCCGAAATTAATAACTCGGCCAATTCAAAAGATATTGACGTGAAACTTTACCAGTCGCCATTTTTTATCCCTACGCATATTATATATGAGAATCATCCGGATCGGACAACTATATCATATAGCTGCCATAGAAACGATCAAATTAACTTTGCTGTTTTTGGAGATAAATGCACATAACTTTATAAATATCAATTATTAATGTTTTTATAACAATATTAAAAGTTTCGTTCAAATCGGACGACTATATCCTAAAGTTCTCAAAAAAGGGCAAAGGAAAAAATTTACTTTACATTTGAACGACTTTTTGCTTAAGTTGTAGCGGAACTTTCGTTTTAAGGCCGCTAAAGTTCACTTAAGCTAGTTAAAAACAAAGCTAAGTAATTCTACTCTATTTTGATAATAATTTAAAGCCAGAAAAGTCGTTACTTCCTTAGCCACCAGTGCAAACGATAGGAGTGTGTGAAATTTGAGGTTATGGTCTAAAAAATCAAATTACTGAAAAAGTGGCAAAAAGTGGCGATTCTGACCATATACATTTTAACAACAATTAAATAATCTACAAATCCCAATAGGTTTCAGAAGTGGACTCCGGTGGACTCACTTTGTTGCTCCATTTGAAATTTAGTTTTCTTACAAAAATTTACTTTTTAGACCACTCCCTTTAACACTCATTTATAAGAAAAAACCGCTTGATTTTTGTCGTTTAACCACACAAATACTTAGTACACAGCGCAATCCTTTTAATCCAATCCAAAAAGTTTACTTAGATTGCTTAAAAACTCAAATTTAAAGCACTTTAAAACTGCAAGCGAAACGTCGAAATACAACAGCCGGAGAATTGCATTTCGAACAGCTGATTTAACAGCTTCTACCTTAACAGAGGCGACCTCTATCGGATTTCTGTAAACGTAACATTGTTAAATGATCTTCTGTTAACACATCCTCAAACAACATTTTTTGTTTTAACGACTTTTAAAAAATGGGTTTTGGCCAACAAAAGTGGTCAAATGCCCCATAGTGCTCTGGTCGCATTCAACCTGTTAGCCGGCGGAATATTCGTGCCTACTTTTCGGGGCCAGCTCTTTGCGGCTGCTCGAATGTAGATGTAGTCGTAAAAGCGCTTTTACGTAATGCGACGATGTCGCTGGGACCGAGACGATAATGGTCCCCGAAGAATTGCGACGCGTACGTGTGTGTGTGTGTGTGTGCTGGCCTTGAAGTGAAGTATTTACAATGCTCGGTCTTAAAGTTAAATTCTGAGGGATTATACAACATGCGAGTGGTGCCTTTCCTGGCCAATCTCATCAAGCTTCCATTTGCTGAGAGCCCTTTTTATTCTTTTTCAATTTATTAGCTATTTTATTATAAAAAGGGGCTTATCTTACTACAAATGTTAATACAATAATATGATTAATAGACCTCGGATTTTGCATATTTGCATATTTTTATAGGATAAAGATAGGTCAATTCCGAAAACACCAAAGTTCGTTTCAATAAAAATATAGTTTAAAATTAGTGGCATATTTTTTTTGTTTTGGCATATTTGCATAAAATGCATATGCATAAAATATGCAAAATATAAAATAAACTTAACTATTTAAGATTGACCATTTCATAGCCAACCTAATTTAACCGAAGAAAATTGTTTGTTCCTTTTCGTCATTTCTGAGATATCTAATTTTTTCCCAAATTTAAGGAAACCATATTTAAATTTCCAACGAGTAGGCGAGAAGGGGGCAAAAACAGTAAAAGGGGCAGAATAGTTTTTGGCCCTATCGGCCAAACTGCTCGTTTAAATTGCTCGCCGTGTTTACTGAAGGTTCCTTAGAATTCCAGAGGACTACATTAAAAATTTGAGCCTCCAGTTGTTCGCATATATTTTGCATATATTTTGCATATTTTATGCATATATTTTTTGCATATATTTTGCATATTTCCGATATGCATCCGAATTTATTACATTTGAAAAATATGACACCTACCTAGAAATTTTGGTAAAAATCGGACCAAAAATGGAGAAGTATGCAAAATCCGAGGTCTAATGATTAATATTGGAATAATATTCATTTTAAATTAAGAAGACTATTGGGTAGATATTAACAATCTTGCAAATTTAAATCAATTTCAATTATATTATCGGCCCTATTTAAAATTAAATTTCACAGCCATTCCACACAGAATTTGGCTTACCTTAGTTTTACCTTTAGTTGACACAAGTTGGCCAAATTAATTATACACACTTATTTGGTTAAGTTCCCTTAACCGACGAATGCTCTATTTGAGTAAAGTGTTAGCTGAACAGAAGCCATTCAGCTTTAGATCGGATTGTATCTTCTGCTCTAAATCTGAGTCCGACCCAGGTAAATAAACTTAAATGCTTTGACTCCTGGTTGGCCAAAGAGTCTAGTTTAAGGGGGGCGACAGTCTGCTGGCATGAATGCAGCTGCGGATGCATACATTTGTAGATTTTGGTGTGTATTTTACTTATGCAAATGCCATAAGACTCACAGGACAGTGCTCACTTTACCTTTTCTGCACACACGTGCTTTTTATTTCGCTGTTTTAATTAAACCAGCTTCAGTATTCCTTGTTGTTGCTCTGGTTACTCTAATGCCCCGTGATGCGACCCATTTCGCCATCGTATATTCCTCGCTGGCCGAGTGGATTTCTTCTTTTTTACCCATATCCCCAGCCCACAACTATTATTTTATTAATATTGCCAGCGAAAGCTTCGTTTTTGCATGCCTTTTGTTGGGGTTTCATTTTCATTTAGAAAATTACAAGAGAGAATTCTTTGATATATGTATGTAGGTGGGGCCTTGTACATAAAAGTACCCAAGTATTTCTGAGTGGTACTTTGCGTGAGTGAATGTAATTAACATTTTTTATTTATTTATTGGAGGAATACAAAATTAATAGAGAATTGAATCGTTGAATTACTTATTCGGTTTTATTAAATTATTTTCCAAATAACTTAAGGAAAAGCGTGAAAGACTCAATTTAATAAATTAAGTTAATAACTATAATTATAATTGTATTTAATTTTTTAGAGATATAAAAACATCTACGAAACAGGGGTATAACAACACTCAAAAGAAAAACTTGTTAAAATCAACTGTTATAATTGTCAAACAGTCCCCAACCACAAGAAATTGCCAATTCTACTGATTAAATAGTTACTTTCACAACAACAAATACACACAATTAGCAAAGACACACACCTATTTACTTGGTAGAATTAACAATTTTTTGTGGTTGGGGACTGTTTGACAATTTTTTTTGTGTGAAGCTATTATAGAGGAAACTGCATAGGAGTCATGAACTTAGTAAGCCGTAACGATCCATCCTAGCGATAACGCCGAAGCGACTGCAGCTCTGTGATTTTCTTTTTCCTCTTCCCGGTACTCAGTCGCTAAAGGGTTGCACCCTTTTATTGTCTGTTTCAGATTATCCGTTTTCCACGGGATGCGCCGTTCCCTTGTTTATCATACTGTCAATTACTTTTAACGTTCGGATCTTAACAGCGAAATCGCAACTGCTTTCCAATTAAGAGTAACGCATTGCGGGTAGGTAAAGCAACAAAAAACTGGAAGGAGAGTGCGGGGAAGGTTCGTTTATCCCTCCTCAGCTTTTCCGCTTTTCTGGGCTGGTCAACACTCGAGAGCTGCAGCTGCTGAGCGGAGCCCACATGTCGTTGGCATCTCCCATGAGGAACTTGACTCCCCATTCCATTCCATTCCACTCCGCCCCCAAACCGCTTATGCAAATGGATTTTCAGCCAAGAGCGAAGGTCACTGCGTCCTTTGCGGTTGTTAAATGCATGCCATGTTGGTATCTTACCGTGCTCCCCTGATCCGCCTCCAGAAACTCATTAACGGCAGTGTTGCCTTTTAAGTCGGCTCCTGGCTCTTGGCTGTTGGCTCTTTGCCCCCTGATGGCCAGGCTAAAGTCACAATAATTAAGTGAAGACGTTTGCGACAGGTTAAAGGGAATGAAATGTTTTTTACTGCCGAAAGGGGCCTTGTACATTTACTTAATCCGCTCAGGGACTAGTTAGCCAGTTCTATCCGAGGATTCTCGGTGAGAGTATCCTGACTTCGCTGTAACAAGCAGCAAGCTTTTCCTGTGCTGCCATTTTCGCGTTTAAGAATTTTACGGCATTACATCTCCCCACGCTAGTTTCAATTTTCTGGCCCCAGAAAAAAAAAGAGGAGCAGTGGGCGGAAGGGAAAGCCGCTTAAACGCAACTCGAGACTTTTTAATAATTTACGTCGACTGAGGCGCGAATCAAAGAGCATTTGGAGTGGCCCCTCCGATGCCGAGAGGCAGGTGTGCAAATAGAGATACAAATAAAAATAAGCATTAGCCGCTGGGAAGGCAGTTCCCATTAAAGTTTATGTAATGGATGAGGAGTACAGATAGGGCACAATCCGATGGATAACTTCGCCTAGGCCGCCGCCTGGCCCTTAATGATCCGGTAGCTGCCCTTCCTCTCACATTTCACGCCTTTCCTGTTCCTGAACCCATCGACGGACCACTTGCCTCCACCCAACTCGGAGAGCATCAGGAATCCGCCCATTTTGCTGAACAGCAGGGAGAAGTACTGTATCGATAGGAGCGTATCGTTCCAGCTCCACAACATGCTCCAGTGATTGCTGAAGACGTCGTGATATAGCAGGGCGATTACGGTCAGATAGGCAAACAGTTTGCAGTGGAAGCCAACGCTTATGAAGAGCAAAAGACCAAGTGACACGAGGCTGAAAGAAGTCTGAAGAAATCTGTTTGTACGCTAAAATCTTAGCTTATACCTATAAGAAGTACTCACTTCCATGGCCTCGTCCAGCCACATTATAAACAAACAGCACAGGCAAAGCCTTCCCGCCAGCAATAATACCTGGTACTTCGACTTTTCCATCGGCGGCCCTTCCTTTTGATCCCTCAATTTGATTTTAGCAGCCATCAGCATCAACAGGGAGCCCACATCCAAGCTGTCGGTGAAGAGGAAATAAAAGAACATGGTCCATATTGAGAAGAACAGTCGGTGGACGACTCTGCCGATGAGCAACAGAGTCACGCCACTGGCGTCCTTTCGGGTGCCGAGGATGAGAAAGATGGCTCCAATGGTCAGCAGGACATCGAAGGACGTGTAGAAGTGGCCGAACACCTCGTTGACATCCATCACAATGGCTCTTTCTCTGCCCACATGTGGGGTGTTGACCACCGAGTACAGCACTTCCATAAAGTAATACGACATTACGAAATACGGCATACACTTCAGAACCAACGGCCTGATCTCGCGTCTTAGACCTTTGATTATTTTTGCCACCATTATAGATTCGCTCAAAGAGCAAAATTTAGAAATATCGACTTTGCGTTCGGTAAATCACAAATGTACATTTGATGCCCAGCACACTTTGTTTCTTTAATTTCAACTCGAAAGACTGACAATTAATTGGAGATTCCTATATATCTTGTGTAACAGTTGGAGTTCTTGGACCATCTCATTCATTGCCACCTCCCCATTTTAATTAGTTGATAATCGGTAAGCCCCAATCAGCCCGAGGTCATTGTAATACGCATAATGTTTGCGGCTTTGGGCCCAAGGGAATCTTCAAAATGTGATGAGACGCGAGCATTCAAATCAATGCCGCGTCTAATTGTCCGTAATTGTTGCCCATGGCGTGGGCAGACCGCAGCCGGCACATTAGCTAATTACCCACAAGAAGGCGGTGGGATACCACCTGGGTCACCACACGCCCGTCCGGGTTCCAAATTTCCGTACTCTCCGTATCCTTCGACTCGAGCCCTATCCGGAAAATACCTTTATGCACCGCTTTTTGGTGGCTTCATGCTTTTGAAAAGGGACGAATGTCAGTTCCGAGCAACGAAATGCGAATGGAGTTGTTTTCCCTGGTGCAGACTTGTTGGTATGCGGCACCCATCAGGATTACGGCCGTGCAGGCCCTCTTCCCGTAAGGCAGACGGCACCGATTACGGCGAAATTGGTGGGCATCTAGGTAAATCACATGCCCACAATTTAGTTGTCTGGCTTAAGCATTCCCAATGTCAATCCACTGGCGGATTAGGAAAAAACTACAATAATAAAATTATTGTTGCACTTATTTCGACGAACTCAAGTTGCGTATCCTGTGACCATTAACATGTTCAAACATTATTATGTTAAATAACATAGGGCTTTGGATATATATAGATTGCTACCGACAAAGCAAATACAATTTTTTAACATGTTTATTTTCAAGCAGCTATGGAAATTATTACTGCAATGCTTAAGACATAATCTGACTTTGTCAGCCCTCACAATTTATAAAGTGTTTAAGTTTACTTTGCTCCTTAATGGACACCTCCACTCGTTTTCGAAGAGTCAGGGTCCGGCAAAGTGACTGGATTCCATTTTGATGCCAATGACTGTCAACAACTTTTGACATTTTGCAATTTATCTGCTTACACAGCAGAAATTAATGCCACAAGTGGAAAACATTGAAGCTGGTTCAAGGTAATGAGCAGTTGGAATGGGGGATCAGAGCGGAAGAGAAGATACTATAAAAGCAGAAAATGAAAAAATCCATCCTTGTTGTTGACATCTAAGCGTTCCTTTATCCCCTTTCTCTCGAATAGAAAATGAGGTATTTACCAAAAATTACCACAAGGTCTTTGGAAAAGACGTAGGCATAGTCCAATGGCTTGGAAGAAAAAGAAAAAGTAAGTCACCAACAAAGACAAGTTCTTATACAATTGGTATGGACAATAAAGTCCAAAAAAGTTATGAAATAGAAAAACAATGGCACAACTAGTAAACAAGAGCATAACCCTTAAATTTGACCTAGAAATATTTATTATTTTCATCCTGACAACTTGGTTATAGTGAAACTATATCCTGAAGACCTAATTACTACCGAGATGGCAGTGAAAATAATGACAATACCATTGGCCTTGCAAGGGACTTGGATTTGCAAAGAAATGTTTACCAGTAGCCTTCGAAATAAATGAGCTGGAGGGAAAACTTGGTAACCAACCATCGCAAGTTCCCATTCCTGGAGAAAGTTTATTAATTGAGCCTATTAGTTGGCTTCTTCTAGTTACAAGGAAAGACGTGATGAACATTTTCCAAAGCCATTTTAAACAAGCCACTGGCATCAAGATTTTATGGAGTATTATTTGTTTTTTCCCAACGATTCAAAAGTATTATAAAAAAACGAGAGAGAACGCAATAGTCGAGTATCTTGACTATCAGATACCCGTTATTCACCTAAATGAAGTGCTAAGGAGATCAGATACCCGTTATTCAGCTAAATGAAGTGCGAGGGAGATGGAGATATGCAGCAAGGCAACTGCTTGCACTGCTTGAATTCCCTGTTTAAATTTTTGCTCATAACTTTTTAATGAATTGTCAGATTTGAAAAATGTCTTCTACATTATGATGACTTATCACACAACCAAATTGCATTTATAACAACTTTTAAAATCCTTAAAGGCGAACTTTACTCTACTCTACATCTTTGGTTTCTCTTTAAAGTTATATAATGGTAATTTCAATTTCCTCATTTTTCATACAGGATTTGCCTCCTAGGAGTTTACCCCAGGATATACTCAGCCAGAATTCCCTTAAAAGAGCATTCCAAACGGTGGTTTTGTCGTGTTTGCTCAAACATTTTGCTGGGCAATCAAATCAGCAACAGGACCTTGGGGCGTGAGAAGACTGAAGGATAACCCAAGCAGATCGGAGGATGCGGAGCGGCCACAGTTCGTTGATTTTGTTACAAATAATTTAAATCTATGTCAACATTTGGAACGCAACGCGATAATAATTCATTTTTGCTTTTCGCCGCAGCTTCGTGACAGCTAATCACTAGAGGGAGATGGCAATAGACAGTCAGACACAGAGAGAGAGAATGAGAGCGACTGACGGGCGGAAAGGCAAATAAAAATGGACACTGACAACCATTTTGAAAAATGGCGTCATGGCTGCCCGATTTCCGCCGGCAAATGAATTTTCCCTTTTGACTTCACCGCCGTTGTTTTGTGTGCTAATTTAACGACTCTTTTTTCAGTCGGCGGTTAAATTAAAAACAACATAAAACCAATAGGTCGCTTATTATGGCTGGTCAAAAATGAGGACTTTATCGCATAGAATATAAATTTAATACAATTTGCCATCATGATTATTGTGTGCACATGCGCGACGCCATCAACGGCAATTGTTTATTTGTTCCGATAAAATCGTTTTAATATCATTAGTTTCCTCTTTATTGTGTGTTTTGTTGGCCGAATTCCGCATCCAGTTGTTTGCATACATTTGCTCTCGACTAAAAAAATTCGTATTGTTCTCTGTTTATCTGTGACAAATGTCAGACATTCGATTTAATCTTAACTGTTTAATTGTTTTGGATATTGTTATGAATTCAATTAATAATACACATTATGAATCCTTGTTGAAGCTTTCCATAAAAAGGTTTGAAAAAAAGTAGTACTGATTGGCAGTGCAAAACACGACATTAATAAATACTTGCAAGTCTGATTTAATTATGAAAATACAATTATAAGCCAAAAAATAATACATTTTTCAATTGTAATTAAAGCTTTCAATAAAAAGTTATTAAAAAAGTATAACTGATTGGTTGTGTTAAACACAATTTTTATAAAAGCATGCCAGCCTGACTTAATTATGAAAGTTAACACAGAGGTTTCGTTCATCATGTAATGATTACATTTTGTGATTATGGGTGGGCCTCTTAATAGATTAAAATCTTTTATGTCTATTTAAATTTAATCGCTAGATTTAAACCAAAGGCTTGTGTAAAGTCTTAGACGGCCAACCATTTCCTCGAGACGACTTTTCAAATGTCAAGAAGGACAATGGCCGACTTCAGCTTCCATGTTTGGTAGTTATCTTGAAACCTTAGGGGTCTGTCCATAAAGCAAACAATGCAACCGCAGAAGACCCAAATAATAGCAAGAAAATCTATTATACTGGGAGAACATACATATAATGGGAGTATACTCTGAAAGTTATAATGAATGGAAATAATGGCGCCGCAGGTGAATAATCCGACACCATATTTGTTTCTCGGCTGGACTGTAGTGACGCAAATGTTTTCCTCCTTTCAAACCTGTCTGTTTTATATCAAAATTTGCATTGCGCTTTTTTGTTTAAGACAATAGAAAAAATATACCCTGCCTTTTAGTTTTTGTGTTTCTCGATTCCTGTCGGCATATCAAATTCAGTCACAGCCGCGATTGCACCTGACAGCACAGCAGGAATGACATTCGTAGAAAACATTTCAATTAAAACATTGAACATTATCTTCAATTTAAACTTCACTAACTAGAAAAAAATAATCTCCTTCACAGCTTGTATTTTCATAAATTTAATAAATTTAAACAAAGCAAACAAATTGCAACAAAGCAGTATTATTAGATAAGTTAAAAAAGAAAAAAAAACATTAATTCTTAAACTACGGTTTGTATACCCACAAATTCTGTAATTATTATACCCGTTACTCGTAGAGTAAAAGGGTATATTGTATTCGTGCAAAAGTATGTAACATATTTTGGAATGTAGAAGAAATTTTTAAAATCGGACATTCCTTAAAAATGTTATGAGCAAAAAATGAAACAGCCACTAAATGGCACTAGTAGCTTTGACAAATGCATATATCCATCTCACTCGCCCTCCATTTAGCTGAGTAACGGTTATCTAATAGTCAAAGTACTCGACTATAACGTTCTATCTTGTTTTTGAAATATTACATTCTACTTTTGGGAATAATATTTTTTAAATATTTCTGAATTTCGAATTCAATTTTTAAAAAATCAAATGACTATATCATATAGGTGCCATCAGTGGCGGATCTAGGATTTTGTTGTGGAGGGTGATATCACAACAAATTTTGTGTTGCATACTTTTTGAATACCAAAATTTCTTTCACTTTTTACCCGAGTGGGGGTCGATATATCACCCTCCGTGGATCCGCGCATGGCTGCCATAGAAAGGGTCGGAAAATTAAATGGAAATTAATAGGAAAAAAACTATATTTTTGGTTGATTTTTATTACATTCTCTTCTTCTCTGGGATATATGTAGCTTTTTTTAACATTTTAAAATTTCGAATTAAATTTAACAAAATTCGAACGGCTATAATATCATACAATGCTACCATAGGAAGGATAACAAAATTATTGCCGAAATAATACGTCAGCAGCTAAAATTTTGATTGTTGTAAATAAGCAAATAAATCTAAATTAATGTTTTTGTAAGCTAATAGGAATGATCTGCAAGGGTATTTAAGCTTCGGCTGGCCGAACCTAGCTTCCTTTCTTGTTTTTTATCAATTTTCTTCGCGAAACCTGGGCAGATGTCAAGAAGGATAATGAGCCTAGATTTGGGAATGCGGAAATGCCAGTGAGCTCTGAATTTGCCTGCGTGGAAAATCAGCTTAAGGCGTGCATGATATTTGAATATATATACATAATTTGTGGGCTCCCCTTTTGGGTTCACAATGACTATAAGGCGGAAATTCCGCATTTGACTGAGAAGAATGAAGCCCATTGAAAATTATAACAATAAGATGGTGGCACAGACTAAAGCTCGTTTTTATTATGACTGTGCTAAGTATTTTTTAAACCACTACTATTTTTGATAAACTTTAATATTTTTAAAGCAAAAATACTTTTGTCATCACTTCAGCAATAAAAGCAGCGGCCGTTAACCTTGGTCAAATCAATTAAATGTGCAATTTTGAATTGTCGTGAGTGTTATGAATATTCACGAACTGGGCGCCACGAAATTAATATTTAAATAGTTAGAATATAAACGCGTCCCAGGGCTAGTGACGCCAGGACCTCCAGTCGCCAAGGTACTTTAGCCGGAGAGGAGCAGGTCCACGACCAAACCGGAAAGTATTCAGCCGGAAAGAGTTTGCCAGAGAGATATATACATATGTACAGGGCCGTGGTCCACGTCTAAATTAACAAATGAATTATTTAGTGCCAACACTTGTGTGGGCAATGTTTGGATTAGAGCGATGTGAATTAGGTGCGAATGACCAGGCGGGGATTACCCTAAATGCGAAACTGTGTAATTTGCTTAAAAGCGTTGACCCTCGGGCAGCTCTTTAATGGGTTGCTTATATAGGGTTCTCTTTACTGCGCTCAGTCAATTGATAAAGAAATGGTTAATAAAGGAAAATTTAATACCAGTTCAATTTAAGATTGAATTTTACAACAAATAACGAATTATTAAATATTTAAGACTTAATTTCCTATAAATATTTGTTTACAAATCAGTGCATTCTATTATCTAGGGTTTGCAACATTTATTTGGCATTCATTTCCGACTCTTAAAGTTGGCCGCAATTTGGAATATCAAATTTTAAATTCATTTAAACACTCAGAGTCAAAAAAGTTGGGCACCGAATGTTCCGGCTTTTGTTTGTTTTCAGTATACTTTTTCTTTTCATTTTCCTTAAAATGACTACGAAAGCAGTATTTTGTTTTGGCAACACCTTTCCTGGAGATGAATGTCCGTGGAGCAGCTGTTGCCGAGCAATCCCCGTTCCCAGTCCAGTTCCTGCTCCGATTGTGTATGCTAAACGTGTCAACAACTCTGCTCAACACACTGCAATGCAGTGGAGCGTACTGGGTAATTTTATTAAATGCGGTCGAAATCGTAACAGAAATTTTGGGGGTTTGGTGTAAACTGAGAACGATTGAGTTAGTGGAAGAAAAATGGAAGTGCGCTGCTGCCAAGCAAAGCGGTGAGGCCAGCAATTGTAAGAAACATGAAAATCACTAGGACACTTCCAGCTAGCAACTAGAAAGGCGGATAAGATTTCAGTTTATTCGTCAGCTTCAAATACTTACGAACTGGAAAGGTCTTATATTGCCCCAGCCGGCTACAATAGTGTTTGCGGGGCAGCTCACGGGCAGCAAAAACTGATTGTGTAAAGCGGTGGCGAACGGCAGGGCAAACCTTGATCCCTATTGGAAAATAATATTTTAATATATATTATCGTTTAACGATTTAAAAAAATATTTGTCTGAATAGTTATGTATAAATTAGATGATCGACCTTTCTTGGCTTTGTTGGCAAAATGTGGGTGGTCTATATGGATTTAAAATCGACAGCTTATTCCATTTGAAATTTAGTTAACGAATTAGTTAGATCAAATCGGTATGCGCATGGTAAATTTCTGGTATTTATACTGGTATTTTTACCATCCAATACCGATTTCTCTCTCTCGGAAATTCTCTGACTTCGAAAAAGAGAACAATAAGCAATATGGCGACTTAAATTACGTAAGTGGGAGCGATAATAACTAATTCGAACATATTGATTACCTTTAAGATAGGTTTTTTTTTCCTTAGTTGAATAATTACTCACCCATCTTATCATGGTGGGTAATGCTATTTTGGCCACCGTAGTACCCGGTGATAGATTCGTCAGCAGAGTTCCGTACAGGGCGCCTAAGATGAACTGCTGGCTATCGGATTTACCATCGGGACTTTTAATGGATGCTGCCACGACGGCATTCAGGCCGCAAGCCTGGGCACAGAAGACACAGCAAACGGAGGCGCCCAGCATGAAGATGTCGGCCCAGGGAGTATTGTTATTCACCGCCTTCCAGCTGAGGAGCGAAGGTGCAGTGCCCTCCTTCGTGGGCCGTCGGCAGGCATAATATTTGCAGAAGAAATAGTTGGCCGGAAGCGCAAAGAATACAATGGCCATGCCAATGACCGTCACCGAGAGACCCGATGAAATTTTAAGGTTAAGATCGTCCCAACCCATGAACACTCGCGGTTTTCGAGTGGCAGCCAGTATAAAGGTTACGATTATCAGAATAAAGACAAATATGGGATACAATGGCCAGGGCCCCATCGCCTCTTTCCTGTCGGCTATGGTCTGCTTGAAACCCGCCCTATTTCCAGCCAGCTCGGCCAAATCGCGCTTTACACTGCCGCCGAAAAGTCCAAGGAAGAGGATTTGAATCCAGAAAACCATAACAACGAGTCCCAATAAAGCCGGTACCGCCATAATCATCATCATGCTGGTAATGCTAACAAATCTGGAGAAAAACATTTACCTACCTTACTGCAAAGGTAGCTAATTATTTACTAATTACCCCCAGAATGCGTCGACAATGCTACCGTTGGGATTCACGAAGGGCGAAAGACAACCTGCCAATGTACCGGCATAGCAACAGGTTAGATAAATTCCGATTACAGGACGCGTCGGATATGGTTTACTGAGGGCCGGATTAGCGGGTTACTTTAAATGGAAGCAGTGCTATATCACTCGAGACTCACGATCCAACCTCGTATGTTCTTTCATCTGAGTTCATTTTCACAACGCCAGCCTACAGCAATCAGTACACAGATTAGGACTGTAACCTATTGTAGTAACAGCATCTGCTTACATTATTGTATTCCGTTATGACAGCTTGGGAGACCTTCATCCAAAAGGCAGCGGCTAGTGCTGGATGCACCAGGAAGGCAACAATAAAAACGGCAACGGTCATGAAGATCTGCAGACTGCGGATGGGAATCCTTTAGTGGCGGAGTTCCTTGAGTTAGGATCTTACAATTTCAGACTGCTACCGACAATGGCGATGACACACATCGCCAGGCGTTCACTGAGCCTAGAAGAGTCCATCATAATGCCCAGGAAGACAGAGCCATACACCAAGAATATTAGATCGTTGTAGTACGAGGTACTGACCTGGCCAGAGCCAGCAATGCCCGAAATGGGTATAAAGGTGATGAAGATAAAGGCTACGGCCCCTCTGGCCATAACATTGAGGACATAGTACAAGTAAAGACATAACGATATGTATATAAAGCGAAAAACCTGTAAGAACCAAGTTAATTTGATTTTTAGAATGCGTCCAAAAGTCTTACCAGTACTGGATGTCCAATTAAAACGGGTCCAAGCAATATAGGAATGAGCAAAATGAGAACGCCCTTATAGTGGAACTTGCAGAACAATCTGCGATCATCTTGCTCCTCCAATGGCACACTGCCGGGTTTGTAATCTTGAACGCTTAATGAGACGAATACTTTTTGTTAAACTCTTATTTGTGCATTTATATACTCACGCTGCCATCTGGTGCAACTACTTTAGGTTTCTCGAAAAACTTAATTTTGTTTCGGAAAGATTTAATGTTTGACGTTGGAATGGTTGCTGAGTTATGTGTCCATATTTATTTAAAATCATTAATGATTCTACACCCGCAACATAATTTTCATTCTTCCAATACCTTATATAACATTATTTAAAACTTTCATCTAATGTTTTAAAAATATTTAGCCAATCGTTGGTATTTTTATTGGTAAAGTTTTTTCTTAATGGCCAAGTTAACTCACGTAGTAGGTCAAGATTTCTTCACTGACTGCAAACTGCAACGCAACTAGCAGCAGGGAATTTGGCCAATAAAAACTTTGGTCGGCAGTGGCAGTGGTCGGTGGAAACCCAGGACAGAAGACACCGAGACGCACTGCATTGTGGGTCGATTCTGATGGCGATGGCAACTTTGTGGGAACACGTGGCGCGTAACAACGCGCGGTCGTCGGCAATTTTGCGTAACTATTCAGCGTTCTGCTTCGTTAGTGCCCAAGCAGAAGGAAGATCCTTAAAGTTGTCAGATGAGTCAAAGGCAGATGCATCTGCAGATAGTGTTGAATCAAATATTTGTGAGAGATAAATCTTATTCCAGTTAAAGTTTATATCTAAAGGCGAAAATCAAAACAGACAATGTTAGAAATATATTACTTAAATATTCTAAATTTTATAAAATATTCATTTGGCAAAAAAAGGTATAAAAATGTAGCTAAGCAAACCAAGTTAAAAATAGCAAATAGCACATCAAAACATAGAAAAATGACAAAGCCTTTCCCACATTGCTTCGATGGCTTTGAAAATAATTGTAGTATTTATTATTTTAATACAAATAATGCATTGAATAACAAACTTTAGAGCGCATGTGAAATAATACACTTTTAAGCTTTAATAATGGGCTGAAATGTGGGTATTAATACGCCGGTGACGTGTATGAAATCCGCATACTTTCACCGGGTATTATATTCCCATCTTTTCATTCTTGAACAACAAAACCACCCATAACCCATAACATGCTGTATTTACGGGCGCCAACATTCCCTTACTGGTTTGCGGATTGACACTCGGTATTTCGGCGTTTTAGTGGCGATGGCAACCATGCGAAACACTAAAGGAAAGAATCCTGGGACTAACTGGCCAAACAGGCCAAAAAAGACAACGGCAGAGCGGAAGTTGATTGACTCCTTGGACACTTTTTTTTCCATACGGAAGGTTGATAAACAAAAATGGCCGACAACGCTCTTTCAGCTTCATCCGTCGGCTATTGTTGTTATTTGCCTGAGGCGGCCTGACAAGCCAACATGACGTATATACACATAACGAACCATTTCTTGATTAGGGTTAACACGAATATATGATGGATGCTTCAGTTTTATGGCAGAAGAGAGCCTGAAATCAACTCTAAAATCTGGGATCTGTGCGCAATTCGCCATTGTGTTCTTTATTTTGGTTTGCCTGAAGTTTCGGGGATTTGGTTATACCTTAAAGCCTCCATACTCAGGCTATCTTACGGCACCGCCTTCCAGTCAGCACCCATCCGGACCAGCAACGCTTTTGAGTCTCGAGTAGCATTTCACCTGTCACGCCGAGCTGGTTGTTCAGAATAGAGGCACATCCAGTGTTTTCGAGCACCATCCGAAGGTTCCGCTGCTGGAGGGCCCGGCAATAGGCCAACTTGTCTGGCTGTTCCTGAAGCTCCAGCTCGATTTGGGCCGACCAGTTGGCTGTTTGAGTGTCCTGCTGCATCAGGACCAGAGGCAGGATTATTAACAATCCAAATGCTGTTGTCGTCGACGTTTTCATGACGACAGTTAGCAGCCAACTGAGCCAATGGTTGTTCGGATAAATGCAGCTGTTTCGATTTCTAGCAGTTTGTCTTTATTTGCATCGTTACTTCGAAACACTATCGTTAAGTCCAATAGCAAGCGGTATGCCTTGGATTACGGGCTTGTATTTAATTCTATTTATATAAACCAAATTGAAATTAAAAACAGGAATACCAAATTGTTTCGGTTTTCCTTATTTAATTTCCATGTAACTTGACACATTTTTAATTGAATTTTCAATATGTAATTTATTTATGTTTCACGGGCAGCTCTCACAAGTAATTTTTTTAACACCGCGCTACGGAATCAGTTAAATTTTTTTCAAGAAAACTTACCGAGAAACCATGTTTACCGACTTTAAAATCGCGTAAAATGCCAAAGTAATATTAAAGTTATTTTAAAGTTTTAAGATAAAAATAGTTCAAAAAATTATTACTATTTTCTAATGCTTAATATCTGCTGTAGCAGCTAGAGGTTTAATAAGACAACTTATGTAAGAACCCCTAAGCTCCAACCATGTTTGCTTTAAAAAATAAAATACATAATAAGTCTTACACAAAGTGATTGTAATTTCGATAAATTTGTAGCCCAGTGCTGCATGAGCTTTTACAAATAATTTCTTTCATTACCATTTTTTAGGCAAGCTGGATTTTAATCAATATTTTTTCATGATCCCAAAGTGAAATGCCCTATAATATTGTATTATTCGTTCCCCTTTGCCACGCTTTAATTTCGCACAAAGTTTTCGTTTGTTTTTAGCCCCTTTCAATTGCTTGTTAGCCATTTTTTCTTTGTTCGCCCCTTTCATTATCGCCACCTTTATTTTTTTGGACGTCGTCATTCTTCTGGTTGAAATTGCATTCGGCGAAATGAATGCGCGTCCCTTTCGCCACCCCGTTCCGGAATCGACCTCGAATGATGCATGCAATCGAGTGTAAATTTCTCCGTTTTATTATTTAATAACGTGGCTGAGGAAGTAACTTTTATGCTATCTATATGATGGTTACTGTCGGTTCGCGGGGCTCTCATATTTACGCGCCCATTTCCGTTTTTTCCGCCGCGTCAGGCTGTATAAACAAATTGTCTGTGTAAATATAAGTGCAAATTGGACAACTGAAATGGCACCTTACCTGTGAAAAGTCAACAAGAAGAGAAAATAGTTTTACTAGATACTGCGAATTTATTTCTGATTTTGATTGAGTGTTAAAAGAAAACCTTTAGTTCTTCAGTGTTAATCTCTCTCCTACTGAAAGGAACGCCGTTTAATAGACAAGTCTCGGCATGAAATTAATTTGGAATTACGCAAAGGATTAAGGTAACTTTTTGCAAGGGCCAGTATGATGGCCTTTTTAGCTCCGGATATTTTTTTTACAGCTCAAGTGGAGTCTGCTGGCCATTGAAAGTAAGTGCAATGGGGGGCCAAAGTAATTTAAGCGTTTAAGTAAATTTTAAAACTTGCTAAGCCCTTTAATGAAGCGATTTCCAGCAGTGCTCAGTGCTGGGGCCGCGAAGGAATCCAATATTGTTGGGATCCCGGTGTCTACGCAGCTTTTAAACAGCGATTTTCGTAACTTTTATTAATTAGTTGTACTATTAAATCAGATGGCAGGCCAACGAGCTTAACCTTTAAGATGCCTTTGCCCCTGCTAATGATGTTTGTACAACATCGGGTGAGCCCCGGTAATGGCCCAACCATGTGCCAAACATCGATCCTAGCCCGAACACAGCTCCATTAGGGCCAAAACAGACACAAAGGGCTGTGAAATCCAAAGGGCCCACCTGCTGGTTTTTTGGTATATTGTTGATGTGGGTAGCTGCTGGAATTAAAAAATTCTCAACAGAAAAATTCAATTATGCCTTTCATTTCTGTCACTGAGGTGGCCTGAGGCCATTGTTCGCTTCATTTAAATGAAAGCCATGGTTGAATCTGTGCAATAATTACACATTAACAGGCAGTGGAGGTCTTTCACAGGTTTTGACTCGTTTTCGATTTGAAAAAATATTAAACGATTTAATAGATATGCAAAAAATGTATATACATATTAATTAATGGATATAATTAATATTAAATGGATTTTATTGAAAGGAATTCTTATTCGAATCCCTTTTCGTAGAGTTTTAAAAGGGACCAGAACTCCTTTGAATCACATATTTCAATATTCGTGTTTCCGGAGCAAAAGTGGCGCCATTACTAATGACGCGCCATAATTACTGCCTGCAAATTACTGCAATTATTTCCCTGGAAGATGGGCGAGCTGCTGCGCGCCCAGTAGTAATCGCCGGCACACACATGCATATGTCTAATGCCCCATAAATCTTCATTCATTCGCTTCATCATGCAGAAGCCACGGGGCGACAATGTGCGCGTCATCAACATCATAGTCGATGTCGACTTATCCGCATCTTGCCGTACATTTGTTTCTCTTTCGCCCATTGTGCTCCCGGGGAGGCGTCATTTATCATTTGGGTCTCTTAGTTGTCATATTTCCACTGCAGCCGGGTGCAGCTGGGTAACTGGTAAACTGGCTGCGAGGATGATTTTTCACTTCACATCGACAAAAGTTCGCCTGGCAGTCAATCGCCTCAAATGGATGGAGGACCATCGTCTGATAGCCATCAGACATTAAAGTCATGCATGGATATTCATGGGGAATTATGGCACCCCAAACACACAATGTCGAATCTTAATTTCCGCCGGAAATAATTCCATTTAAAAAGTGCACTTTTGAGCCCCGGCTCCAGCATGCGTAATAATAATAAAAAGGAAATGAGCTCGAAAACAACATCCCCATAATGATAGCCATTGTTAATCGTGAAAATGTCAACACGAGCCTGCGTCTCATAATGCAATTTGAGCATTAAATAGCACAATTCGTTTATAACAATAATTAGTTTGACCTCCCAGTTCAGCTTCCTTTCTGCGAATTCAATACCATATTGTTGTGCGAACAAAATGCTCCTTGTAATTTATTTAATGGATAAAGGAAACCCCTTGACCTTATCATATTATAACTCAAAGATATCTAAAATGCTGAACTTGTAATATAAAAGATAATGGGGAACTTGCAATGCACAATATTCATCATATTTACACACTCCTTACCGAATACCCTACTTAAAGTAAATGAATATTGTGTACAAAATGTTTTATTTAAGTGAATATTAAATGCCATGAAATTGACCAGCCCACTTAAGGGCTCAACACCCTTTACTCTATTTGGTGAAACATATTTCATTTTCGGTGCGGGTCCTTTCGCTTTAACAAATTTATTTACCAAGGTGCGTGGCCTAACACGCCCACAAGTTGGTAAATATAGACAGGCCGAAGCGCAAACAAGTGGGAATATAAGTACGTAAGTAGGTATATTTATGTATTTGCCCATACATGAATGCTGACTGACCAGCCGCACCAAATAGGTAAATAGACGTAAAAAACAGCTAAAAGCGACTAAGGACATTTGATACCCATTAACTTTAAGTTTGAGACGTAAGGTTTAACATTATTTAATTTTAGTAAAAATGTGAACTTTTTAATATTTTACAAAACGGTAATTAGCATTTATTCATATAAAGTTAAAAAGAAAAATTATATGAAAAAAATTAAAACTATCCAAGAACCCATACTTTTAGCCCATGACATTGGCAAGTATTTAAAAAATATATTATAACAAGAAAATTATAAAATCCACTCTTGAATATTACGCAATAGGTACTACTCAGTCTTCTACTTTCAAGCCCGCAATTTCTTCCTGAGCTCACGAGCAGATCTGTAAAGTATAATGTGCAGGTTAGTGTGTGTGACTTTGCTGGAGATGTGTTTACCCTTTTTAGGCTGAGTTGCTCTTTTTCAGTGGCTGAACGTGTAGATTTATAATTAAACGCCAACACTTTTTCCCAGGCAGGTCCCGAAACTTGGACTTTGGGCCAAACGAGACCTCCAGCCGATGCCTGCTGTTTCCGCCTTCGTTTTCAATTTTCGTTTACATTGTGTGTTCTGGCCATTCCGGCATTGTGTCCCTTTTTGCTTTGAAATCTTTCGTGTAAGCACTTAATTAGTGGTAAAAGTTAAACAGAAACCGGCGCAAACATGCCACACAGAAGGGAAAAGAACAAGAACAATAACAGCAACTGGGTTGTTAGTCCCATCCCGCAAACGGGATGAATTTATTTCATTGGACGCAGATTAGATTAAATCGTACAGGCTTTTGCATTTGGCCCGTCGAAGGTGGGTAACTGGTAACTGGAGGCCAAGTGACGGGGGTTTCCGCCCACCACGTCTGTGGTTTTCCGGGCAAGTGCCAACGTCAGTGGTTTTCCCATTTATTTATGCGATAGTGTGGGCCATTTGGGAAGATACTGCAGCACGGGGGTCAGCAAACATTATTGTTAATAGATGGCAGTTTTTTGGCATGTAATTTATTTTTATCAACTTAATAATGCTTTTTAATAAGTGCCTTGTTATGCAAAATTTACTGGTATACATTTATGGCTGAGATGCATGAATACTGTGGGTTAAGAAATATTTTTACATGGTGATATGTATGTCAGCTACATAAAAACTTAGTATACCGATTATATGGAATTTAGAACTAATGTCTTACAGGAAATTTTAATACTTCTAAGAATAAGCCAGAAATTGGAAATATAAGCAAGGACATTTATGTCAATACTGTACTCATAGGTAAAAAACAGCTGTAGCTTTAAATTCCTAAACTCACAAAAATGAAATATATTTTATATGGTCCACAATAAACGTAGTGGTCAATTAAAAAAAGAAGTATATTAAGTTTATAAAAATACAAATTTTGTATTTATATTTTAAAGGCATACAAAAGAACATAAACTTTTTTAATCAACAGTAACTTTTGTACATATATGACCCTCTTAGAAAACTCTACACAGAATAAAATTCGATGTGAAATAGGGTCAATTTACCTTATTTCATATCAATAAAAAGCCGATATGGTTAATGTGTAATTTATGATTCCAACATATCAACTTTATATTTTATCATATCCGTTATTTCATAAAACTTAAAAAAATACTATTTTTAAATACCATATTTAGTATTTTTTGAACAAGTAATTTTAAAAAATGTTAACATTATCTTTGATTCAGACCAAAATAAGCGACTAACTTGATCTTTAAAAAACATAAAATTGACCTGCGCATATCAATCTGATCGTTTGTCAATTTTTTTCTGTGTATTCTTTTTTCCCTCGGTTACCTTTTAGTTCCACAGTACCACTGGAAGTCATACAATGTAATGATTTGTATCTCAGACCCATTTGCACGCATGCAGCAGGGTTTGCCATCCGAAGAGGAATATTCCCCCGGCACGCTCCGCTGCTCAAATAAAATTATGCTTAAAAGTGACTTACAACTCCCTTTCCTTGCCATTCCTCCGTCCATTTGCTTGCGGTGCTTAATTAACTTTCGCACTGTAATTGCTCCGAGAACTTTAAAACGATAAAACTTTTTATGAGCTGCCGTTTTTGGCCCGTTTGACTTTTGTCTGCCGAAATTACAATACGAAAATTTAGTTTCGCATACCGCCGAATACAATTAAAGTTGAGAAAACGCCCGCACATAAAGCCGGCCGGGTGGGACTTGCTCTTCGCCCCGGTCCTCTGTCCCCGGTCCCCTGTCCCCTGTTCCCTGTTCGCTGTCACTGCTGACGTTCCGAATTGCATAAATGTTTGCCTTTGAAGACAGCAGGAGCAAAAAGCAGGGAAGAAGGAGCAAGGAGCAAGGATCTGGGGCCGACGGGCAGACAGGTGACGAGTTGGACTTTTTTCGTCGCTCCTGTCTCGTTTATTGCGGCCCTGCGGTTATTTCTGCGCAAGTAAACAACAATAGCAGCGGAAAAACAAGCAAAATCGACTGGACACCCCATCCTGAGCTGGGAAACTTTCTGACTTTCCGTGCTAATGGTTCAATTTATTTACCCTGCCGAGTTGCCTCGACAGTTTACAAAATATGACTGCAACGACAGGCGCAAGAATTCAAGTTGCCATGAAACTATTTTCAGATTTTAATTGCAGCCGCTCACGGACTGACAAGCTAAATTAACTGCAAACTTTATTTGCCTTTCGTTTTAAATTTTCGCTAAAATTGCTTGTGAAGTCGCAGTCATAAAGGGTCTGTAAATTAGATTGTAAATAGGTTTTCGGCGGAACAATAATGGCTTTTCCTTAATTCCGTTTGCATTCGCATTATTTCCACCCAGTAGCACATTTTATTAAAACACTAGACACCAAGGCTGATTTAAATTCAACATAATTACGTTAAAAGCAGGGCTTGTCAGTATCCTAAACCATTTCAAATTACCAGCAAAGTCAGCTGAAACATGTATCAATCAGTGCGAATTGCGCTCGTCTGGAAAATATTTGCACACAATTAAGTGAAAGGCCGGCGACCGTGTGCGGATAATTTATGATTTCATTTAAGCGACTCAACTGCGCGTAATTATGCGGACTCACAGCCCAGTACACATATGTACACACACGCTGCGGTGGCTGATAATCGCGCATACGCCCCGTGTGGCTGGCGCAGCAAATTAGAAAGCCCAACGTATTGTTGTTGACCAGCGCGACCCCAGCCCTTGCGACCTTAAAGCACCGATTGTTATCTACATATATCCTTTTTTCCCCGCCACAACGGCAGTCAAGTGGAGCAGGTGAGGTCAAAGTTCGGAATTAAGTATACGCCGCATTGTGTAGCTGGACTGCGTCTGGGAACTGATGACGCGTGGCGATGGCTTATCGAGATCCGCTTAATTCGAAGTGCTTTGGCTGGCGCTGCGTTGATTAGACTTTCCGTGTTTTCATGTCAAGGCACGAATTAATCGAAATTAAATTAAGCCCACGCACATTATCGAGCATTTAACGATGTAATGATTAAACAAAGGGCATTTTCAAGTACGGTTAACTTACATAATTACACCATTCTGGTGGCAGAGAAATTTAATTAATGTGCTGGAAAATCGATACATATAACAAAAAGAGCAGGTGAGTACAGAGTAGAGGTGGTTAAATCAATTTTTATTTCAACAAAATACACTTTATTGTTTCTCATTGAGAAATTCGATATATATGGTTACAAATCGTTCATTTTGCCCAATGGATGTCTATAACTAAATTGAAGTGAAATTAACTGGGGCCTTTTTATGTTTACGCTGACAACGCAATTTCAAACTGTTTTTATTTTCAGCGCCCGTCGCTTTAATGGGAGTTCAATTAGTTTTCAAGTGTTTTCACAGTGACAAATATATTTAGCTAATTGCAATAACAGAAAATACCCGAATAATAATATTTGCATTCGGAAATTAATGCAATGCAGTTTTGTGTCCGTTATCGCTATTAAATGTTATTATCGGGCGTAATTTCGTTAAATATTACATTTGATAATTACTTGGGCACCATCTTTTATTTTTATCGTTACATAAATAATTACGCTAGGCATAAAAATTAGCATTAAACATAGTTGTAGTTTAGTTTAGTGTATGTCAGATGGGAAACCACTTTAATTCTGGATAAATGCAAAATGTTGAATGTTTCAGAAACATGTCAAAGTTTGATAACAGAACACTGAATTCTGGGACGAAAAAGCGGTAACTAATTATTTCATAAATTGTACAGTACAGCGGTCTTCCCATCTCCCATCTCTCGGTTTTACACCAATAATTACGCTTAACTATGAATTCAGTTTATATACAAGATGTTCTTTTAAAAGTGGCTACTACTTAATTATCATGACGCGGCCAAACATCGATGCTTCTCCAAGTGGCTGGTGATTTTTGCATGCAGGTTGCTATAATTGATATGCAGAGTGGATAAATTCGAGCGGGGTTCGCAGCAGCTGTCGCTGATGCCGATGCCGATGTGGCAGCCACCAAAAAGCCATCGGACTACGGAACTGGCCACCATGGCCAGCAGGAGGACCAGTCGACTGCTGCGACTGCTGCCACTTGTTCGGATGGCTCTGCTCTTCTGCATCGCTGCGGGGCTCTCATCTATGGCGAACGGGACAGGACAGGAAGACAAACAGAATGTGTGGCTATATCAGATATACGGCGGGTAAAGTCCGGAGTGCTCTTACCATTGATGACATTGACCACCACGCTGGCCGCCTCCGCTGTGGTCGGCATGCACGTATAGTTGCCCGTGTCCAGGAGCTGAGCATTGGCAATGCGTAATCTGGAAAACATGGAAACCAAAGCACAGAGAAGCTTAAGGCAAACGTGCAGCTTAATTGCGTCAACTCTGTCCCCTCCCCGATTAAATCAACTTCATCGATCAAAGCTCGGCATACCGGCCGTGAAGCAACTGGAAAACTCGCACCTGATGGCACGTTAAATCTGCTCTGGCATGCCAGCTGGGAAGCTGGGGGAAAATTCCAGCACTCGAAAGTTTGACGCTCAATAGCCTGTTGAATCATTATAAAACCAAAGACGCTTTCCAATACATCATAAAAAAAGTTTCATATAAATTTAGTCTTTTGGAAAAAAATTTAAAACTGAAAGTAACTAATATTGGTATTTCAAGAATATTTAATTTTAGGAATATATTCCCATTCAAATACTATTTAAAAGACAATGTAACTACCTTAAAAAAATCAACAAAAATATTACGAAATTTTGAAGCATTTAAATGTTAGTTGGTTTTAGTTTTGTTAACATCTCTACCATCGTAAAAAAATAGAAACACAATTAAAATGATATTTTTATATATTTGTTTTTACTATGAGAATCGAGATTCCCTGTTTATGCGACACAGACGAGATCATAAAAAAGATCATGAGCAGGGTTGTCATCCCAGTTAGTTCACTCGAAACTTATACATGGCTCTGTAGAGATGAGATATGTTATATGAAATTTATATAGAGCTCTGTAGAGTTTAGAAAGCGGTACCTCCAACTCATGTAATAGATATTGTGTAGTATACACAATAAAAAACAATGACAAATCACATTTTAATTAATTCCATCTGCCACTATTGACCTGCGTTTTCCCCAGTGTAGGCGTTCTGCCCAATGCTCACCTGCTCTGCAGCTTCTCTGCCAGCGTGGACTCCATGGAGATGCGCTGCAAATCGATGGCCGCGTCGTTTGGATGGGCCACGAATGGTGTCAGTATGTAGGGGCCGCGATACCAGTAAATTGGCCCAATATCCTGCGCCGACGTCGCCGGCTGCTTCACGAGGCATGTGAGTGTTACGCTGCTGCCCACTTTGACGTACAAGTCCGTCGGGCCGGCAATAATCGCCTTGGCATCTGGCGGCGTTACTGCGAGTCGCCGTGGAACGGAATGAAACGAGGCCCAAATTGATTAATAGCATTTCTAGGCGCTCCGACACCCTCCAGGCCCCAATTATGAGGTCGGTTTGGGTGTGGGTGGCAACTGCATCTAATCATGCGTCCGGCAAACGCAGATTTCAATGGGCCTCAATTGATTGGGTTAGAGGTTGAGGGCCGAGGAGGGGAAATGGGATTGGAATGGGTTGGGTTCAGTTGAATTGGGTGGACTGAATTGCCGGCATTTTCAGCAGGGCCAACATGCAAACCGCCCCAGACGAACGTGTGCATGGTCGACCGGAATACCTGGAAGGTACAAAGCAGAAACCTAGATTTCGATTGATAATGAGCAGCTACTGGGCAAACTGAGGCCGAGCGGTCCATTCAGCTAGAAGACCACTGTTATCAGCTGGAACCAGTCCTGACTTTAATGCGGACATAACGTTGCAGAGAAGGCCAAATCTCTGGGTTTAACTGGTATTGCCTGTATTGAATACCTTTTCATATGGATTCTAATGGGTAAGTTTAAGGTGAGTTTCGAAATCAAGCAGGTTAATTAAATCAATTTAAACTGAATATTCTTGGCATTAGGTATACCTCCAATCTCTTGAATTTAATACATCCTTTTTTGTTCCATTAACACTTTTTTTATACTAATATGACAGGATGTTGTAAAAATGTTCCATGTCGTCGAATCAAATTTTCATTCTTTTGGGGAAGAACAAATTTTATAGTTTTTCACAGTAGCAAATGCTTTCCCTCCCATCGCGTAAAAAAACCAAAATTAATGAAAAAACTAACACATAAAAATTTGTTGGCCTTTTTGATGGCCTTGGCTTTTGGGAAACTAGCCCTTGCTGCTCGTGTCCGGCCAAATCATTGACCCATTGTTTGTCGATGAAGCTGTTGGTTCTGGCTGGTGGTCTCGCATTTTGCACACATTTTAAGTGTTGTTAGCCGGTTGTTATTGTGAGCCAGTCGGTGGGCCATTGGCCGATGTATTAGTAGCCCCGAATGCGGACGTGCCATTAAATGTTGTTCCCGCATACGTATATGTTTGTACGTGTGGCTTTTCTAATATTGGCGATGGGTTCTCGGGAGGAGGGATAAGCCCGCCAGCTGCCGCAGACAGAGACAAATGTGTGGGGGAGGACCCGACCTCCAGCTCCCTGTTACCACCACCACTTCCCCGTTATAGGCACTGAAAATTGGTTTAATGTTTTTTCCGTGCGTCGACCGACCGTTTTTGGCCAACACAGCAGGCAGTCAACAAAGTCAAATGTTGACGTTGTTAATGATGTGCGGGGTGGAGAAGAGCGCCAACTCTACCAGGATGGGATAGCGGGCAGTGGGGCATGAAAGCGGATTTCGGAGCACCCAAACAACTGAGCAGACCGAGCACACACTGCAGTGGATTCGGTGGCCAGAGAGCGATACAGTTAGTTAGTTAACTTGGCATTAGTGTAGCCCATTGACACCCTCGTAGATAGCGTCTTAAATGCCAATGCCTTTCTGAGATTGGAAATTCGAGGAATAAGCACGTGTAGATGTTTACTATTTAATAGACATCCTTTCATTGCTGCAGCCAAAACTGGAATATTCCTTAAAGAAGGTCCAATTTTCTGATGATTTTCATTTAATTTAATCAAGCAATATTTTTTCGAATTTATCTCTATAAATCTTATAAGCAGTATCGTTTGCAAATTGTAAGATAGTTTATAAAGGCCCCCAATTTTAATCATTAAACCAGAATAATAAACTTCCAAGTGCTCCATTATGACCTTTTTATTGATGTCCCTGAGATTGAAATATCCAATAAAAAAAGTTCAAGTTGAAAATCATCATCGTAATCATAGCATTCCCCACTGTTATATTTTCCAACATCTTAATGCATTTCATAAGAATAAATTTTGGCTGATTCCGGCATAAATCAGGGTAAAAAATTTCCTTTGGCGCTTCACGTGATTCGCGTGACGACAGCGTAAATATTTTTATCACGATCTCATCGCAGTCGAGCGTTTCAGGCTGTGCAAATCATTAGCATAAATTCCTTAGGTTGAATTTCTCCTTTTCCCTGGGAACAACATGGCTGTCGGCTTCCTGTCGCCGATGAGCTCCACTCTCCAAAAGGAGCTCGGCGAAGGATTACAACATCCGCAGTGCAGTTCCCGGGCGGGCAGGATGTTTTCCACCGCCAGGTTGCAGGCTAGCAACGGCGGAAGCTGAAACGCTGATATGACTTCGGCTTTTGATGAGATTTACACCCTTTGACTCCAGTTCGTTATAAACTGGAGGCATGCAGCTTGCCGGTGGCAGGCAATTTGTTGCCGGCAGTCTTTTATCCTTTATCAGCGGGGGTTACGCACCCATTTAAGACGGATTTTCAACGGTTACTTAATTGAAGTAAATGTCTAGGCATCTTTTAACTTTATTTTCATTTCTACTTAATATTAGAAAATAATAAACTAATTAACTCTAGTCCGACTACTTATTTATCTGCAGATTTACCGGTCGATCCCAAAAAAACATTACATGGGAACATTGAACTAGAAACTAAACCAATCACTGCCAAAGTAGCAAACTCCGCCCGATTATTTCAATTAACTTTCACGCTGGTCAAACAAAACTTTCCGACGACGACAAACGAGGAGACTAACTGCGAGGGACGTCGGGCGATCCGGGGATTCCCGCCATGGAGAATACTTTCTTGCTCGCTTGGCTGCCCTGGCACGGCGAAAAAGTTTCAAATCAATTTTACGTACATGAATGAAACATGAACGTGCATGCTTTGTGGAGCAATTTATAGCAACACACAGCCACAAACAAACAGGCTATCGCATCCTATCCCCCGACTTACCGACCAACCCGACTTGCCTCGGATCGCAAGCGGAAATCCATTGTAGAAAACTTGTGAAATGGCAGAACAATGAGACAAAAAGAGGGTTCGTGGTTCACTTCAAGGCAGGGGCGTACCCCACGACAACAAAAAACCCCTTCCCCTTTTGACACCCCTCGCCAGTTCCAGTTCTCTAGTGTGTATTACAACAGCCAGCATATGAATTTAGTATTGAATTTAAATGCAAATTGCGTTTGCATGCAAAGCGTGTAGAAAAATAGACAGGCAGAACTTCGTGGCCAGAAGGGTGGAGGGGCGGTGGAGGTTGTAAGGGGGCTGGCAGGTGCCAACAGTTGTTATTCCACAGTCTGACCTACCGAGTTTCCACTTCACCTTTAAAACCTAACCCCCTAACACTTGCAAATGCCAGCCTCTATGCATACTAAAAGCAGGAATATTTGATCAATTTATTTGTGCTTATTTTTACCTAAACGAGTCTCTGGGTCTTTCAGTCATCTCTGTTTGTTTAATTCTATGTTTTAAAGTAAGAATGCTTGGTAAGAATTTTCGAAATCGATTTTTGGTAATGGTCTCTTAGCTTTTAAAACCCCGTTAATTTAGAAGGTTCATTTGTACCTTGTGGGTTTTAAATTATCATGCCCAAGGAATAAAATTAATAGGTTAGTGGAAAATCATAACATTGATTATTATTAATAAAATTTCCCATCGACCCATATTATTTTCAGTAAGTTTCCAGACTCTTTCAATCAACAAATCAAATCCCTTTTCCTGAATAGCTAGAATATCCTCGATGGCAGGGATAAACCATTATGACGTACGGGCAGAGCTATTGCCATATAACGAAGGAGGAACTTTTGCCGCACCCATAGCACTGCCAGTAGATCTGGCCAAACCCCCAGAAACTGGCAAAGTTTACGGCCAATTTACAAAGCCCTTCGCCGGAGTGAAATGCAGAGTGTATAAAAAGTTGCCATTGCAAGCAGGTCGTGCGAATGCCAGCAGCTCGCTGACAATGCGTATGCATCTGTTGGAGGTAGGAGGGATGCGGGGGGGGGGGGGGGGGGGATCCTGGAGCCAGAACTTGGGGGGAAATGGAGCGGACAGGGCTGCCTTACTCACCTATGACATTCAGGCGGAATGCCATCGAAATCTTTGGCTCCGTATTCACTTGGCATTCGTAGATGCCGCTGTCACGTGGCTGGGCATATTTCACATGCAATGTCCAATCCTTGGAGTCGGCGGTCCGCACCACCTGCTCGGGTTAGAGGGAGACGGTTGCAGAGAGCGGGCAGGAGGGAAAGAGACAGAGAGAGACATAGAGCGGGTGAAACAGGATGCCAAGATAAATCGTCGCCGGGGTGTGGGTGTGTGGGCCCGAGTCCTTGGCAAATTTAATCAATGCATACAAGTTGCTTGGCCCGAATTGCATACGCAATTAAGCTGACTTTGCTTACAAGCCCGCCGGACATTTAATAAGCTACCTGGGCCAACGGGGAGATTGCCAAGGGGAACGATGGAGGGGACGATAGCTTTGGCCCAGATTACGTATACGCACCTTGAAACGCTCATCAGATGTGTAGGTCAAAATGCCTGCAGTCAGAATGTGCAAATCGCGTTTTCTTATCCAGGATACCTGCAATGGAATCAAAAAAGGGACACCAAATGCTGTTAGTGCCAGTGCTTAAGTCAATTTTAAAAAATTGCCTCCGGTCCTGCCACTTGGCTGCTTAGGAACTCGTTCGTCGAGAGAGAGCCCCAAGTATAGATACGAAAATTTAATAAACCAAGCGGCAAAATGAACTAAGCAGCCAACTCTTAAACCTGCTGAAGGTTATGGCAAATACAGTGGGCCCTGGCAAGGGAGAAAAATGCCAACTTACTTTTTAAACCTGATTTAAAATTTTGAGGGTGCCTGAGAAAAAGCAATTCCTTTCCCGGGAAACTTAATCGGATACGATATTTAACTGTGGCATTAACTCCCTAATGGTTAAAAATCGGTAACGATCTTAACTTAAAGTAGATTTCACCGTATCTTATGCCAAGTACATTTTTTATATTCAGTCAGTGCGAAAAGCACGAAAAAAGAGCAGATGGGAAGGAAAATGGAGACAAGTGCGTGCCCAAAATGTCAGCAGCTTAAAGTTGCCAAAAGCCCCGCAAAATACCAGGCGAATTGAAAGGAAGGCTGGCGCTACTGCAGCAGGCAAAAAGTAATCTCCCAGACGGCCGCGGGCAAACAAAACTTTTCGGAGCCCCAAAAGACGCAGAACAAAAAGGGCAGGGGAAAGGCGAGAAAAACCGGCAAAATATAAACGAAACTAAAAGTGTCAAAGTGGCGAAAGGGAACAGCATCTCAGACGAGCTCGCGGGAAATAGATGGAACCACAAGGTGTGCGATAGTAAATCTGGATCAGAACACGCTGCTAGTGAGCAGGAGATGGATGGTGATTGCGATGGAAGTTAAGCTGGGACTTGAAAGTGGAGGAGTCCAGAAATACTCCCGTATTCTACTTATTTGTAAAAATAAAATAACATTCAAGGAAACGAAATTTCTACTGAATCAAACACATACCAAATTTCAACATAACCATTAAAAATATGCTTAAACTTTAAGCAAATAAAAATTAAATAATAAACAACCTCTAAACTGATTCGACTTTCTTAAAAAAATTTATTTAAAATTTTTTTAAAATGTGGTTTGTGAAAGGTGCGTTCGTCACTAGTTTCAAAACTTGCTATAAGATTTTTGGTTAGATTTAATTAAGTACAGAACAGACTTATTCAAGGACTCGAACAAAAAATACCCTGGAATTTCAACGGGAGCGTGTATATTTAACTCAAAGAAAAAGAAAATAGAGGAACTGAAGGAAAACAAAACGAGTTCGCAAAGTAAACTCGGCATTGGTCAAAGGGCAGACTGGAGGGTTTGAAGGCGGAACGCACAAACTTTGTCATTGAACCGGCAAAACAAGGGTGGCTGAGAACCGAGAGATGGCGACGAAAGCGATGGAAAGACGTTGCTCGGAAAACTGCATGGAAAAAGTTAGCTCTAACTTGATTTTCAGCTTGACTGACGATCCAAATATTTTCCTTAAAAATGCATTAAAATGAAAATCCGCCGGAGAAAAATCTATTCAATGATAAGCTGGTAAATGCAATCACTTGACTCGCTCACCGATTTATCTCCCAGATTGTCGACGCGGCAGTTGATGGCCGCTGTGTGTCCCGTCCTGGTCGTAATGTTCCTGGGCATTCCGAAGTCAAAGAGGGGCGGCGGATAGGTGGTCTCATCTGGCTGCTGCTCGTCGGCCTCCTGGTCGTCATCCAGGGAATTTCCGAACTGCGGAAATTTGCTATTGACCGATGCAATGTAAACGTAATCATTATCAACACTCGATGGCGCAGAAACTATGGGCAACAGGTTGTTATTGCTGTCCACGATATTAGCTGAAGAGAAAAAACGAGAAAAGGTGGTTAGATACATAATAAAATATTGTAGTACGAACAATTAATAGCTTAATTTATAGGTCTACAAAATTCCATTCCTAATGTGCCTTGAATGCTTAACCACTAATCCATTCGAATTACATATTGTGATTGCAGTTTCACAACTACTCTTTTCAACACGAAGTGGCAAATAAGCTATGACCAAAAAAAAGATAAAATATAAACCGTTTACAACCACGCAAAACTACTTTTCAGCTTATCCTTTAAAGGGTCGGGTCAAAAAAGGGATAGAAGAATGACCCTTATTGTCTGGACGGCGGAAAGGAGTAGTTCAAAAGGGAGAACATTAATTAAATGCCACTCAATGCTCAGTGAAAATGTTCTCTTCCTCAGATCCAGGAACTATATTACTGAGCTGTGCTCAAGTGGGTGTGGACTCTCGAATTTATTTCAAAAATGCACGATGACATACCATTTCACGGCTCGTTAAGATGTAAGGACAAATAGCGGGAGAGCAATTAAGCTAAAACAATGGGGATATTTGCCATAATAATTATATATCACTCATGGCAAGCAATAAAACTATTTCCGTACTAGTTGAAGTCAGAGGACCCAGCTAAACAATGGAAATAGTTTTTAATTAAAATAAACGAGTGCTTTATAATGCCTTAAATGATTTCGCTGGAGAAACCCACCATCATCACAGCCAAATATAAAACTCATTTCCCCATGTTGATGAGTTCAGGAAGAGAGCGTTTAAGAATCCCGAGGAAAAAAACGATAAGAGCAGTTAATGCAGCATAAAGCTATCATATTTCTCCGGCCAAAGCAGTCGATTCCACTTTGAAGATACTTTTGTATGTGAGTTCATGCCACCTGTATTCAAACTTATGCTGTTTCAGTACTCTCATTGCCAAACCGCAACGTGCTCGGTTCAGCAAAGTTCAAAGTTCGCGCCGACAAACGCGTATAAATTATAAATCACTCAGCAGCGGCAACTATGCAGCGCACTGCGGCACGGACTATCTTCATTCCCCGTGAACTGCAATCCACACCTCACGTGCGGCACACCCATGCATTCGCACCTCGTGGCGAAAAGCGAAAAATCATGTTTTCTGCATTTGAATTTATTTGACATTTTAATGAGCGCATAATGGCGACGCGACTCGCTTGCTGATAATGGCCATGTAGTCGACGGCTCGCAAACTGGCAAAAGCTGACTATATTCCACATACCATATACCATCCCCATCCACAGCCAAGACCACTTCCTCCTGTCAGTCACTGCTTCCAATCTCTAACTGGGTCACTCACTTTTGCCGGCTGCACTTGAATCTTTTAGGCCATTGGGGTGGCACTTGTGCATGTTAGACACAAAAATCTAAATTATTTAAGTGCCCACCCCCCACACAGGCACACCCATGCATGCATATGTGAGGGAGGGGGCGAAATAGCCACATGCAGATACAGCGATTTACAGTGGGCCACAGGTCAGTGGTATACATTTGTCTCGTTAAATGAAATCCATTAGCCAAAGCTGTTAAATAATTTGTCATTTTCTAAAATATTTATTAACATATCCTGCCAACATAATTCCAGGTTTTGCCTACTAAAAATAAAATAAATATTACGTATAACTGGCACTACTACTTTCCTGGTTCATAAACTTTTTAAAATCCATTGTATACCTGGAACACACTAGCGTTAATTGAATTAGAATTAAACCTTTCAGCCAACATAAATCATTATAAAACTCAAACCCATATTTATATTTATAAGTTAAAGTAAATATGTAAATCCCAAATGTTAAATGCTTTCGAAAGAGCTGTACAAAAATAGATGCCTAAAAAATAATTATATTATTTTGGATAAATACAAAACCCGAAAAAGGCGTCCAAATGGAAAAGAAAAGAGTGTTTCATTCGGACAATGATCACTGTAAAATATGCGGCAAAAGAACTCTCCGCTTTTATGGAAAAGTAGTCTAAACATGGAAAAAACTGGCAAAAAATAAAACTAGAAACGAAATGCCAAAGTGAGTGCAGCACTTTTTGCAGCTGCAGCCTGCGCTCCTTTCTTCTCTTTTTGTTGTTGTTTTTTGTTGCTGTTGTTGCAGTCCTGCACACACACACAGATACACTTTCAGTTTTGGCATCATTTAGATGCTCGTGGAGCAACTGATGCAAATTTAATTTGGACACCTCGCAAAAAAAGCGGCGCATGCGAGTGCCCCTAAAGAGGGGGCAAAAGCGAAAAAAAAGGTGCCCAGGATGAGTTGGGATGGGAATCGGGGATGGGGCAACTATCTGGTGGCATAACTTGCACTTGAGTGTGTGTGAACTGCAACTAATGATGTTGCAGGCACTCGCATGCGGCTTTTTGATTTAACGATCGAGCGCAGTTCGCGTTTTTTCCAACTCTTTGTGTTGATTCTCCCAAAAATGTTGAGTTGAGTTGCGGAGGAGCTTAATGGCTCGGCTTGGTTGGTTACCCGCACCCGATTGCTGCGGTTGATGGCCGCCATCCTCTCGTTTTTTCCACGCTGCTGTCATAAACTTCATGCTTTGTTTCCGCCAAGGTATATTTTTATATTTAACTGCTGCGAAAATATCAACAGCAGGCAAAAAAGTATTTCACCTCCTAAGAGGGGTCATAAAAGACAAATAAAGCCTTCATTCAACCAACAAAAAAAGGTGTGGATTGTCCCTGAAATCGATCTTCTGCAGACGGAAAATCGGCTTTTCTTTTGCTGCTAAGATTAATTTGGCCCCCCCAAGTTGGAGACGATTTTACTTTTCGGCTTTAGTGTAAATATTTAAGCCGATTTTACGCTGACTAGATTTTCATGATAATTGACACAATATTTTCAAAGGTGCACCAGACTGCGTATAATAGTGTCATTATTGGCTATTGAAAAGAAAAACCTTTTGTAGGTGTACACAAATAAATGTTGACCACACAGGGCCAAAAAAAGTATAACAATTTTACTTAGCTAAACTATTTTTCAATATGATGCAAAATATTGTAGTATTAAACAATTAAGCACAACTTTTTCCCAAATCTCTTTAAATACTATAAGTCTATTTTCAGGACAACATCTGATTAAATCTTGAAATCTTTGACTTCGAATAAACCCAAGGAAACAGGGAGCTAAAGCTCTTTAAAATCACTTGGCTTAAAACACTTTAAACACATTTTTCTCGGGGGAGTTGCTAAAAAAAAAAGAAGAGAAAAGGGCTTTTGAAAAATTCAATAAGCAGCCCGTTCTATCAATGTCCTCGAGGAGGTTTCTAGTTGTCTGTCTGTGCCGTCGTCGCTGGCGAGTGGGTGTGTGGGGAATATTTATTAAAATCGTTGTTCACAATTTTTATTTAGCATATCAAAAGGCGTCCGTGGGCTGTTTCCCAACATTCTTGTGCGGAAACATGTCCCAGAGGTTTTCCATTTATTTTTTTTGCTCCCTTTCTTGGGATATATTTGTTTAAGCGGAGTATCATTTTGCCACCGGCCAGCCAAACATATTTGCGGCTTAGGCCCATTGAAGTTGACGGTGGCCAAAGCAAATGGGCCTGCGGCCAGGGAATCTCTGCTAAATGGACGCAGCCGAGATGGCCCAAGATTATAGGGCCTGCCCAGAATACCGCATACATACTGCATAAAACATCCGCTAGCGACATTCAGTCGCTCGGTGGACTATGCAACGTGTTGAAGTTGAAAGTGCACCATCGCCAAAGGCTGTTGGCAAATGTCTCGCTCACATGAATTTCTATGTGGCAGGAAGATTAATGTCCTCAGTTCTCACAGACAGCTCCTGCAAAGGCGTCTAACGAACATAATGGCTCATGGAGCAAAGTGGAGCGTTACTTCACAAATGGCCAATGGCTATTAATTGCCAAAAGTTATAGGTTCTCTTAAAAATTTAATTTTATGTTTTTAAAAAAATTAAAGACAAATTTTGAAAAATTATCGAAATATTTAATATTTTAATTGAAACGACTAAAAACAAATAATTTTATTGTATCAAAGCATTTAATATTTTGAGTGAAACTACTAAAAACGATAGAGAACGCTATAGTTTGGTGCCCCGACTATCAGATACCCGTTACTCAGGTAAAGGGAGTGCGAGGGAGATGGAGATAGAGATAGAAAACTTTGATCACTCATAACTGTTTAACGAATGGTCCAATTTGAAAAATTTCTTCTACATTTCGATAGGTATTGATAAACACAATAAAACTGCATTTTTACTTTTCCGAATTCTTTAAGGACGGATTCGCCAGACACACGACAAAGTTCCTTTAAGGCGATTTTGGACGTTGCGGTAACAATATTACTTACTTGTTATAGCCGTTACTCGTAGAGTAAAAGGAAATATTGTATGCGTGCAAAAGTATGTAACAGCTAGAAGGAAGCATTTCCGACCCTATAAAGTATATATATATATAAGCACCATCATCAGTTGATCAGGGTCACAAGCCGAGTCGATGTACGTCCGTCTGTCCGTCTGTATGTCCGTCCGTATGAGCGCAGTCGCTTTGAATACCTCCCTTGCTTTAGCTGAGTAAAGGGTATATGATAGTCGGTACTCGACTCTCCGTTCTCTCTTGTTTTTATGTTAGCTTATTCCAGCAAAGCACTCTCATGACTAGACTTGCAAATCCCTCCGTTAATGAACGTTCTGCCAGACCAATTGGTTTGAGTTGAGTTTGGTCCCTTATCCTTGCTCCGGCAACTTTGTCACAAATTCTAGGCCAGCAAAGTTTCAATTTAATTTCATTAGCAATGCAGGGAAAACGACGTTTTTGTTGCCTAAATCCAAAGTGGAAATTTGATAAAAATCGGTCTGCCATCGCCAGAACACAGAGATTGAACTGGTCCCAGCCATTGCAACTAAGTCTCACTGAGCTTCTTGGACACATTTCTAAGCTCAAACATTGGCACACATAAATATTTACGACTATTAGTTTTTACTCGAAGATCAAAACTTTTTCGATTTACTCTCGAGTCACTTGGACTTGGGTAAATTTGCATATCGATGTGAGCAGCAACGGAAAAGCCAGAGCGGAGGCGCCAAAAAAAACAATTAAAATAAATTTTACATAAGTCTTGGCACATTGCTATTACTTTGTCTAAATGTTTTCAATATTTTATGCTAAATCTTTGCGAAAACAATTTTGCTGCACGAATTGAGTTGAGGAAAATGCAAATTAAAAGGCAAGAGAGCAGTTCGAGCATGAAGCTTCGACTTGAGGCCTTGTAAATCAAGACCCAAGCCAGGGGAGCGTAGAAAAGATGCTTCCACGTATACGGAGTACCATCATCATCAGCAGCCCGAAAGGTCCCTAAACCCCGAATGTGTCATGTTGTGTGTATGTAGGCCAGTGCTTGCGCCTGTATATTTATTATTTATGTAGCTCAACTAAACGTTTTGCCGCAGGAATTATGGCATAATATGTCAAAAGGCAAGCCGAGCCCCACGCCTTAAATAACAAAGAAAGACAGCTTCCCTGGTGGGCTCAGCCCAAAGTGTGGATACTCTTTCTCCGAAAACACCAAGGGTTTTGGCAGGCTTCTAATTGGTGACCCAAAACCCAGAACACCCACCGAGCCGGGAGAAAGTATCATATTACAGTTGTCTTATTCACGATACCATCAGGCCCTTAAAAGATCCGGCAGCCAAAGCGAAATAAATATCAAGTCGACCTACTCGCAGGGGCAAATCACTTCGTCTTCGTTCCTAAGCCGTCTGGCAGTCCGAAAACTCTATAAATTTTAAAGCCGCTATTAGCCGAGACTTAGCAGCAGTAATAGCAGCAACGGCCCCGGCAACATCTCATAACTGCCAACGGAGGCCGTGGCAAGTGGATTTTTGTTGTCTGGCATGAATTTAAATGTGTTAAACGAGCCGCAGCACCGAAACATCTAGCGGCTGTCCAGTTTTCAGAGCGAGCTCTTAACTTCCGCGAACGGAAAGCAGAAATCACCTTTAATCATATGATTTGAGGCATAATTTAAGGTGCACAAAGTTTCCATTTATTGTGTGTGGTATTTTGGAAGAACTTTCCTAGGGTTTGCATGGCCCGGGCGCTGTAAAAGTTTTTGCCTCTCCTTCCCCCCAAAAGTTGTGAAAGAACGTAGGCCCCGCAACGCTGAAGTCGGCAAAACTTCCCGGCCATTTAAATCATCGCCTGCCAGAAGCAAAAGACGCACAATTGAAAATCGTCTGCACACCTGTACTGCCATTGAATAAGGCAAATAAAATGAATTTACATCTCGATACGCGCACTTGTATAAGAAAATAAATGGCGAAAAGAGATGGTGCTTGAGTCACTTTTGCTTACTTTAGGTCGCCCAAGCTTTTGTTCTGCGCTCCTCGGAGGGTTCAGGAACTTCCGGTTAAATGTTTTGTTTTCACTGTCCACACTCTAAGGCCTGATGCCAACCTACGTTAACTATCGATGGAGAAAATACACAAAATAAATATTATACAACACGAACATAATCAATAATAGCAGTATAATCCAAAGAAGGAGACAAAATTATCATATAAAATTAAGAATATAAGGAATATAATTAAATTCATTGGGTAACATATGCTATTATGGTTGCATTTTATTTAATTATTCATTTCTTATTTGCAAATAGTTAAACTATAAATATAATATAAAACACAAATTTACTACGTTGCCACCCTTCAACTTTTCCTTTCAAGGGTGGCAGCTTATAGAAAAATTAAAGAAATGATTTTTCATCTAAAGAAAAAAGACCAAAATATTAGTTTCACTCATTCATATCGATCTATGGCTTCGCTTAACTGCAGCAGGACACTCTGATGCTCCACAGCAAGGAGGTTCCCATCTCTAAATCGCACATATATCGCCAATATATTTTGGAGTATTGGCATAGTCGCAAAGTAATGGCTGGCAATTTGTAGAGCCTACATTCGGGCACTGCCAGACAATGAAATATTCCTTGGCAAACACACGCTCGCACACACGTGGCGCACGTTGGTTTTTGTATATTCCCCTAAGCACCATCATCAGTTGCAAGTGTGAACAATAAATTGTCATCAGCTCGGCTCGACTCGACTTTGCTTTATTTCTTTCCAGTCAGTCTCCGCTCGCCAATTTATGGCGGATTTCAATTTGTGCGGGGCGACAGGCCTTCTTCGACTGCTCACACATAAGTACGCTCTACAAATTGGAGCGCACACACACACACACACACACACGGCCAAAGCGGAAGTCCTGGAAAAGGAAGTCGAGGAAAACATGTGAAGTTTTCGTTTGTAGCTGACATTTATTGCGCACATGGCACTTGCCATTGATTTTTTATGCGTTTTTGAAGAAGTTCGAAGCACTTGGAGGCCCGAATAAGTGTGCTACAGTTTTTCAATTTCCATCCTATTGTTGTTGCGGCTCCGATTATCAGTTCTTGTGTGACACACTTTGCTTTATGATGTCGGCCATTCTGCGCCCCACTAATGTTGGCTTTTCCGATGTTGCCGAGTGCTTTTTAATACGGTTAACGTTCGCCCGGAAAACTAATAAAAGTTTGTTTTTCTTTGCCCCTCTGGGATGGAAATGGAAATAGCGAATGCGATGGCGATGGCGATGGGGATGTCGATAGAGAGCAAAAAACACGAACGCCATTGACAGGCCACGGCAAATAAGATTTACAAAGTTGAAAAGCCTGCAAAAGTAGTTGCCCATGAATTTCCTATTATATTTGACTGACATTTCAAAATTGTGTTTTCATCTTGCTTACAAGTTTTTTTGGCACCGGAAGGAAAGACGGGAATTTAACACAAGCACTTTTGGGTTAGTAGATGTATACTATACTCACTGTAAATGTATTGCGTTTGGTAACTGAACTTACAGTTTTTTGACTTAAGCGAAAAACAACTGGCAGTTCTTGGGTTGGAAATTCTTGATCTTAAATCCTTAAGAAATTAAAACATTTAAAAACTAAATTTAAGTTAAACTAATTTTTACTTTTTGCAATTTTTCGATTTTGATAAGCAACAGTTTCATTTTTATTTGCTCTGTTAAACGTTCTTATACGAACTCGTTTATGTTTAAATACAAAATAGGAATATCCATTCTATCCTTTAACTTTTGACACCAACAACTAAAGTAATCGCCTTTCACCAATCTCAATCCCGCCAATTTGCATTTCCCTCGTTTTTGGTGTCTCGCTCAACTAATATAAAAGTATGGGCATAGGGGCGCGCAGTGCGACGCAGACACGAAAGGCGAATGGAAATCAACTGGGGGCAGTCATTATGGCGGCTTTCACTTTCGCTAATGTGTTATGAGAGGCGAAAGTAGAAAGTAGAAGACGCAGCCAGCCGTTTTCCGAGGGCGCAGTTCTTTGCTCGGAGGCGTGGAGAAGTGGGCTGAGTGCCAGTTAGAGTGTGTTTAAGCAAATAGGTCGGCACACACGACACCACCACCCCATCTCCATGCAAACCCACTGAAACACACACACAGTCCCACTTTAACGCGCCGCAGCTTACATTGTAATCTGAAGAACGGAAAAACCACAAGAAAAGACGAAAAGTCCACTTAGAGGCTATGAATCTTCAAACACCCTTTCATTCTGAAATAAAATTGCAGAGCACTTAATAAAACATTTTATAAAACATCCATTAAATATTCGAATATTTAAAAATAAGTATAGTATATAATATTTAGATATCTTCCTTTTATTTGCGTGACCAATTCAAAGACACGTTTTAAATACCCAATACGCTTTCGGCAAACTAAGAACCTTATTTAAATCCCACAGTAGAACTCTTGTCGAAACTTTATTTTAAGTACCTAAAAGGAACTAATTGATTTTTTTTTTTTTATTTTTATTGTATTTTGTAGTGATATGGGTAATGTATTCTGTTGGCATTATAAAAAGATACAAGAAATAAATAATTACGAGAGCAAAAAACGTTTACGGAAACAATTATTTAGTTAAGGTTCACCCAAATCCTTCAAAAATGTTGCACACTGTCTTCCAACCTTTTAATTAGCATATCTTAGAGAGTCCACTGTACTTGGCGTTTTGAGTGGGCAATGCAAAAGTCAAAGCAAGAATTAAACTCGAGCTTAAGGCAAAGGCAGATGAATTTTTTGGGGGAGGGATCCAAAGGGGCTCCATCTTCCCCTCGGATCTCCACATCCGCTGGGGATAAAAGTCATATAAGCGGGGCCCAACTCACACATATGCATGGGCATACACACACCCAGAAAAAAAAGACCGAAAAAATCTAAGACCGAATTTCTTACATTACTACCGTTTTGTTCTTTTATTTTTTTAAGACCATATTCTTATATTGATACCAAAGGGTATTGATTTAAGACCAGTAAATTTAGATTTAAGTTGAACTTATGCACGCGCGCGTAACATGGTGCGATGGCCCAGTTGGTAAGGCGTCTGCCTCTGATGCGAGAGGACCCCGGTTCAAAACCCGAATAAGTCAAAGTAAGTAAAAAGTTTTTCAAATGTATTTCAATTAACATTTCCTTTATAACTTTAAGAACAAAAATGTATTAAAAAAGTTAAGTTGTTAATTTACTAATTAAAAAAAAAAAAAAAATAAGTTGTGTTGTGAGCGGGAATTGAACCTCGTACCTCTAAACACAAAATAGTACCAGAATCCAGCACCCTGGCCCCTGAGCCATGGCCTTATTATTTCCATCCATGGCAGAACGCTTACAGAAGCATTCAAAAAAATTTATTTTTTTACTAAAAATAAATATAAATTTAAGTACGTTTCGTTCTTAAAGTAAGAACAGCGGTCTTAAAAATCCGTTCTTAAAATAATACCATAAATTCTTATAATGATACCAAACGGTATAAAGCTATTTTTGAGACTCAAACAGACACGTTTTCAGACACAATCAGAACAATTTTTTCCCTGAGTGCACTTGTATTTAATCAGATGCGCATACATACATATTTGAGTGAGCATCTCGGGTGTATGTAGTTCATGTGTGTGCGAGTGTGCGAGTGAATTTTTGTCGTATTTACACTTATTTCATTTTGCCCAACGCTTTGTTTACTATTTGCCTTTGGTGCGGGGAAAGGCGGCACATCTTTTCTTCGGCGTAAAATTTGTTTTCCCTCCGCCGGCGCTCAGGCTTTTTCTTTGGCGCCACGCAGCGTATGAGTGATTAAAAGTTTTAGCATTAAGCAAATTGCGTCTAAGCCTGGTCTTTGCCCGCTTTTCCTTATTTTTTCGTCCTTTTTGCTACTGCCTCTGGTGCCGAATCCGTGTCGATGTTATGCTAATTATATCACGCCTCAATAAACAGCTGACAAGGAAACGTGCCAGGCCAATCAACAGAGATTTGACTTCGCCAATCTGCTGTATTATTTTTGGTTTCCGGCTGCCTTTGGCGCAAGTCCTGGATTCGATTCCTGGCGTTTCAAGTAGCCCATACTACCACCAATTATTATGCAACAAACAAATCTCATTTTTCCCATTCGGCAGCTGTCGACTACAAGTTTCGCTTTGGCGGGCTGATAATGCCTGGGCAGCCCAAAAAGTTTTTAATCGATGAAAGTTTTCCCGAGCCAGCATCTTGAGATTCGGCCACATTGATTTACGTGATTGAACTTTAACTTTAACCCAATTGACAACCACAGCTGCTCTCGTACATTTATCAAACATTTCGATTGGATTGGTCCTAATAGGTTCACACTCTTTGCCGCGCAGAATAAGTTGTAATATGTATTGATTAAAATATGTTAAAGAATTTATTACTAGAAAATTTCCCAGTTTCTCGCAAACGAACTTAAAAGGAAATTATTATATTAATCTTAATTTATTTTTGTTCTGAAAGAGATAGATAAAAATAGTTCTACTTATATCTATGATTGTATTATCTCCTAAGTATTCCATATTACAGAAATAGCCATGTAGATTTCATTCATAATTTACTTACGCAGACATATGCATATGTTAATAGCATGCCAATCCAAAACAGACTTACTAACTTTTATCTGATGTGTCATATAAATTTACTGATGATTCAGGGACAGGCATTCAAGTGGATAATTACATGTAATAATTGTTAGGCACACGCACAGACATTCATACGAGTGAAAGGATAAATTGGAGTCCCCCAAGAAGATAAGTGGAGGCACACTCGCACAGTGTGGCCAAAGTCATAAATAATAATTAAATGCGTGACTAATTACTTGTGTAATATTGCTATTATTAGGGCCGAGACAAAGCCGCAGAATATGTAGAAAACTGACAAAAGAAGGCATTCCCATTACCCATTAGGCGCTAGACGTTAGACATTAGACACTCCCACACTTGCAGACGGACGGGCGTAATGAGCTGGCAATATGTCGTGTTATCGCCAGAAAAGGAGTTGAAATTCCACTCCTAGAGGCGCTGAATGTGTTGTCTTGACGATGATTAAGTTGACATCGACTGTCGACTTTGCTTTGGTGCACTGAAATGGGCGAAATCGCAGATGGGAGCACAAACAACTTGTGTCGTGTTTACCTCGAGGCCCCTAATGAGCACTGATTTATTTCATTTCCTTTCCATGTCATCAGGACTCGGCGGCAAGGACACATGGCGTCGGTGGCAGCTTATTGAGTTCGTTGCTGTCAATTTTGGATGCCATCGGCGTGAATGACTGCAACAATTTAGCTTCTACTTCAGCGACTAATAAAGACATAATAACTTAATTGGGAGCATTTAAATTCACTCCAAGTGTTTGTGTGTTCGAGGTCTTACTCGTGACATAAAATATACAAATGATTTTGTGACTTCAGATAATATCGGTATAATTTCCATATAAAGAAGTGATTTTGAAGGTGTGGAATATAAATTCCCAGCCCCATTCAATATTATCTGCATCTAAGATGATCCCAAAATCAATAAACAAAAGTTTCATTTAAATTATGCAATATTTTCTTACCTCCTTACCCTTTTCGCATTTTTCTGAGTCTATGAAATAAATAAACAAACTGTAAATTTCATACAGAATCGAAGTTTTATGAGTTCGACCTTCTACTTTTTCATTTTTTTCCAATGGCATTCTCAATATTCATTCCTGTTTATTTGTCTAAGCGCCATTCGATGCTATCGTTTTATTTCCGGATCTGTTTACACTTGCTGGCTTGTATTTCACGTGGCGCTATATCTGGTTTATTTACTTTTTCACTGCAGCAGCTTGAGCATAAAGCTCGTTTATGGTAGCTTTTCCAACTTTTGTTTGGCGTTCTTTGGTCGCCCCATGCGAAGAATCAAAAATGTTCCCAAATAAACATATTCCTTGTGTGTGCCCAATTTGATTCTGATTTATAGCTAACATGCGCTTAGCTTGTATTTGTTTATATTCGCGGGAAGATGACAAATGAATTTTAGAAATTCTTAGAACAATCAACGAAATTGAAATGGAGTCTAAGAAAGAATTTATGGTTTACATGGGAGCCCCTTTCTTAAATACAACCGGAAATATCTATAAAAGCTTAGAAACGGTTTAAAACGGCTGTTTTTATTTTTCAAAGCCAAATAAAAATCGTATTTTGTTTCATTCCAAATAATAGTTTCAACCAAATCGTAGTTTTATTTCTGGTTAACTAATTGTAATCCAAAGACTTCATTTGCAATACACTTGCCAGCTGAGTAAGCATTTCTGCCTTGATTACGTGTCAAAACGCTACACTTCTAGCGCGAAATCGATGAGTGGTTACGAAAATAAACAATCCGCAGGCCCAGATAGGAAGCCTTGGGACAGGGGCTTGGATGTGGTGGGGATGTCGAACGAATCCGATCACACCATGCATAATGTAAACAAATTGCAGGCCAATAAATGGTGACGAGACCGAAGCTCCGGCAGCGAAATCAGTTCGCCTCAAACCTCCAACGAATCCGTTTGCCAAGCTGGAATCAGCGCCATGGATAACTTCAAGTATGCGGTCGAGTTTGCCCACGATGAGAATCTGCTGAAGAGTCATGCGAATGTGGTAAGCCCAGATCCGATTAATGATGTTTGATGGTAACTCCGTTCCTTCCCTTAGTCCCACCTGTCGGAATTCCTGGCCTTGCTCACACTAAAGTCATCCGAGGAACCCAATGAAGACTTCCATACTTTACACGACAGACTACTGCAGCTCAAACGAGAGGCGGACTTACTAGACACGAATTTTAATTCGCCCGATTATTACACCAAGAAGGAGGAACTAATCTTCAAGGTCGTGTGCGAAATTAAGGGTATTGACCATGACTAGTGGCTTAGAGATGAAAAGGAATTCGTGGATGCAGCCTCAACGGGCAATTTTCTAGAGGACGAATTCATCTGCGATGGTGTTTGACAAATCGCCCCTTGATTTTAAGCCCAGAGATCGAAGCTTTTGTTTACTTTATTAAACATTTATACTTTGGAATCTATTTCTTAACTAAAACGGAAATGCTAAGACTTGCGGTTACCCAAATTAGCTGAAGAAACGAAAATCCTCAAATGAAATCAGCTCATCACTGGCTTACCTTTCTGTCGGCTCTTCCTTAAGCACTCCCTTTTTTCCTTAAGCCACCAGCTCAGCCCCAGGTGCTGCACAAATTGTCCTGGTTTAGTCAACAATTAATGTTTATCTGGCAAAGCATTTTAATTTAGGTTATTGCTCCAATCGCCCCACATTCGCCCTCGTTAGTTAACCCAAAGTCAAATAAGTGAAGCCCAAAAAGACGACGATGTGATTGTGCATGCGGGTCGGGCTGCCTTCCATACCTTGTCCCGATATTAATTTAAACTAATGCCACAAGACAAAACACAAACAAGCGCAAACACCCGGCCAAACAAAAGGAAGCAACCGAAGCATTCAAATCCGAGACGTGTAATTTGCCAGGAAAGTAGGGTAGGGAAATGGGGTGAGTGTCGGTCGGGTTGGCGGGTTTTCGGTTGGTCGGAGGTTGGATGTGTGTCCTGACGACAAAGTGACTTAACATGTCAGCCCGCCCGTCTGATTATTCCGTTGACAGTGAGAATATGCCAGAGCAGAACGATTATTTGCTAACATCGATGGGCGGGGCTCATCAATGCCTTTGCCAAGTCAATTTAGAACTACATTGAGCGAAATTCCTTTCCTTCCAGCTTTTCTAATGGAAACAAGAAAGGAAGTTGTCTTCTTTTTCTATTCTTTCTATAAAATAAATACTTTGTGCTAATCCAGGGATTCCAGGTGTATTATGATTTCAGTCAGAAGTTTGCAACGCAGTGAAGGAGACGTTTCCGACCCCATAAAGTATATATATTCTTGATCAGCATTACTAGACGAGTCGATCTAGCCTTGTCCGTATGTCCGTCCGTCCGTTTCTACGCAAACTAGTCTCTCAGTTTTTGAGCTAACGGTGTCTTACTACACTTGGTTTTTGTAAGGCAATTATATCTAATTTTTGTTCAAAATATTTTTCCTGGTGTATTTGGTCATGCGGGCTTAGCAACCTTTGGTAATTTGCCAGTCAAACATGATAAGGTGAAAAGTGAGTTTTTCTTCGTTGAAATTACTGTAAACTGACAGACAGACGGAAGCGGCCTTAAGATGCCTAGAAAATTAGCCACTAAATTAGATTCCCTACTTCATTACCATTTAGTTAAGCTTGCATGCCTTACGCATTTCAATGAACTTGTGGCCGAAGGAATTTCCTCTTATTTAATTAAGCCACCTCTCTGGCTGCAAAGTCAGCCTATCCCACATTCATTTCTGGAGCCCATAAATTGCGATCGAATTTTAAGCAAATAAATGTAGAGCAGCATCTTAAACGTTAAGGCTCTGTGACATTCGAAATTAATTTTCCCTTCGAACTCCTTGTGTTGGCAACCGCACTCGTCGGGTGTCTGCTGCGGATAAGCCGTGTAATTAAGCAAAATTCGCCGTCATTTGGTTAGCGGTTTTAGGTGCGTGCGTGGCACTCGAGGCCCCAGCGTATTAATAACGTCAAAGTGTTGCGCATGGAAATTTATTAAGATGCCGACACCGTCAACGGCAGGCAGCCACTTCTCGTCGACCTCGTCCCCGTTTCCCCGTATCCCGTTCTTCCGTCATCTGTCGCCTTCTAGTGGGAATCCAGCTCGGCTCCAACCCGTTTCCCCAAACCCAAGGGCCGCCAGCTTTGGAGGCCATTGCGGCTGACGGCTTCGCGTCCATAATTTGGGTAATTTATTAACAACACGCAGTAAGCGAAATATTTTAAGTTCCGCTTTTGGGAATGTTTCAGGAAAACAGGAACTAAGAAGAGAGGGAATAGAGGAATATTTCATGTTTTCTAACATTTTCTTAAAGTTCTTCCAGTAGAACCTAAGCCATTATTTCAGCATTTCATCGGCAAAACAAACCGATACACATTACTCTCCATTAAAAAGCAGAGTCAATGCGAAAGAGGTTTTTTTTGTATCTGTTCTGTGAAAATCTGGACGCGCCACAGATGCACGACTGTAAAATATTTTATGGCGTACATTTGGGTGCAATACAGAAAACGATCTGAAACTCTGCTGCTGACTAGTGGCCTTCGGCCTTAACTGTTGGCCAAACGGCTCTAAAACTTTTACGCCAATAAGTCACCAGGCGAACGTAAGGGGTGAGTTCGGAGCAAAAAGCTCAAAAGACGGAATGATGCGAGCCATAAAACTGTCCAAAAGTCGCAGTCGAGGTTCTTTGAAGAATGGCAGGACGTGTGTGTCCTGGTGTACTTAAATAAATAAATTCCATGGCTAAGAAGCACAGCAATCGGCCGCGTGAACACGGCCCCTAAATCATACATTTTAAATTAGCCCCAAGGCGCATGGTAGAGAAAAATAATTATTTAATTATTTTATTACTTCAAGCCGCATTACAAATGAATAGAAAGCACGCGCCAACAATTAACAATATAAACAAAACAAAAAACGACAATTGCACCAGTCCGCTTACATAAAAAACACAAAAGGCGAGTCAACATCCGTTTACTTACTATACTTAAGTGGGGAAACAACCAGCTAAAAGGGCATCTGGCACTGACAGAAAGAAAGAAAAGAGGGCCAATTTGATGAGGTGAAGATTTGTTGGACTATTTGAATGTCTTTGTGACTACCTTCCGCATTAAAATGGTAAAAAATGTATTGGTAAAATGTATTAAACCCACTCATCTAATAACATTTTATATACAAAATTTATTCCCGTTTAACAAATCTTCAAATTATTAATTTTTAAATCAAAACCAGTTGAATTTCGAGGTATTATAATATTAACATTTATTTTTTTAATTATTAATATGTATTTAATAATAAAGAAATCCTTGGCTGAAAACATAAAATGTATTGTTTTGAAGCATACCCTTACTAAACAGTTTTATTCTTATTTTTCGAGAGAGTAGCAAATTTTCCGCACTAACTACAGAAGCTGCTGCAGATCTTAAGTGATTTAATTTAGATTTGGCAGTGTGCTTAGCTGGGCTGTTTGTAAAATGTCACAATTGCGCTACCAAAAGGCGTTGCCGCAATTACCCAGCCATGAACGCAAACATGAACACAAAGCCAGGCCTTGCGAGTGGGTCTGTGAGTGCTCGCATACTTTTTACCCGCACTGTACTGTGTTTGCCTGCTTTGCCGGGGAGGAGAAGTCATCGCATGGCTCTATTTCTGTTTCAGCAGCAGCTCGGGTAATGGGAATACGAACACTGAGCAACTGTGTGTGATCATAATTGTGGGGCAACGACGACTATGGCAGCGGAAATCACAAAACAAACAACAGAAGCTCAGTTCCCTCCTCTGCACTCTATATCCCTTTCATGGCAATGCCTACTTAAAACGTCAGAGCTGAAAAGTCTGCCAGCCTGTAGTTGAAAGTGTAATTGTTGTGGGCCGACGTGGCTTAGTGTGCTCAACTGCCAGCGTTGCATTTCATTTAAATATAGTTTCCATGGGGGAAATGGAAATCGAAGGATTACAAGCTAAACAATTTTAAGCCGAAATGCCAAGGAATCTATACTGAGGCGCAAAACTTTCTTGGCCAAATGCATTCCAATGAAAGGGTCGCAGTTCAAGGAAAGGGAAAGGGTTAAGTAAAAACAAAAGAACTATGCAGGCATTTGAATTTATTTTTATGGCAAGAGACCCCATAGAAATGGATTCAGAAATTCATGCGATAAATGCTAAAAGTTTTCCCATGTCGCAGCCAGAGCGGAAACGGAAGTCGCCTGGACGTCATGTGTGCGGAAAGGTCGCCTGGTTTTTGCTCAAAGCTCATAAATATCTTTAAAAGATGTGAATAAAACCACAGTTTTATTAAAAAGAGTTTGAGCGCAGAAAAAGCGGGCGACTTAAATTCATATATTCATTTTCCCATCAACGTATGTATATTTCTTACATTTTTCACTGCCGCAGTAAGCTGCCCCTGATTAAAAATATTTATACAATATGCGTAGACCATAGGGCCAGAGAAACTTTTTCAATGGCTCAGATCAATCAAGGAAAAACATTTTTAAGGGCCACCCGATTTCATTACCGCATCGTCAGCAAATGCCGGCCACATATCGCAGGCCCAAGAAAATATGGGTCAACCAGATTTATTCCGAATGTATCAATTATGAGCAGCGTTCAATCAAACGAGCCTCCAGCAAATCGACCGAAAGGCAGACAAATGGGAGCGAGATGCTGACGGTTAAATTGGCCCCAGGAACACCCACCAAGATGGCCGGAAATATATATGTTCCCTACACACATATATGTACGTAAATACACATACGTCGGCTAGGCATTATAAAAGCTATTAATATGTACCGACGCGGTCCTCGAAGCTAGAAACCAAATCAAAGTGTGAAGGCATATCAACGCTTGGCCCCACAAAAGGGTGGTCGATTGCGAATCTTGACCATATCGGTTCCTTAAGTCAAGCCACAAACAAATTTACTGAATGGTAGAGGCATTTTATTGTTTGGCCACAATAAAACTCCAGGAAAAAAGGGCGGAAAATCGTTCATTATTCATTATAAGCATTCACCCTCAGCAATAATTTTCCGCAGATACCCATAGTCAAATACATAAGAGCATACATACAAACCTATATGTATGTATAAATATTGTGTACGTAAAAAAGAAACTCAAGTCATTTATCTTGACAGGAATTTTTCCGTTGGGCTGCTCACTTGATAGTTAGAAAACGAGAAAGCCAAAACTCCTCGGCCGCAAACTTTCATCAATCTTTCAATAATGTTTGAGGGGTTCCAAAGTGTTTTGGTGGGAAGGGGGGGGGGGGGCAGGGTGGGGAGGGGGCGGAGGAACTGGCAGGTAAGCACCTTTCAGTTCAGTGTCATGTAAATTTGTTTGCGCAGTTGCACGTAGCCAATAAAATACTCGTGAAATGTGTGGGGAGGCCTCCATTCGAACCACAAGTGGGGGTCAAGAGTTGGCCATGAAAGACATTCAAAAGTAAATAAATCATGATGGTTTTTCCTTGGTCCTTGATCTGCTTACTCTTCCCACGCCTCAGCGAATTTCTTTCTTTTTTAGCACTTTCTTTTGACGTTGGATTCCCTTTTTTGGTAAGCTATCCGTTTATTGGTGCTTGTAGCTGGCGATTTATTGATTAATTTTTGGAGAGAACAGTCGGGAATCTTGTCCTCTTCCGGATCTGATATATCGCGTGCACCCAGGACCCAGCTCCTTGCTCCAGTGAACTTAATGAAGTTATTGCTCCCCTCTTTTCAAGCAATATGTTTTCATTATTCACTGCTGTTTGTGGAGTTGGCCCTTTGTGCTCATCTTCCGGCCAAGGCAGTGAATATTATTTTAATTTATTTAATTGGCTAATGGACGGCCAAATGCTAGGTTTCTCGAAGCGCTTCATTAGCCTAAACGAACCAGATGGCGGCATAAAAATGAAATCGTTGTGTAATTTTTGGATTGCAAATTCCGAAAATTATGGCTTTAATTTACGCTTTCCATTATAGGATTCTAAAGCATCAGCCTCATTAAATCATAAAAAATATAAGTGGCTTTTTAACGAGGGCAACTTGTTGAAATAAAATTACAGAGAATATTGGTCCGCGCAGCATTCGAAAATTGGTCATTAAATATTTTATTTCATAGATATTAATTAAGCTATATTATCAACTATTAACATTATAGCTCCGGCATAAAATGAAATATACATATTAATCATTATTTTTTTTAATAATTAAGACCGAATCACTTGCATCTTGTTCACTCTATCATCTTGAACACCTTCCCCAAGCGCTCTTACTATTTTTGAGTGCCTCCAGTTTGAAAAGAATCGTGTTTTTAGCTTATTCATTTTCACGGGTCTTCTTGGGTGAGTCTCACTTAACCAAATGCGAATGGATTTAATGCCATGCGATCGAGAAACTAATCCACCAGACGGATTCTCAGCGGAAATTAACTGTTCAATGTATTCCAGGAACATTTCAGACGAACGATTCATGGCGACGAGCAGGCAGTAAATGTGGTCAAGCGAATTGAATAACCAGCATTTATACAAACAGTTGGTTGATACCGGGTAGTCGATTGCTTAATTTCTGACTAAAATATTTCTTCTTTGTTTTTTTCTATGTCTGACTCTAAACCTTATTTGACTCATTATATTTTTATGAATTGTTTAATTAGACACTGTTACTTGCGCTTTTATTAATACTTTCGTGACGGGTTATAAATTGTATTTAATATTTAAAAGCTTTTCTTTTTTATAAACATTTTCCTACTAATCCATTATTGAAAAATTAAACCTAATTTAAATCATAACAAATATTATGATTATACCCGTTACTCATAGAGTAAAAGGGTATATTGTATTCGTGCAAAAGTATGTAACAGCTACAAGGAAGCATTTCCAACCCCATAAAGTATATATATTCTGGATCAGGGTCACTAGCCGAGTCGATCTATCCATGTCCGTCTGTCTGTCTGTCCGTCTGTCCGTTTGTATGAACGCTGAGATCTCGAAAACTGTAAAAGCTAGAAAGTTTGGATTACCAACACATATTCTTGGGCTTCCTACGCAGCGCAAGTTTATTTAAGCCGAGCGCCACGCCCCCTCTAACGCCCACAATCGCTTATATACGATTTTAAAAATAAAAATGCAGTTTTATTGTGTTTTCAATCGAAATTTTTTAAATCGGACCATTCGTTAAAATGTTACGCCTGATCAAAGTTTTTATCTCCATCTCCCTCGCACTCCCATTAGCTGAGTAACGGGTATCTGATAGTCGGGACACCCGACTATAGCGTTCTCTCTTGTTTTTAATTTTAGGTTTAGCAGTCTTAAAGACTCTGACATTTAGAAAAGTGTCTATAATCAATTTGGATTTCTCGTTTGATAGTCAAAATTATTGTGAGAATGAGCGAAACAGAGGCGTTTAAGCACGCTAGCAGGCCGCATCTTCCGGTCGACAGGAACAGAGGCAGTAGAGTTACCCTCGCAAAGGGTCGTTGGGTGAAGACCTATAATTCCAGTTTGGGCGTGTGCATGCGACCCATCAAACCGCGTTACGGCCGCTACGTCCCAGGAGGCTGCTCCATGGGTGTCCTCGAGGAGGTCCTGCAGGAGGCAACCAGCAAGGCAGACCTCGGCGAATTACTCCTGTTGGTGGCGCACGGAAGCCGCTCTCTGCCGCGCAAGGTCCATTGCTTCGAGAAGAAGAAGCGAGAGTATCTCGGAATGATCGGCATTACGGAGTCGGAGGTGGACTTGCTGAAGAAGTACGAGAATCTGATCAAGTACGAGCTCAGATTCACCGAACAGTACTTCTCTGTCAAGAGGATGGCGCGCGACACGGAAACCATTGCGAGACTCTTTCATCGGAATTCTGGAGGCGACAGAAATGCGGTCAATCCACTATCTCATAGCACCTTGAACTTCTGCCACTCTCGAATGCGTCCAAAGGAATTCTGCAGTATTGGCATTCAGGTGCAGATGAGTAAGCCACAGATTAGGGCTTTAAAATACCCAAAAATACCCGTTCGTCTACGTAATATAGAAAATATCCGACGGTTGCAAAAGCTGTTGGCTCAGGAAAATGTGGCTGAAAAGTCATAGATTCGCCTATTTGTATCTCAAATCTGTACTTTTATCTAGAATTCATACTATCAAATGCGGTTGATTTTGCACAAGAATTATAAATTATTAACTAAAAAATAAAGTTTTGGTAAAAAATGTTTCGGGTAAACATAATTAAACTTTAATTTTATGTTATGCCGTTTGTAAGATCAAATTATATTTTTCAAATTATAATTTGTAACGAGGCAAAAGTTTGTACATTGCCAAAATTGTTAAGTCCAAACAATAGTAATTACGAGGCTATTTTTAGCAGGGCAACATATCGTTGTGGATTTCGGGGCGAAATTGTGCTTCAATCGATGTAAGGTACACTTTAACCTTTACTCATATCGTACTTCGCTGGGTAGGTTTAAACTACTAATTAGCTCGAGAAAACAAATGCTTTAAGAAAGTTTAAACAACTTTATTGTTACACAAAAACGAAATATATAAACATAATCTTTTAAATTGTATTATGCCATTTTTCTCTGCGTGTAATCATCCAACATCAAATGAAATACCTCTACCTCTTTCACTATTTATCGCGAACTTTCCACTCTTGTCCTGCAGCGAATTTGTGGCAGTTCTTCTGCATTTCACAAATTCTGACAGCTTTCGCCCAAAAATACCATGGCGAAGCTTAAGAAAATTTCAAGCGAACAGTGTTTAAAATTTCATCCACTAATCCAGCGCCGCGAGCCCTGGCCCTCGGTAAATTACCGTATTTGAGCTGCACCATGTGTTTGCCCCTTAACATTGCATACCGATTTCAAACCAGTATATTGCCGAATTTTCTGGCCCCTGTCAGGACCTAAATAGACCCAAAGGCATGGGATATGTTAGCAGCAAACAGACCCCTACCATTTCAACGTTAATTTGCATTTAATTATGCTTGACGCAGTGCATATCTGGAATTGTCCACGCTGATTAGCCTGATTGGGAAATACACGGCATCTGAAACGTGGACATTTGCCGAAATTGAGACCGACAATAAATAGTGTCATTTTAGACCTTTTAGGCGGTTTAAACTAGATACTGTTCAAATTCAATTTAAAGTTTCCCTTAGTCTAGAGTTTCTAGAGTAGACTCTAGAGTCTAGACTCTAGACCAGCGATCGGCACACACATACGATGACATTTTGTTTTATATTTGTGTGAGTAATTTGCACTGGGCAGCTCATCGATATGTGTGTGCAGACCGCTACTCCACACTGTACGTGAGAGGCAGCGGATGGGCAGAGCAGACCGCTGCTCTAGACCATAATTACTCATTTAATTTCAATAAAACACAAAAACAGAAAACTCCAGAAAGTTCATAATTTTTTAAAGCACCGAAAGGAAAAAAAGGAACAAAGAATGGAAAAACAAGAGAGAACGCTATAGTCGGGTTGGTGTCCCGACTATCTAATACCCGTCACTCGGCTAAAGGGAGTGCGAGGGAGATGGAGATATAAACTTTGATCAGGCCTAACTTTTTAACGAATGGTCCGATTTAAAAAATTTCTTCTACATTTCGATAGGTATAACTAAAGACAACAGAATTGCATTTATACTTATCCAAAATCTTTAAAAAATGTGGGCACCAGACACATTTTAGTTTAGTTTGTGGGCGATTATGGGTGATTGTGGGCGTTAGAGGGGGCGTGGCGCTCGGCTGAAATAAACTTGCGCTGCGTAGGAAGCCCAAGAATATGTGTTGGTAATCCCAACTTTCTAGCTTTTGTAGTTTCCGAGATCACAGCGTTCATACAGACAGACAGACGGACAGACGGAGAGACGGACAGACGGACAGACGGACATGGCTAGATCGACTCGGCTAGTGATCCTGATCAAGAATAGATATACTTTATGGGGTCGGAAACGCTTCCTTCTAGCTGTTACATACTTTTGCACGAATACAATATACCCTTTTACTCTACGAGTAACGGGTATAATAATATTTGTAAACGGAGAGTATAAATGTTGTTAGAAATGTCGAACAAAAAGACTGTGTGTGTTTGAAGACACAGTCACTGACAATAAGGAAAATAATGAGACTGTCTCTCATTATTTTTCTTTGCTCGTCCAACTTGTTGCAGCTAATAAATGAAACAAGCAAAAATAGAAGCCACAGCCAACTGTGGGCCAAGTTTCGATGCATTCCTCAGATCCCATGTAATCGAGACCTGAAGAGCATAAACTCGAAATTAAGCATGGCACGTAACAAAACTCGAGACAGTGCACTATGGGGAATTTGACCACTTTTTTTGCTAAAAACCCATTTTCTAAAAGTCAGAAAATTCAAAAAAGTTTCAGTGTAATGCATTCACAATAGACCAATCTTCAGTGTTGCATACCAGAAATTTTTATAGAGGGAGCCACAACAAAGGAATCAGCTGATAAACACAGCTGTTGCATTTGCAAAGCACAGGCGCCTGCAATATGAAGTTTTCTTTGCAAACTTTAAGTGGTTGAAAGTGAAAAACTAAACATTATTACTACAATTTTTGAAATGAATTTCAATCTGTGTGGTTTGTATTATGTGTTTGTGAACTTTGTTTGTAGAAAAAAATCGTGTTGTCCCCTTAATAGAGCATAAATGTAAGTCGCCTTGCAATTGCATATTTTGGATAAAGTCTCATGTTTCATTAGGGATTTAAAGTGAGTCCAGAAGAGTCCATCCACGAGATGTATTGCATTTTGTAGAGTGTTAAATTCTTGTTCAAAGAAATGTTATTAAAAATATCACTTTTTACGATTCTGCGAGAAATTTAAATTTTTAGGACATAACCTCAAATTGCCAAATGAAGATTTGTTTGGAAAAAGGTTCAAAGCAAAGGGAAAAGTCGCAAAGGAGAATGCTGTGTTTGGTTTTATTTAAGATGCTAGGTATTGTAGACCAAGTAAGTAACAAATTTTGCTACCGCTTGACCCAAATGTGGAAGAGTTCCTTTGCTAATTTAAGTCAGTTGCGCCGGAAGCATGCAGTTTGGCTGGATTCCAAAACTGTAATCAATGTTTTGGACTTAGAATATGAATACAATCTTGAGTTGGAAAACGAAGAGCAGGACTTTTTCTAAGAAGTTTTTAGGAAAAATAGATGTCTAACTATACATTATTAACTTCCTTTCGTTATTGGGCCACCAAATGCTTAGGTGTGTTTTATATTACATTCTGCCTTAATACTGTTTTACCTTGCTAAAGGCGTGGCACACCCACTATTTTCCAATAAATATAACCTCATACTGTCACAGAACTTCTTTTTACTTGTTAATTAGTACTCTAAGAATTTTTAGAAATTTGGATAAGCTACAAAAAAATAATGGGCGGTGCCACGCCCTCTATTTTTCTATAGATAATAGATATTGGTCAACTTAACCCGATGCTGAAAACAGAAGTCGAATATCTTGCTCCGTTCTTGAGTTATTAATTTTAGTCAAAAAAAGTGGTCAAATTCCCCATAGTGCAGTGGAACGGCAAAGATGAGGAGGGCACGTAGCCATACATCTGTGTGTAGCACATATGGATATCTAAACTAAAGCATGCGGCTGGCGCCCAGTTAAGCAGCTCCCTTCTTGAATTTCCGCAGCTTTTCTCAATTCCGGATGACGCCAAAGGAAATCATTCTGGTGTGAAGTTCTCTCCTCCATTTTCCGTGGAGTGTCTTGCTTGTGTGTGCTGTCATACACTCAGAAAAAAAATCGCCCTTAATTTTAGAAAATCGCCCGTGATTTTAAAACGCCATTAAATTAAGAAAATTTTTCTTGATAACAGAAAATTTTTCTTAAGTTTAAGGAAATTCGCCATTAATTTTTTTTATTAATGAATAAGAAGAAGAGTCGTTGTATTTTTTCTTAGATTAATGGCGATATTTTCTTGGATGAATGGCGATATTTTCCGAACATTTTTCTTGAAGTAATGGCGAAATCGCCTTTGGTTCTAGAAAATAAATAACTATTTTTCAGGAAAGCTGTGTAATTTTTTGATATTCTAGTATGGTGGCCTAGCTGTTAGAGGCGTCCGGACAGAAAACATTTATACAAATGTCGCCGCGGAAACCGCGGTTCGACTTCACGCAGGGACGAGTCAACATTTTTTTTTAATAGTTATTGTTTTTTTTTTTAATTATCTTCAGTTTTTGTTTTTTATTCACTGAGTTGTTAAAACTGTTGGTAACAAAATTTAATTAAAGTAATTGTAATTGGTATACCAATAACTCGACCATTAACACTTCAAGCATCTTAAGCCATTGCATTGCAAGAAGCACGCGTGGCCGAGTGGTTAAGATGTCTCTCTATGGTGTGAACGGTCGCGGGTTCGAGTTCAGGTCGAGGTAAGAATTTTTCCTTAAGTCTTTTATATGTTTACAAAAAGTTTTTTCTGTACTTAAAATGCATTGTAATTAATAAACATTTATAATAAATTTGAATTTAAATTTAATAAATAAAAATTTACCCTGTTTTCAGAATATTATTGTCATTAAAACAAGAATGGGTTCATCTTAGTTAACAAATGTCAATGCAAAATAGATAAAAAAAAAACAGTCAGACAAAATTAAAAAAAAAATTGTTTATAAACAAATATACTTTTATTTTTTGTATTTTAAAGAACATTTTTCTTAATTTTAGGGTTTTTTGCCATTAAGTTTAGAAAAAAAGGTAATGATTTTTAGAAAGGCGAAACCATAAATTCAAGAAAAATATTTACCATATTTACGGGCGAGTCGCCGTTGGCTGAAAATCACAGGCGATTTTCTTGAATCAATGGCGAATTTCTTGATTCAATGGCGATTTTTTTTCTGAGTGTATAAGCTTGCGTTTCCACTTTCCCCTCAGTTGTTTGTTTTGCAAGGCAACTAATGAGGCGCATATTGCTTAAGTGTTGCTCAATTACATTGAGTGCTTAGACGCCTTTGACGTTTGCAACACATTCGCTACGGGAAAACTATTTGGAGAAGCTGAGGGCGGCTTCTTAGTAGTTTACCGACACTACTTACCTTCAAAATGAAGCAAAACACAAAATGCAAAAAGTTTTTCTCTATGCTTTGTGGGTAGGTAAGAACTTTCTTAGAAGAGGTAACAGCTATGGTAAAATATAAAAAAAAACAAGAGAGAACGCTATAGTCGGGTTGGTGTCCCGACTATCTAATACCCGTCACTCGGCTAAAGGGAGTGCGAGGGAGATAGATATATAAACTTTGATCAGCTATAACTTTTTAACGAATGGTCCGATTTAAAAAATTTCTTCTACATTTCGATAGGTATTGATAAGCACAACAAAACTGCATTTTTACTTTTCCGAAATATTTAAATTTTTAAAATCGTATATTAGCTATTGTGGGCGTTAGAGGGGGCGTGGCACCTTCTGAAAACAAACTTGCGCTGCGTAGGAACTCCAAGAATCTTCATGCCAAATACCAATCCTCTAGCTTTTATAGTTTCCGAGATCTCAGCGTTCATACGGACAGACAGACGAACAGACGGACAGACGGACAGACGGACAGACGGACAGACGGACATGGCTATATCGACTCGGCTAGTGACCCTGATCAAGAATATATATACTTTATAGGGTCGGAAATGCTTCCTTCTAGCTGTTACATACTTTTGCACGAATACAATATACCCTTTTACTCTACGAGTAACGGGTATAACAAGAGAGAACGCTATAGTCGGGTTGGTGTCCCGACTATCTAATACCCGTCACTCAGCTAAAGGGTTGGTGTCCCGACTATCTAATAGACGTAACTCAGCTAAAGGGAGTGCTAGGGAGATGGAGATAAAACTTTGATCAGGCATAAGTTTTAAACGAATGGTCCGATTTAAAAAATTTCTTCTACATTTCGATAGGTATTGATAAACACAACAAAACTGCATTCCTACTTTTCCGATATATTAAAATTTTTCAAATCGTATATAAGCTATTGTGGGCGTTAGAGGGGGCGTGGCACCTTTTTGAAATAAACTTGCGCTGCGTAGGAACTCCTAGAATCTGCATGCAAAATGCCAATCTTCTAGCTTTTATAGTTTCCGAGATCTCAGCGTTCATACGGACAGACAGACGGACAGACGGACAGACGGACAGACGGACATGGCTAGATCGACTCGGCTAGTGATCCTGATCAAGAATATATATACTTTATGGGGTCGGAAAAGCTTCCTTCTAGCTGTTACATACTTTTGCACGAATACAATATACCCTTTTACTCTACGAG
>JBAMCJ010005435.1:0-248997 GCA_037075205.1 Drosophila prostipennis | reverse complement strand
GGAAATAAAATTTGATTTTGTTTTAAAATACGAAATATTAATTTTTTAATATTACACTAAAATTACTTATGAAATTCCATTAAAATGCCTTGTAACATTTAGTAAAAAAATTAGTAGCTTCTATACGATTCTTTGAAATTTGGCGACCATTGTATTGCTTTCCACATAAATAAAGAGATTTGAAGATCTAATAGCGCCCAGTTCTTGCACAATTTCTTTAAAAAGTCCTACGACTTGAGGGGAAAACAGCAGCGCTTCGCCGACTTCAACAGCAAATTTGTGGCTGTGCGCGGAAAGAAGAGCGATCTGGAGGGAAACGGAATCGAAAGCGGGGAGATCCATCAGCAATCTCTGGTGCATCCATGGCTCTACCTCTGGGGAGAAAAGCGGGCGCCGAACGGATTCTTAGGAATGCGAGGCAAACGGCAAGGTAATACTTCACTTCTAGAATATTTCCCTATTAGTTCCATTAAATTTCCACACACAAAAAAAAACTTGGTAAAATCAACTGTTATAATCACTATGGACGGCAGTCCATGTAGTGACGAAGCGCACCAGGAGAGTGTGCGAAGGCGACTACACTCAGAAAAAAACACCGTGCTAAAATCAAGCAAAATCAGTCTTGATTTAAGAACGATTTCATACTTAAAATTTCAAGAACATTTCGTACTGAAAGTTCTTAATTTGAGCACAATTTGGACTTAAACGCCAATTAAGCACAATTATTCTCAAGCTCGATACAAGAGTACTTAAATTGAGGTTAAAAGTATTTACTTGAAGACTGAATCAAACTTAATTCCAGAACAGAGGACGATACCGAGTCGTTCATGAAATTTTGAAAACATTTGTTCTTAAGACAAGAATTAGTCGTTCTTAAATATAAAAATTCAACCAGAAATAACTAATTCCCAGGATGGTGCAGCTGTTAGAACAATGACATTTTGTAAATAAAGGTACCGACATCAACTCCTCTCCGCAACAAGTCCTCTATTTTTTTTTTAAAGTTTTTTTTTTAAATCTGTAAATTTTTTTTATTTTTTACTTTTTAAACCCTTTAATAAATTGTTTAAATATAAATAAATTGAACTTGTACGCTAGCCCTTTCGTCGAGACTTTATGTGCCTTCTTTAGCCCACGTACTTTAAGAAGCGTGCGTGGTCGAGTTAGTTAAGGCGTCTGACTGCAGAGCTGGTGGTCGCGGGTTCAAACCGAGGTCGGGGTAAGAGTTTTCCTAACTATCACATAAATCATTACTAAAAGTTTTTTCTGAATATAAATTGCGTTAAAAATATGTTTACAGGAAAAATAAGTTAAAATATATTAAGTAAAACAATTTAACTAAAAAATTACTTAAATTAAGAATTATGCATTATTAAATTGAGTACAAAAAGTACTTCAATTAAGTACAAAAGTACTGAAATTAAGAATAATCCATTCTTTAATTAATTTTTGATTAAACTTATTTAAACTGGCTATTTTTTTGTATTAAACTTAATTATTTCAAGTATTAATATGTCTAGATTTGAAAATAATTAATTCTTAATTTCAGACAGAAGCGTTCTTAAATCATACTAAAATCAAGTATTTTCTGTCTTGAAAATTCGTTCTTGAAAGCAGTATTTTGTTCTCAAGATTAGATTTTCGTTGCTTGGCTCACTTTTGACACTCAAAATGCTAGATTCAAGCACGAAATACTTGATTTTTTCCCTGAGTGTACTATTATATAGCCGCAAAATTGAAAATCTGCTGTGATAGTCCGATCGTAATGAGTAATACACCAATCGAAAGGTATTGCAAAAACTTAAAGGATTGCATACCAAGACTTTAAGAAATTCAATTGGCTTGGGAGAGAGAGCGGTGAAAGTGAAAAAGTGAAAATTTCGAATATTGGAGCTGTTGGGGCCGGTGGGGATAATTGGCCCCCCGGACTACGTTAGTTGTATTCCTATTGAAAATACCCGTCGAATGAGGGGTCATTTGTCAAAATCCGACGCTCCGTTCAAAAGTTATAGCCAAAATAAGATTTTCTTCTTCTTCCCAAAATGAAATTTTAATTCTGTTTGTCAGTTTGTCCACTTGTCCAAAATATGTTTTTTAAGTTCTGAAAATTTGATATGACGTTCATCACATCGATATAAACAACTTTTGTTCTACCACTTTTGGAAAAACCCGCTAGTTTAGCGGGAAAACAGCTATAAATAGCTAAAATTCGGAAAGCCGTAACTTCTATACTACTAAAGCTACAGACTTGTGCTGCATCTCGTTTGAAAGGTATTTTTAAATGCTATAAACGCCTTCTATATGCACATTGTGTAAATGTAATAGTTAAAAAGAAATGAACAAAAGACAATTTGTTTAAACTTTTTTTTTAGCTTTTTTTTAATTTTCTCAAAAACGGCTCTAACGATTTTCCTTACAACTTTAAACTGTATAGCCCTTGAGATTCCTTAAATTTTGGTATATAACACATTACTGTAAAAAATCACGTTTAAAAGTTATTAAGAAACGAAAATAGCCACTTTTGCCAGCTCATAACAATTAATGCTGCCTAAGGGCCGTTCATTTACAAGCCGAACAGTTTTGGGCCAAAAAAATTTTTACATTTTTTATTTGCCTGAAAATTTTTTTTCATGTTCTATTCGGAAAATGAGCAATCACGTGTATCAGGATTTGTCCGAAAAAAAATTATTTTTTTAGTTAGAATTTTTTAAAGTTTTCCAAAAATTGACAAATTTGAAAAAGTACCCTCTCATTGAAAATCTTTATCTCCGGTTATATGAATCCGCGTGACTTCATGTGTTTTGATTTAATTCTTCTAAAACCTCTTCTTAAAAAAAAAAATGTTAAAAAAAATAAGTTTTTATTTTCTTAAAAATAAAAACAAATTAAGATTCTAAAAAATTTTGTATTTAAATTTTTTTTTATAAATCAATATATGCGCCATATTGTTAGTTACAATCGATTTTTGTAAACAGTTGGAGCCATTTTTAGTTTTTAAAATATCGAATTTTTTTTTAAAATGGCCTCTGCTTTTTTTATGAAAACACGTTGCAGCAAGTAGGGCTACTCTCTCACTCTTATCGGATCCTTATGGAATTCATGTTTTCTCATCGTTTACTAGTCCTTTAACAATTTTTAATGATTAAAAGTTAAGTTTTAAGTGTTTTAACAATTATTGAATGACAAAAAGTAATTTTTTAATCTTTAAAAAAATTACAATTACACAGGCCGACAGTGTTTTTGGTGCAGGCCTATGGGCATTAAATTGTGTTAATATAGACGTATATAAGCATATCTGCATACTTAATTTTCGCGTTTAACGGGTGGTATTTGTGTAATCGCGGTTTGAAAAAAATAGCAACATTTAATGTTTTGATTTAAGATATCTTCGAGGGTCTGTATTCAATTGTATTATAACCTATGCCAAAAAATTGCTTAGATGTCCTTCTACATAACTGCATTTAAGGTTTCATCATTATTTGAGTCAATCAAAGCCTATGAGCCATTTAAGTAACTTGTTCACCTCTATTCACAACCAACTTGATGCGGTGAACAGACTAAAAAAAATACAAGGAAAAATATGTGCCTCAAAACATTGTGCAGGCATCTAGAGGCGTCTTTACCCGAATTTTTGAGATAAATGTCAGCCTTGTACGTCGAAGGACGGAATTTATAGAATTTTTTTCATAAGAACGTGAAAAGTAACAAGTATTTTTAAGTCACTCTTACGTCACGAGTTTGTCGCCATTTCACGCAGTAGGCTTTTTAAAGGTAACAGTAGCGTAGCCTTAAAATTTTGAGGGGGAGCTTTTTATTAGGCATACTAACCCCTTGAAAATATAATTTTTCGATGCTCGGCGCCTACTGATAGTCAAATTCAAAGTGAAATTTGTACGAATGTGTCCGATATTTATGTAAAATGAGATTTAAAAATACTTGTTACTTTTCACGTTCATATGGAAAAAATTCTATAAAATTCATCCTTCGACGTACAAGGCTGACATTTATCTCAAAAATTCGGGTAAGGACGCCTCTAGATGCCTGCACAATGTTTTGAGGCACATATTTTTCCTTGTATTTTTTTTAGTCTGTTCACCGCATCAAGTTGGTTGTGAATAGAGGTGAACAAGTTACTTAAATGGCTCATAGGCTTTGATTGACTCAAATAATGATGAAACCTTAAATGCAGTTATGTAGAAGGACATCTAAGCAATTTTTTGGCATAGGTTATAATACAATTGAATACAGACCCTCGAAGATATCTTAAATCAAAACATTAAATGTTGCTATTTTTTTCAAACCGCGATTACACAAATACCACCCGTTAAACACGAAAACTAAGTATGCAGATATGCTTATATACGTCTATATTAACATATTTTAATGCCCATAGGCCTGCACCTTTTAATAAAGTCCATTTTGTTGGCCTGTGTTATTTATCTAACGTGCTTAGAAGCATTAAATTTTGTATGTGCATATCCAAACTGTATTTTAGGGTCAAGGAATCGGTAAAATTGTTTTAAACCGTTCCATTATACAATTATTAACTTTAATAAATAAAAAATAAATAAATAAATTAATAACTAAGTTATATGGGGATGACTTTTGGACATGGTATGAGGTATACTAATATGTAAATTAAACCCAGGGTATAAATTGTCCCTTTAAAAACTTCTGATATCAAACAAAAACACCTCTTAACGAGGTAAAAAAATAGTGACGACCGCACCTTCAACATACAAAAGATCTGATATCATATTTTGTGACGAAAAATAATTTTACATTCGAAAATATAAAAACACTTTCTAAAATTTACTTTTTCGGCACGCTACAATAGAAAATGTTCGTGTGGGTAAAATCTTATAAATTTGTCTGAAGCGGGCCGAATGAGTAAATTTTAGAAAGTGTTTTTATATTTTCGAATGTAAAATTATTTTTCGTCACAAAATATGATATCAGATCTTTTGTATGTTGAAGGTGCGGTCGTCACTATTTTTTTACCTCGTTAAGAGGTGTTTTTGTTTGATTGTCAATCAGTCCCCAACCACAAAAAGTAGTCAATTCTACTAAGTAAATAGTTACTTTCACAACAACAAAAACACACAATTAGCAAAGACACACACCCATATCCTTGACAAAATTGACCATTTTTTGTGGTTGGGGTCTTTTTGACTATTTTTTTTTGTGTGCAGGAATACAATCCATGATTTTTTGGTGGCCTTCTAATTATTACTAAATTAAACAAAACTTATGGTCTGTTGAATTTCATGTATTCTTGTTGTTCTTCTCATTCCTTTCATCAGTTTGGGAATCCCATTTAATTAATTCCTACTCTGTTTTATAATTATATTTTTCTTTCATCCGCACAGCACTTTTCGAGTAGAGACTTTGTTGAATTATTTAAATGATCTTGATGGAAGTTCCTCTTAGAGCTACGAAACTAAGACAACCAAAAATGGATGGACGCAGGGGACCGGGAGAGCAGATATGGAAAGAGAATGGATCACAAGAGTGTTTCAAATAATCACTGGGCTGGAGATTATTTCAAACACGGACACACAAAATAAACACCGATAAGATTTGCTCTGTTAGTTGACACAAAATTTCAGCTTAATGTATAACGAGACTTGCAAATAATGTTTTGTAAATTTAATTGGAATTGAATGATGCTTCAAAGATTGAGTGGGTTCAATTGTACTATTTGCATATCTAAGTGTAAACTTTTAATCAAAATTACAAAGAACATTATACTAGAACAAATTGAAGAGCACAAGCTAAAAAGAAAAAGGGGAATAATTTATTTATTTTCAAAATATATTTAAAGATACATTTCATTGTGGTACATATACGTATACAAGAGATATATACACCTACATAAATAGCACAAATAAATATTGTAAATAATGAATAAATATTTATTTCAAAACTAAACTGAATCTTTTACATAAAGGGGTATTTAAGCTTCGGTTTTCCAAAGTTCACTTTCTTTTTGCTAATATGTTATAGAGTGGCGAGTCATTTGGAACCAACAGACTAAAATCAAAACAATGAGCAATTAAATACAAGAAAACATTAAAAAGTCTTCTCACAGTTCTAAGAAATTCAATTTCAACTACACGCTGACACCTTGTTTATACAAAACAATAAAAACCGAACGGAACAGTTTCAAAATATGAGCAGACTCCTAATAAGGTGGCCGCAGACCAGAATCAACAGTGATTGATGGGTGTTAGAGGTTACGGGAATATCCGAAATTCAAAGTGCGCACCTCAACTGGCTAAAGGTTTCAGGTAGGAAATCATCTTTAGCTGCAGTTTTACCTGAAATATTTTCTGAGAATTTCCTAAAATAATTGTTGAAAACTGTTTGCATAGAAATGATCCTAAAGGTAGGTAACTGAATTGTATTTAATATCACCAATAACTTTATTAATCTTAATTGATCACCATTCGTTTTTCTGGTAGATTTACAGGTTCATTATAATAGGATATAGACTAACGCGCGATTTCAAGACTATTCAAGGGTTATGTATCATCTGTCAAATTGTTTTGATAAATCAAATAAAACGGCTCCGTTTTACATACCTTCTTATATGGTGCGTTACTGGTTGGCACTTTCACAAATCATTTAGACCTCCTGCCGCCCGCATCAAACATGGGTATACCCCATCTCAAAGCCTCCCCAAAAGTTCTCTCCGTTCTCCCAAAGCTTCCATGATCACCATGCGCTGATATCGGCAGAGGCATCGGCAGAGGCATCGACAGAGGCATCGGCATCGGCAGCGACTGAGGCAGAGCAGCTTATAAATACCAGATGCTCGACGTTCTTGGGCAGTTAGTTTTAAACTGCGACTTGTGGCGGCAACATCGTCGGATCAAGCAACCTATTACCAACCTATTCGTGAGTGCCTGTTTTTGTGATCGTGGTAGCTGATAGCTGGCTGGAGCCAGGAGCCAGAGACATTTGATAATTGAGTGTGTGCCAATTTGTTGTAAAACAAGACAATTGACAATAATTACATACGAGTGACAGGCACAATATATGTATATTCGCAATTAATGCGTGAAGACAGTGGAAAAGTTTCTTCGGCGGCCGTCGCTCTCACTCCCAAAATCAGTCACCTACATACGCGAGTGCAGTGCTGCGTGGAAAACCTGTATTTTCTGGTCTCCACTGGCCGCCTCAGCTGTTTTTCCATCGCAGTGAAAATTTCTCGGATCCATCCAGCCATTCAGCTTCAGCTCCCAGCTCCCTTTGATTACAGCAACCTCAACTTTCTTACTTACTTATGCAGCTCCCAACCGAGGCTTCAAATTGTGATACCAAACATGCTACGGCTGTGGGCCTGCCTGCTCCTCCTGGGATCCATCCAGATCCAGGCGGTTCCTTTCTACGGCGAGTGAGTATTATTTTGACTCCCTTTTTCGTGCTGTGTAGCGTTCGTTTCATGCACATTTCACGTAGTTTGAGTCGTTTGCGTTGCGGGCTTACTGGTTAACATACATCGACATCTTTTGATAAGGCATGAACTAAATGTTTGATGTTATCGGAACTCATTTGAAATGCTGAGAATGCCTGTACACTTAATGGGTTCCTGAGAAGAAAACACTAAAACCTATCAAAAATAGAAAACATGTCGAATATAACCTATGTCGTATCATTGAATCATTCAACAAATCGTATCTCAGTTCATTTCAAGTCCTCTATGGAAGCAAACCATTATTAATAAGTAGTTCCGATCACAATTTTAGATTTATTTGTTCAAAAATAACAAAACTCAATAATCACTAACTGGATTCCTAAATTGAATCAATAATTATGTGTTAAAAAATATGCGATATTTTGAAACCATGTATTGATAGATCAAGTGGTAAAGGTTCCACACAAATGGCGAACTATAATCGCCGATCTTAGCTGCCTAAATCCTGTAGTACCCTTCTTAAGTAGTAGCCTATCCCAAAAAAAATAAATGTTGAATTCCAGTTCGAGTTCTGACGAGGTTGCTGAATTCGACGACTCGGCGGGAACCTCTTCCGAATCCTCTGACAAGTCCAGGTGAACTATGAACAGCACCCTAAATCCTTTCATTCCCCCAGTGGACTAGCCCAGAGACCCATTCACAACTACTTACCAAAGCAAACACACCGAATACCTAGGTTTACATGTGAAAGAACTTTAAAATTCTTGACAAGCTTCAATATTTAAACGCGCAAGCATGTTTTACGATCCTCACGGGTTCCGAAAACCCAATGACACCACATAAATGTTGGCTAATACCGGGTTCAGTGCTTTTTATGACATTACCAAGCGCAGACAGCGAGCCCTGTTTGTTCTTGGAGAAATTTTCGCCCGCTAAACGAAACTGCAAATAAAGTTGACCGATATGTTTATGGTGGTGGAGGCGCGCTGCTGAAAGAGCGAAAAGTTCCCCCGGAAAGAAAGAAAGAAAGTCCAAAGCCCGGCGAGTATTGACCTCAATTGATAAAACCTTAAACTGAAACTGTTGAGTCGAAGAGATTGTCTGGCTATGATTCCCCGATCGAACTCGGTCGGTTCTTCGGCTCAATTGGGAACATGGAAAAGGCCACGATCTGAGCCGACTTTGCCGTCTTGCATTTATCGTATTTTTGCGAAAGATATTGCAACGCCGGAGAACAATGTGCAACCTAAGTGGGGCAACACCGCGGGACTTGGGCAACCTCAACATCCCCATCTTCTTCTTTCGATCTTCTGAGCCGCAGCCGCTCCACACTTGGCTGACTTTGCAACCTTTGGGTTCAGGCCGCCCGGAGGGCTCATCTTTGACACAGAATTTTTGGCCCTGAAAGCAATTGGCATTTGACACGGCATTAAGTGCTATGTATTTTGTGGGCAGGTAAAGACTACCCCAAAAACTGTATAATCTGCCCTCGAAGTGGGTCACCCACAATTTGCTTTTTTAGTTTTTGCTTTTCGGTCTCCTATTTCCCCCTTTTACGCTCTCTAAATGTTTTGATTCTGCCTGCCACGGCTGCGCTTTAATTAAATCAGTCAGCCATTTGGATGGATACATCTCTGCCCTCGCCATAAACATTTCCCTGGAAATTTCTGATTCATCATCTGGTCGTCTGTGGCCAATGACTTTCGCTCTGGCTTCGAGCGGACAGAATTTGGTTTGTTTACAAATTTTATTCGTTTTACAGATTGGGCATGCATTCTAAAGATATCAAAAGGAGAGCTTGAAAACTTTTCTTAAGAAACCTATATTTAAAAACATTCTTAAATCATTCACAAATCAATAAATTGAGAAAATTCTTATGTATCATTTGGAAAATTTCTGAGTAATATGTATATAAGAATTTTGTAAGCTCAACTATCTTAAAAATACTGAAACATGGGCTGATATGCAAACACGTTCAGAACGTCAGGAATCCGGTTTTGCATATAATCCGATTTCTAGTTACATGGAGTAATTGTATAGAATAGTTTATAAAGCTTTGATCGCTAGAAATTATTTCTTTTTATGTGGTAAACACAAAAATAAATGATATTTTTTAATTGTCATTTGAGTGATCAATTGATGGATGGACATAAGATTGAATCAAGCTTCAGTCTGAGTGCACTTCTCGTCAGGCAAGATCGTAGAAGTGATTCCCAGCAAATCTGGCACCCCATTCATCTAACAAACGGCCAAGCCTCAATATTGTTCTGTCGGCTTAGACCGCCTATAAATCTGGCCAAGCCGCCTTGAGCCCTACTGATCACGTCCCGTCCGGATGAGTCACCTGAAGGCAGAACTCCAACCAGAAGAGAATCGGATACGCAGAAGTACCTCAAAGTCAGCAACCGAGCAAATTGTTTACGTTTTGCCTTTTCGGGCATTATTGTTTTATTATTTATTTCCAGCTAGTTTCGTTTTTTTGTTTTTTTTTTTCATTTAGCACTTATTATGAGCTTTTTTTAATTAGCTACCGCCAAGCGAATTTTAATGACCCGCAGCGAAAAAAAATTTTGAAGTTGGCTAACGCTTCGGTCTTCATAGAAAGTGTCTGAGTCAATTTTACTTGACTAGACTTCGAATGCATTGGGAGACCCAGAAAAAAGCGAAATACGTTGACATAAATCTCAGTTGATGGATGACAAGTGCAGGAACATTTCTCAAGTTTTGTTTGCCTCTTTTTTCAGCGATTGTTTCGGCACTTAAAAAGTTATTTCCATTTGATTCTATAAAGAGTTCGACTGGCAGGCGCTTAATATGCGGCTCAGGCAAATGCTGCGCAAAAAACCTAAACAATGAGCACGATCAGCATATGTATATATACTCTGGCATATAGATATTTAGTTTTGTAGGGGTAGAGTTGAGCTTCTTTTTATGCGAGGGAACAACGAAGGCATATGAATTATTGGGTCCCGGTTCCGTTTCGATTCGTTCCGCTCACCATGGAATTTGCATGAAGAGAACACACACAGACTTATACAGTAACACTAACCACATCACTCTACACCAACCACATCTCCCAACCCCACAAATCTGCAGCTTTATGCCACACTTAACCCACCCATTGCCGCTGCATCGCAATCTGTTTGCGCCCCTGCCAATCGCACCACTTGCACCACTCGAGCCCCTCGATCCGATGCATGCCCAGGCCTCGCAGCGGATGGCGAGCGTCTGGAACGGACCCGCCCCGCTGGCCCCGCCCCACCACTCCTCTCACCTGTTGCCACTATTCAGCAGCGGATTCGACACCGAGTTCGTGCCCCTGGAGCACCAGCAGTCGCCGCAGGGACGCCAGGAAGCGGCAGCCGCCGTTGCCGTTCCCCAAACACCAAGCGGTGTGGAGCAGAAGCCTTTCAGTAAGTGGATCTATCTCTGTATTTCATTTAAAGTTAAACTGAATCATTATATAGGGCAAAACACTGTATAATAAAAATTGTTGTACAGTTTTTGCCAGCAATAACAAGTCAATCTAAAATTAAATCTGAATTTATCTAAAATTAAATCTGAATTTAAATCCAAAGTTAAATCTGAATTTAAATCCAAAATTAAATCTAAGACGCGACTTAAGCCACAATACTTAAATCTGTTAAAAAAAACTAGTCCACCTTTGTCTTCAACTTTGATTCCCTTACTTATAAGGCAATAACTAGCCAAAATCTATTGCAAGTTAATTACTATATACAATTAATTACAAAATTCCTATTGCCATTCAAAATAGAGCTTAGACTGAAACAAAAAAAGATAAGATGGAATTTATGTTTTGCTATATTATAGAATTTTAGTTTAGTTTTAGTTATTTTCGTCGCACTAATAAAATTCTTTCATAAAATGTTAAAATATTTTAAAACGTATCTTCAAAATAATTATAGTTTCCATAGTCGATTTAAAATTAAAATGTATTCTCTTGTGACATAATCACATGGTTTAATTGCGTTTCCTTATTTCGCAGATGTGGACACCATAACCACGGATGTGAACGCACCAAATCCGGCCATATTCTTCCAGCAGTCGTTCCCCTTCTTTGGCAATGAGTTCTTCAATTCCTTTGGCGGCTTCGGCTTTGGTGCTGCCCAGGAACCCTGGTGGAAGGGGTAAGTACCATCGATCTTAAAACATTTCCCCCCCCCACTTGATTGCTGAAAATTCCCCCAGTTATGGTCAGTAAGTTTCGCGTCTTTCCTAATCACCGCACACGAGTGATTTTTGCTTCTGACTTGGCCGTTCTTGGCATTTGGCAATTAAGAGAGCACAATGTCAAGTTCATTCGACCTATTAAATATACGAGATTGTATAATGTATTGTGTCTTCAATAGTATTCTCTAATTGTGTAAAGTTGGCCGGCTTATCGCCATTGTGGAGGCAATCGAGCATATCAATTAAATAATAAATACCTACTTAAATAATTTTCCATCCAAGATTACTAGCAGCTGAGGCTGCTAAATATTTCTAGGGCTCGATTGCTGCTTCGATTAACCAACCAGTTGAGCACGGTATATAAGGAATGTTAACGAATATATAGTGACTACTATATTGGATAAGTGCACTTGAACATCCGAGTTTGTACAGCCGAGCTTGCACTTTTCTAAATTGTGAAATTAACTCGTCGCCGTTTTCGCAGTGTGCGATGAACTCGTTGCTGTGGGCATAGTAAAATGAAAGTCAGAGATGTGGCAAATTGAAAAATTAGCTGCACAAAAACCCATATGTATATTTGTACGTACATCTATGGTTCAGTGGGAAATTTCTAAAATCTACGCACACAATGAGTTCGCATTCAAAAACAAAAATGCGAGGAGTCTCATCGCTGCCATAATTGAATTGATGGACTGGCAAAGCTGTTGGGCCAACACACGAGCGCTTGTCTATAGAAGTATGTTTGTATAGTACAACTAGGCTTTCTATGACGGATCATTGTGCAAATCCATTTGGCAAACACTCGGTTAGCGAGTGCTGATGAACCAACTAAGTTTGATTCGTTTCGGAGATATGAGCTAATAAATATATGGGGCTGAGCCAAAATTATAGGCATAAAGTGGGTGCATTGACATTCGAATTTGCACCTTTGATATATGACTAACTTATTAGCAAGGAATTTGTGGGTTTGCCTAAGGTACAAAATAAAAGAATTTCTAGAAAAATTAACAAGAGAAATATTGGTAGGTACTTTTAAAGATTAACATTTGATTATTAATTTAAAAATAATTGTGCCCCCCTTTAAACTCTTTAAAAAAAGTATTTGTACATTTACCTATCAGGAATATTTGATATATTTTAGACGTGTTTTTTTAAATATTTTTTGTAACCATTATGGTATAATTCAAAGCCATAAACTATTGAACCGTCCTATTTCCCCAACGATTACCACAATATTCAGTTAACCAACAGCTAATTTTGCGATCTTTTCAGACCCAATGTGTGCACCGAGAAAGAGGAAGACGAGACCGTGGCCACCGAGACGGAGGCTGAAGAAACAGTGGACACCTTTGGCCAGGAACGTGATGGTGTTACCAACGTGGTGCGATCCCCACTCTTTGGCCAATTCCAGTTCAGCGTTAACTCCTGCGCCGAGAAGCCCAACAAGCACGTCTGCACCAAGATGTAAGTGGATTACCGGGAGGCGAATGATTGCCTAATATAAACCAACTGATGGAATATGTTTCCCCTGCAGCGTCAATCAAAACGGCAAGAAGAAAACGCTGACGCTGACCCGCCAGTGCTGCTATGGATATGGACGCCCGAGGAACGCCGACTTCACAACGCCTTGCGAGAAGATCGACATCAAGGACGTGGAGGCCACGGCCGGTGACATGGGCGCCAAGCAGTTCCTCGAGAGCGCCCGCACTGCCGGCGAGCTGGCCGAGATGCTCGGCGGAGGCAGTGGCAAGAAGGTAACCCTCTTTGTGCCCAACGACGCCGCCTTTACCGAGTATCGGGGTCACCATCAGCAAGAGAATGTGAGTAGATGCTAATTAGTCATTACAAAAATAGCTAGTCAATATAGGCAATATAAAGAATGTATTAGACTGTGCAGAATTTTTAATGCTTTTTAAATTTACCTCGATGGATGCTATATTTTTGAATTCTTTACGAATTCCCAAGTTAAACTGCGTTTTCCAAAAAGTTCTCCGTCGCAAGGACCTCTAAGTTCGAAAAATGCTGAAATTGGCCAACTTTCCGGAGCTCTCAGAGGCAAACGGATTCATGGTTTCATTCGATGTTAAAGTTTTTTAATAGATACACTCTTTATCTTTCAAACCCTACACTTAGAATAATTTTAGGATTTTTTTAAAGGGAGAAATAAATTCTAGAAAACATAGTCAGAAAACATAAAAGTATACAGCTGCGGACAAAATAGTAGTGGTGTTGCTGCCCTGTGTTTTCAAAAGTTTGTTGTTGTAACTTTTCTTAACCAATTAGTCTAATAGTACAATTATAATCAATCACTATGGACGGCAGTCCATGTAGTGACGAAGCGCACCAGGAGAGTGTGCGAAGGCGACTACTATATATACACGAAGAAATGAAAATCTGCTGTGATAGTCCGATCGTAATGAGTAATACACCAAATTAAAGGTATTGCTAAAACTTAAAGGATTGCATACCAAGACCTCAAGAAAATCAATTGGTTTGGGAGGGAGAGCGGTGAAAGTGTAAAAGTGAAAATTTAGAAATTTGGATCTGTTGGGGCCGGTGGGGATAATTGGACCCCCGGACGTTAGTTGTATTCCTACTGAAAATGCGCTTAATATGAGGGGTCATATCAGAAAATCGGACGCTCCGTTCAAAAGTTATAGCCAAAATAAGATTTACTTCTTCTTCCCAAAATGAAAATTTAATTCTGTTTGTCAGTTTGTCAGCTTGTCAGTTTGTCAGTTTGTCCAAAATATGTTTTTTAAGTTCTGAAAATTTGATATGACGTTCATCACATCGATATAAAAAAGTTTTGTTCTACCACTTTTGGAAAAACCCGCTAGTTTAGCGGGAAAACAGCTATAAATAGCTAAAATTCGGAAAGCCGTAACTTCTATACTACTAAAGCTACAGACTTGTGCTGCATCTCGTTTGAAAGGTATTTTTAAATGCTATAAACGCCTTCTATATGCAATTTGTGTAAGTATAATAGTTAAAAAGATATGAACAAAAGAAAATTTTTTAAAACTTTTTTTGTAGCTTTTTTTTATTTTTCTCAAAAACGGCTCTAACGATTTTCCTTAAAACTTTAAACTGTATAGCCCTTGAGATTCCTTAAATTTTGGTATATATCACATTACTGTAAAAAGTCACGTTTAAAAGTTATTCTGAAACGAAAATCGCCACTTTTGCCAGCCCAACACAACTTACGCTGCCTAAGCATTGAATTTAGTATGTGCGTATCAAAACTGTATTTTAGGGTCATGGAATCATTTCAATTGTTTTAAGGAGTTCGAAATAGGAAACTTTTGTTTTACGACTTTTGGAAAAACCCCCTGCTTTAGCGGGAAAAAAGCTAAAAAAAATCTAAATTTCGTTAGTTCGTAAGTTGTACACTACTGAAGCTACAGACATTTGCTGTACCTCGTTTAAAAGGTATTTTGAAGTACTTAAACGCCTTTTTAACTTAATTTGTTTAAATACAATGGCTTACAAATTATGATTGAAGAATTTAAATTTAAGTGTATATATTAGCTCCTATGAGAGCAAATGTAAACAAACAAAAACTTCTGATATCAAATAAAAACACCTCTTAACGAGGTAAAAAACTAGTGACGATCGCGCCTTCAACATACAAAAGTTCTGATATCAACATTTGTGACGAAAAATTATTACACTCGTCATTAAATAGACTTTCTAATATTTTCTCATTCGGCACGCTGCAATAGAAAATGCTTGTGAAGGGAAAAAGGCTGGAATAGTTTGCTAGGGCGGGCCGAATGAGAAAATATTAGAAAGTCTATTTAATGACGAGTGTAATAATTTTTCGTCACAAATGTTGATATCAGAACTTTTGTATGTTGAAGGCGCGATCGTCACTAGTTTTTTACCTCGTTAAGAGGTGTTTTTATTTGATACAATATTACCAGAAGAAGATAAATTAATATATATCAAACCTTGAACCCTTTCGATAAGGATTTAAAAATGTATAATCAAGTAACACCAACCTATTTTGATCCCCAAATACAATAGAATGTTGAAGATTCCAAATCCGAAGCCTCTAAGCCTTCCATCTACAAACTGCACGCTGTTCTCGGCGAGGTTCAGCTGGAGGATGTGCCCAACGAGAAGCTGCTGCAGACCGAGCTGCCCGACCAGAAGATCCGGATCAACAGCTACCAGCTGCCGGCGGCCTTGAACCTGGAGCCCTACCGCTATGCCGCCAACTGTGTGCCCATCGAGAAGCACGACAAGCTCTCGGAGCAGGCCCTCGTCCACACCCTGGGCGGAGTGCTCAAGCCGCTGACCAAGAACATCATGGACATCATCAGGGAGCGGGCGGATATGTCCATTATGCGCACCGTCCTGGAGAAGACCAACCTGAGTGCCATGCTGGAGGATGACAAGCCGGTAACCATCTTTGTGCCCACCGATGCCGCCTTCGACAAGCTGGAACCGCATCTGCGTCGTGCCCTCAAGGAGGGACGTGGTTGTGCCTCAAGTGAGTTAATAATAACATAATAACAATAATTGTGATAATATTAATATGTATTCCCCATTTAACCCATAGACATCCTGAAGAACCACTTGCTGGACCTCACCTTCTGTTCCGTGGCCACGGTTCCGGGCGCCAAGACGACGGCCTACAATCTGCTGGGAGAACCGCTGCTCCTCAATCGCACTCACCTGGCTGCAAATCAGACTGGACCTGCTCCCATTTACATCAATAATCTGGCCAAGATCATAGATGCCGATATCATGGGAACCAACGGGGTCCTGCACGTCATCGACACCATCCTGCCCACCGAGTCCGCACTGCCCATGACCTCGCTAATGTCGCAAAAGAACCTGACCATTTTCCAGCGCCTGCTGGAGGCCTCCGGCTATGACGATCAGTTCGATGATCTGGACAACGTGACCATCTTCGCACCCACCGACAAGGCCCTTCAGCACACGGAGTGGGCTCGCATGCTCAAGGAGCAGCCGGAGCTGTTGGACCACAATCTGGATCTGCTGGAGTTCCTCAACTACCATGTGGTCAAGCCCATGATCAAGACCTGCGATCTGTCGGAGAAATCGTTGCCCACGGTGGCGGGATCCAGTGTGCGTCTGAACCTCTACTCCACCCACGCCCTCTTCTCGGATGTGATGAACCGCGCCACGGTCAACTGTGCCCGCCTGGTGCACTTCGATGACGAGAGCTGTGGTTCCGTTCTCCATCAGGTGGATCGCGCCCTGGCCCCTCCCAAGAATGTAAGTTTTATAGGAGGATCTAACATGGTAATACCTTTTATTTCATAATTTTGCTTAATTTCCCACAGAACATGCTGAAGCTTCTGGAGGCCAATCCGAACTACAGCAAGTTCCTGGAACTGGTCCGCAAGGCCAATCTCACCCAGCTGCTGTCCAACGATTCGAGGAGTCTCACCCTGCTGGTGCCCAAAAACGATGTCTTCGAGGAGCTGACCGAATCCGGTGAGGGCTCCAAGCCCAGCGATCCCGTGGCAATGGTCAAGACCCACATCGTTGAGGATGTCGTCTGCTGCGCCGGCATTATACCAACCAACTGGCCTTTCGTCCGCTCCATCGAGTCCATCTCCGGCCAGCATCTGCGCATCACCCGCGATCGCCGCCCGAAGATCGAGAACGCCGGCGTCACCAAGTGCGATGTGGTGGCCACAAATGGCATCCTCCACGAGATCAACGACATCATCGTGCCCCGACCACAGCGCCAGAATCAGCAGCGACCTCAGCTGATCCCTCCCGGAGCTGGCTATCAGCCACAGGGCGACTTCGATGTCTTCTTCTGAGCGGAGTGGAGTGCTCGTCCCTATCTCATGCATATGATTTATAAAGTATATATTTATATTTACTCTTAACGATTTGTCAATTGATTGGAAGCCACAACCAGCTCAGAATCTTCTCTGATAAATAAAATAAATAGTATTAAAAAAATGAAATGACTTTGGAATAACCAGTAATTGCTACAAAAATATTTCATACCTAAAGCAAACTTCAGAAATTATTTGTTTTAGTCCCACCACCATAGTGACTGGTGCCATAATTAAAAGGCTTCACCTTGCCTGTAGCACCAGGATAAAACTAAAATAAATAAATAAATAAAATTGAAATAGTTTGTAGAGCATTCTATAATAAGTCTTTTAAAAATGTTGGTGCTGTAAAAGTATACGATTTTTAGAGAGAGGCAATAATAATATAATACCTACCAAATGTACCCCATAGCGAATCATGAGTTTACGAGAACGGGGTATATAATAAAGAGTGCGAATTCTCTTCCATAGCTTATCACGAAGAGAAGCTTGCTAAGAGAGACGAATCTATTTAGAAACCCCACTCCATGATGGAACCATGATGGAACTATACAAGGTGGTCTCGTCAGCTCTGCTGAGAACGTTAAATATGTTTACCTCTCTGTCTCTCTTAAGCGATAGAATGAGATAGGTAGATAGAGACTGGCACAAATAACGTCCTCAAAAGAGGGCAGCTCTCGCGACGAGATCACCTTGTATAGTTCCATCATGCCCCACTCATACATATTGAAAACACTTTAATACACCGAAAGTTCTTATCTACAACTGAAAACCCAGAGCTCCGAGCATATAAAAGCGCATTATTTCCAGGCATTTCGACTATTTTAGCTCGTCACTTGAACAGCAGAAGATGTCGGGATCATTGCCAGCCACATTTGTCAAGGGCTTCCACAATGAGGAGCTGGTGCGTCGAATGGAGTACCGCCAACTGGGGTCCACGGGTCTGCGAGTCTCCAAAATTGCCTTGGGCGGAGCCACCCTGTCGAAACTCTTCTCCGACGACTTTCGATCGGGAGGAGGGCATTCGCACGGTCCAGGAGGCCATCAGATCGGGGATCAACTACATAGACACAGCCCCATTTTATGGCCAAGGTAAATCGGAGGAGCTGCTCGGCCAGGCGCTGAAGGATGTTCCCCGAGAGGCCTACTATATAGCTACCAAAGTGGGGCGCTACGAATTGGATCCGGCTAAGATGTTCGACTATACGGCTGCCAAGGCGCGGGAGAGTGTGAAACAGAGTCTGGAGTTGCTAGGATTAGAGCGAGTGGACATTCTACAGGTAGGTTTGATTCAGTGGAGGATCCAGAGATCCAGTTTGACTGACTATTCGACTGATTCCACAGGTTCACGACGTGGACGCCGCACCCAGTCTGGACATCGTGCTGAACGAGACCATTCCCGTTCTCGAAGAGTATGTGCGGGCGGGAAAGGCCCGGTTCATCGGGATCACCGCCTACGACGTGGACGTGCTGAAGGAGTGCGCCGAGCGGGGCAAGGGTCGCATCCAGGTGGTGCTCAACTATGCCCGCTACACCCTGTTGGACAACACCCTGTTGCGGCACATGAAGGCCTTCCAGGAGCTGGGCGTGGGCATCGTGTGTGCCGCTGCCCACTCGCTGGGACTCCTGAGCAACGCCGGACCTCAATCCTGGCATCCCGGCAGTCCGGAACTCCTGGCCGTGGGCAAACGGGGAGCCGAGATCTGCCGAGCAGAGGAACGTCGAGCTGGGAAAACTGGCCATGTACTATTCGATGCAACTCGACGGGGCGGCCACCTTCCTCATCGGCATCCCCAATCGAGAGCTGCTGCGGATTAACTTGGACGCCGTCTTCGATGGACTGACTCCCCATGAACAGGAAGTGCTGCAGTACCTGCGCGAAAAGTAAGTTGGCCAACTGGTTAGCCTGAACAGGGAACTGTGCAAGTCGAATTTGGTGTTAGCAATTGCATCACGGGCACGAACTTGGCCTCAGCCTGACCAAACTGGTTAATGGTTAAGTCGATCCAGTCCAGACTGTTCAAGTCCAATCTCCATTCCAATCTCCTAAATTCATGTATTACTTTTTCTTTCATTGTCTTCAGCGTTTTCACAAAGTCCTATAGCTGGGGCTCCACTTTATCCACTGTTAACATGTTCAAATGAGTGGACACTCAAAATGGGCAATCGAACTTGAGCTCTAAACGACAAGGAAATCATCGGAAAATGCAGGAAAAATGGATTTAAAACTAACTTTAATATATGTAAAACGACATGAAAATAGAAATATTAAAAAATTAGAAAACATAGCAAAATGCAAACCTTTTTTTAATTTTTAAAGCTACTTGATTGTTATTGTTTCTACAGCTGAAAATCAAAGAACTAGGTCAAGAATATTTTATTTTGAACTAATTTTAAAACTTATAGATAAATGGTAAAGTTCTTATTTAAATCTAAATCTAAAATCGAAATTCTTAAAATGGAAATAATTTCATTATGCGTCTATAAAAAATTTATATAAAAAAAAAAAAAAACAAAAACCAAAAACCCCAACAAAACAACCAAAATCTCTCCCTTTTTTTTTTTTTTTTTCGGTTCTACCCCCTCGAGGTTCTCCCCCAAAAAAAAAGGCATTTTTCATAAAAAAAAAACACAAAAAAAATTATAAGGCCCATTCTTATCAGGGTGTCTTCGATTAATTTTCCTGTATTTTTTTTTGTAAACTAGTGTAATTAAACATATTTTAATAAAATACATATATGACCATTGGTCATTGATCAAACAAACATTTTTAATTCCAAGATAAGCTAAGGGCAGGTTCAGGTTTCTATACCTGGTAAATGTCAGTGATTGGATTATACAATCGCAACAAGTGTTTATATTTCTCTATTCGAAGTATTATAGCATTTGTTTACACAAACCCTCAAATTGATAAATGACGGTTTGTTTTTAATGAGAAAATAGTGAGAGGAGCAAATTGGGATTACTGTGTAGAAAAACATAATTCTCTTTCCAAGCTACGCTCTTTAAAATACTCAACTGTTCTTTGCCCAAGAAGAGAGAACTTAAGAACCCGCTTAACCACTCTTAATTCTGCATTTTGATTACTTATATGCACATATGTATGTATTTTCGGTATAAACACTTTAAAACCGCTCCTGTTTACATACTTTCTTTATACGCTCTCTTTGATAAAGAGTCCCTCTTTGATTTCCAGAATATAAGCTAAATATACGACAATCTCTAGGCAGTACTGTTCTGACTGGCGATCGAATTTCAACAGAGTGCGAAATATACAGGGATTATCAAAAATGTCTGGAACATTACCGGCCACCTATGTGAAGGGTTTCCACGATGAGGCGAAGGTGCGCCGCATGGAATATCGCAATCTCGGAAAGACCGGCCTGGAAGTCTCGAAAGTCTCTTTCGGAGGCGGCGCCCTCTGCGCCAACTACGGGTAAGAGAAATCTTCTCAAATTGAATTATACTCGTACACGGAAAGAAATATATTTTCTTACTATATAAATATTTAAAATAGTTTGCTATTTTGTGTGAATTGTTGATTGATTAAAACTAAAAATTAAAATCATAAAACTCTAATTTTATCTGAAGCTTTGAACTGGAGGAGGGAATCCAGACAGTTCATGAAGCGCTAAAGTCTGGCATCAATTATATTGATACCGCCCCCTGGTATGGTCAGGGTCGCTCTGAGGAGGTCCTTGGCCAGGCGCTGAAGGGCGTTCCCCGGGAATCGTACTATATCGCCACCAAAGTGGCTCGTTACGAACTGGACTACGAGAATATGTTCGACTTTAGTGCCAAGAAGACCCGCGAAAGCGTGGAGAAAAGTCTGAAGCTGCTAGGTCTGGATTACGTTGATGTCATTCAGATTCACGACATCGAGTTCGCCAAGGATCTGGACATTGTCATCAACGAGACATTGCCAACTCTGGAGCAGCTGGTCAAGGAGGGCAAGGCCAGGTTCATTGGAGTGTCCGCCTACCCGATTTCGATACTCAAAGAGTGCCTAACCCGAGCGGCAGGAAGATTCGATGTAAGTACTGTATTTTAAATAAAATATGTAGGTACTCCAATTTGCATTTATCTATTATTATATAATTATAAATTTTAAAAATGTAGGTAAAATATAGTTATAGACAAATCCAAATTGTATAGCTGTTCTTAGTGATTCATTTCTTATTTCCTCCAGACTGTTCTCACCTATGCCAGATACACCCTGACCGATGAAACGCTTCTGGAGTACCTGGACTTCTTCAAGTCCCAGAAGCTGGGAGTCATCTGCGCTGCGGCCCACGCCCTTGGACTGCTGACCAATGCCGGACCCCAGCCCTGGCATCCGGCCAGCGAGGATCAGAAGGCCATTGCCCGGAAGGCGTCGGAGGTCTGCAAGGAACGCGGCGTGGAGCTGGGCAAACTGGCCATGTTCTACACGATGAAGGGACTGCCCGGGGTGAGCACCTTCCTCACGGGCATGCAGACGCGCCCATTGCTGCGGATCAACCTGGAGGCCTTCGAACTGGGCCTAAACGATAAGGAGCAGGAAGTGCTGCGGTACCTGAAAGAAAAGTGAGTGTTCGACTCGGAAGTTGGCCAAAAGCGGCACAGCGAAAATTGTGCAACTCGGATACGATGTTACCATTACATCATTTCCACTTCCCTGCTGTTGGGGGGCTCCTCGGTTAGTTGTCCATACATATACATATACATATGAGTGTGTGGCATGATCATTGTCAATCTTGGCCATCGGTGCAGTAGGCACCAGACAACCTCTTCCCCGTTTCCACTACCCGTCAATTACTGACCACTTCCCACTGAGCGGGATCCCCACCTCGGTTCCCCCCGACTCGAGGTTGAACTTGTTGGTCTCTCCAACTCGTCGATTCGTGCTCCACGGCGATTTTTCTCCTTTTTCCCCAGCTTTATATGTTGGCTAATTTCACGATCCTCTCTATTAAGGTATTATGTAAATTGATTGTTTTTCCTTTTCAGTGTTTTGACCAAACCTTTCGATTGGGAGGGCAACGAACTGGAGGTGTATTGGGCGGCCTTGAAGAAGAAATAATCCAGGGAGCAAGATTAATAAAGATATAAACTCTAAATTACTTGTTTTTTTCTTTTCCATGGATGACATTTTAAATTGGTTTTATGGTGCCCTAGAAATGAACTTGAGGTTGTTTGAAAGGGGAAAAATCAATTTATTTTGCAATAGGAATTTGATAAGCGTTTAATCACGAGATGATAATTGTTGCAGATAGCAACTAGCTATAAGTAATAACTGATAAGTGGAGAGCACTTCAAACAAAAATCACAAACGGGTGCTATAAATTATGGGTAAGGTAAGTTACACATTAAAACAACCTATTAATAAGTTCTTGTAGACTTCAAAGAAAGATATTGGAAAATAAATGCACTTTTCAAAACATTTAAATAATTATGTCGCGTTTATTTAATAAGTAGGTTATGCAATTTACAAGTTTGTTATTAAACTTAAACTTATTATAATCCTCAAAAAAATTGGGAACTTTCAGGCTGTACATACAAAGTATTACAAACCTACAAATTGTAACTTTACCGTATAATTAAACGAAAAATAATTAAAATAATTTTTATTAAACAAATATAATGCAATAATCATTTTCCAAAATCCACAATCTTTAAAAGCCAGCATTGAGCATCGCAATCTCAAGGAGGCATAACAACTTAATCATGTTTGGGCAGAGTTGCCACGAATATCTCGAAGTAAGTGCATTTTTTGGCCAATATTAAACACGACCACTTCCACCTTTCGCTGGCATGGCCAGGCCGAATCGTTAACTAATTACACTTTAATTAACGCAATAAACGAAAAACAAAAGATGCAAGTAACAACAAAAGGCAGGTGGAAAACTAACAAAAGCCACAGACCAAAGCCACTGCTCAAATTATTAAATTGGTTGCATGAAGGAGAACCGAAACCGAATTGAGCCGTAGCCAGTCGCAAAAAACGGGGAAGTTTAATAACATTTTGAATAATGAACGGCAACGAAAAAATCAGTTGAATGCAGCGCTAAAAATGCGAAACGAATGCAACACAGCAGAAATCCACATGCCACACGCGAAAAGCGGAAATGTCTTTGGACCGATGCAGCATTTTGTTTTCCTTAAACTGACGCTTTAAATAAATATTGATACCCTGGAAAGGTATTTTGAATATGCTTACACATTTTTTTAAGAGGTTTAAAAGTAACGATTGGAAATTTAAAAATTGATGAAATCAGTTTGAGTTAAAATTTCACAAAGACCTAGATTTTTCTCATTTAATAGCTAAGTTATTATATTTCGTAAAGTCAAAATATTTTAATAGGTATTCAGTGCTCCGATTTCTTGAAACCTGTCTATCTTTATGGATTTATTTGGCTTACCCACTCGGCGATGCCAATAAATTTTCGCCTTATCAAAAGCGCAGTACAATTAAATATTTTTATGCTCAGCTTTTGACCAAATTCTCACTGGCTCTCTGAATTGCCTGTTTCTCTCTCTTAAGTCGCCTCTTTTTTCGGTTTTTTTTCTCACCTGTAGCAAGCAGAGCTTTCGAGACGCGCTTATATGCGCTGCGCATGCGCAATGGCTTCGTCAGTTTAAATCTTGGCTTGCAGCTGTAAACACATCTCCGAAACTACAAAACGAAAACTCCGCGATAACTCAATATCTTTTTGTGTTGGATAATACTAAAGTGCAATAATATGTCGGGATTACAGAATGGCATTCTGCTTTTGTTCGCCTGCAACTTGTTGTTGGCTCTCTACGTGTCGGCCAATAAGCAACAAAAACATCAAAATCAAGGTAAGATTGTCGACTCGGGTTAACGAAAGAAGACTGGGACTGATTCATCCAGGTTGGATGGAGAAATTCTTTTGCTTCGGGCTGTTCTAGCCAGACCAAAATAAACAAAAACCGGTTAGCGGGCTCAATAATGCCGGCTATCTAAAAGATGAGTGAACTTCAATGGTTCGTTGGGTAAAATGCCTAGAAATGTTAGGCTCAGGTGGAAGTAACGGTTATTTCTATGAAGAAAGCCTAAAGCAGTTAGAAGCGTGTAACAAAAGAAACTGAGAGTAATGGTTCATAAAACATAAAGGAAAGCTTAAAAACTAGAAATGAATTTACTTAAAAAAGTGACATCCATAAGTTGTATTATTTACGAAAATTCATGTCCATCTATTTATGCATTTGTACATTTGTAATAACTGAACCCTTTTTCAAAATTCGAAACATTTCTTTAATTTTTCAAGAAAAGAAATGTTTTTATAGATTCATTTTTTTAACAAATCTTTTTTTTTTATTTCTTGATATAAATTTCGTTAAGAAATACAATTCTTCTATAGCAACCCACTATTTTAGCTATATAGTTGGATAACTTAAATGTCATATAAGTATTCAATTGTCTCGTCTTGTTGCAGAAATCTGGGAACAAGACCTTTCGGACACCTTTAAAATCGAGGGCAGCGACCAGGGCATTCAAAAGGTGAACCTGAAGTGCGGAGCAGACTCGATGAACGTGGTGCTGGAGACGGAAAAGCCCTTCACGGGTGTGATGTACACGCGAGGCAGTTTCTACAAGCAGACGGCGCCGTGCTTCATGAAGCCCTCCTCCAGCCAGGGATCACGCTCCATGGAGATGAACTTCCAGCTGGACCAGTGCCAAACACTCCGCGACGGAGACCTGTACACGAACATCGTGGTGATCCAGAACGACCCGGAGTTGATCACGCCCGGAGACTCGGCCTTCTCACTGGAGTGCGACTTCCGACAGCCGCGCAGCCTGGACGTGGAGGCCAGCATGCAGGCCAGGGACAGGTAAGGTGGCGGATCCGAGTCCGAATCTCTGATTACGATCTCTGATCTGCAATAGAAACCCACAAAAATTGCGCGGAGCACGCGGTGGAGCCCGCCAGCGCCAATAGAACCACTTTCAACCATTCTCAGAACTTTTCTCTTCGACTACAACCACTTCCAAAAGCTGTACATAAGGTACAAGAGAGTTGAAGCCATTTTTATTGCCCCCAAACTAATATCAGCCAAGTAGCGCTATACTAACCCTAGGAAATAATATTAAGGTAACACAACATAGAGATGTGGTCAAAATAGAACCTTCTGTCAAAAAGGTTATGTGTTAGAATAGCTTTCCAATTTTATAATTCATAAAGCTATTGTACTAGAAGGGGTTTATCCCGAATTCTTCAGCTTTATTATTTTGACCGCAGCCTCTCACTTGCCCACAACAACATACATTCCACAGGGTGGCCACTGGCTCCAAAATCACACTCACAAGTCCCGATCCTGCGGCACCCACGGAACATCTACACAACTCGGTGGTTAGCAACAGCGACTCGGTCGCTTACATACCAAAGTTCAGCCGGCCAAATAGAACCATACACCTGGGCTCCGTCGAGGAGGTGACTCTGCCATCGTCCTCGCAATCCCGAGACGAGCTCTAGGAACACCTACACTGCACGACACTCAAGATACTCAAAAACATGATCACAACACTTGAAAAACACTTCAGAGTACAGGTGAGACGACAGGACACGCTTTTTGTTGCCATTTGTGTTTTTGGTTGCTAATGCTTGTTGGGAAATATCCTTTACGATTTTTTACTATACTATATTACTATATTAACTTTTTTACAGGAAAATAGCACAAAATACAACGCAACCGTCAACGGAGAAAAATTGATGGCAATTCGGCGACAAATGCACTAACACCACTTCATGTATTTTCATTTAAATGGTTTTTCATATCCTGTGATATTTTTTAAGTTTGCGTTAAATAAAAACTTTGCAAAAATACAACTATTTTAATTCCGCTTACAGATTATAATTATTTCAAAGTATGTTGCAAAATGGGATTTATTAGATACAGTTGGTTGAATCACATACAAATTAAACGTTATGATTTGTTATAGTTTTTTTATTTCTCTTAAATATTACCTACAGAAAGCCCGCGTAATTTAAAATCAAACTAGTTGCTTTTAAGTATGACCAGCACAACTTTTGACTTTAATGCGCAGTAATAGTATATTTAACGCAGTATTTTTAAGCGGTCACACTGTTGCAATAAAAAAATAAACAAAAGTCCCGTAAAAACAAACTAATACGCACTACTCAATGCAAAAATTGCCAGTTAATAAAAGGTTTAACCTTGAAAAAGAAGCAGTTACCGTTACGTGGCTATAGAAACTTGAGTGCATTATATACAACTGGGGAAGGGCAGTAAGTTATCAACCTGGCCGCACTTTTTTGCAGTTATCACTGCGCAGTCACAATACCGAATTGCACAAAGAACGTCAATATTTGTACATAAATCGAATTAGCGAAAATTTAATTTAATTTTCCGCCGCAGAATGGATCATCGGGTTTTTCTGTCGCTGATCTTTGTGCTCAGCGGCACCTTCAACGTTCTGGTGGTGAAGTAAGTACCGAAAAACCTATAACAATATCACGAAATAAAACCATCTAAACAAATATGCACCCGGTTGTGTGTGTGCGTGTATTGCAGGTGGGCCAATCAACAGCAGGAGATTGGCAGCGATGGAAAACTCCACGGATTCCAGCATCCGGTGGTCTTCACCCTGCTCATGTTCCTCGGCGAGTTCCTGTGCTTCGTGGTCTTCAAGCTGATCCGCCTGATCATCCAATCGCCGTGGAGTAAGTCCTGAAACCTGAAACCGGCTATGAAGTCGGTCCAAAATCAGCCTGTGGTTGATTATATGGGATCGAAGTTTTACTTACTGCATATTTATATATGTATGGTGATGATATAGTACAAGAAAATATCTAGATATATTGGGGGATAATTTTGATTGCGTATATCTTTTTAAATTATGAAGTTAGTTTGACTCATTACCTATTGATAATATTTTATTGGATTTACATACATTGAACTTTTATTTCCATATCGTGTTCCTAGTTAGAAAGACAAGATCCATATGGTTTAAAAAATAACGATTTAACTGCTTAATTTAAAAATCATTAAAATTTTATAAAATATTTATATTTGAAATTGTTTCTAAGTTTAGGTTCATCAAGAAATTATAAGTTATTTAAAATAAACTTCTAACAATCCGCAGGTCATCTCCGATCTGGATAGCATCCTGACGCCGGACAGCAGTGAGTTCAGCCCTTTGAGCATGATCCTGCCCACCGTGCTGGATACGATAGCCTCCATTCTGCTCTTCACCGGACTTTACTTGACTTACGCGACCAGCTTCCAGATGATAAGGGGTACGTCTATCAGGTTCCGGCTTAGCTTATCTTGACTTACGTTGACTCATCCACCCTGCAGGCGCCGCCCTGGTCTTCGTGGGCATCTTCAGTACCATGTTTTTGAACCACACGCTCACTGGGCGCCACTGGCTGGCCATCTTTACCATTTCCTGCGGCGTGTTCAACATCGTCAGTATGGACGTTCAGCGAGTTGGCTACGACCAGGTCACATTGCCGTACACCGACCAGAAAGCCATTCTGACCGGCGACTTGCTTATCATCATTGCCGAAATTCTGCACGGTCTGCAGTATGTTTACGAGGAGAAGCAGCTCAAGACCTCGAATGTGGCTCCTCTGCAAGCTGCCGGTTGGCAGGGAATTTTCGGATTGGTCATCACCTCGCTCTTGGCCATTTGTATGCACTTCCTGCCTGCCGTGAGTCCCTTTAGCGAGAGTTCGCGTGCTGTCTTCGACGATTTGAGTGATCTTCTTGAGGCACTCAAGGGGAATCCCTCCTTGATTACGGCCCTGATTGCCTTCACCGTCTCCTGCGCCCTCTACAACTTTATTGGCCTTTTCATTGCGATGTACTCGTCTAGCGCCAACCGCCTATTGGCCGATGGCCTACGCATATACTTTATCTGGGTGTTCGTGATTGTCATGGAGTGGGAGATTATGAATCTCATCACTATCATAGGCTTTATCATCCTGCAAATGGGCATCGTTCTCTACCGGCAGGCCCTTTTCCTGGACTGGTATCGAGCTGCAATAGCTCACTGGCATCGCACTCGTTACGTAGACTTGAATTCGGAGAATGCGGCTGTTCCAAACAGCCGACCAGCGGATGTGATCTAAGGAAACGGAGGGATTTCTGGAGCGAAAGGAGTCCTGGCATCCGTACAAGGTGGTTTGTGATAAGAGAGATGGGCTGCAAATCAACCCTGGGCTGATTCTTGAAAATTAATAATCGATTATGAAAGTTTAACATGTAGATCCATTAAGCAAATACACACATAAAATGTTAATTGAGCTTGTATTAGTCCATTTACTTGAACATTCGTACCGATTTCATTAAAACACCGGAATTTGAGCGAAACAAACCGACTAGGATAACAAAATTAACACTTCAGGAAGAGAATTTTGAACATAGGCATAGTTTTGCCCCCATTAATCCATTTAATTTTAGACCGATTTCCTTTGCTCGATGCCCAAAATCTTTTCGCCCACGCCCAGGAAGTAGAACATCTGCGCGATACCGAATAGTGGAGCCACTACCATTATCCGACATAGACCGCCTTTGAAAAATGCCGTTATACCCTCGCGTTTAAGGGTCTTCTGGACGCAGTCCACGATGCCGTTAAACTCCTTCTCGCTATCGCCCTGCACCCGGGTCTTGATCACATCCAGCGGTGTGACCGTTAACGCGGCCGTCATTCCGCCTATAAGTCCGGCCATGAGGGACCAGTAAAAGACCGCTTCGCCAGAGCCGTCAGTCTTTCGTGGCCCTGCGTCGTTTATAATGGCCATCAGCGGGAAGTATATCATCGAGAAGGTGATGTCCCGCACCCCGGTGGCGCCTACACCCTTGTACAGGCCAAAGATGCCCCGCTCCCGCAGGAGCTTCTTGGTCAGACCCATGGCTGTCAACTGTTGCACTTCGCGTCCTGCTGCTCGGGCGGCCGAAGCCACACGACCGGCGTCCTGCATTTGAATCTTGAGCAGCTCCATGGGAGTGGTGACCACAATCTGGAACAGTCCGGCCAGACCACCGGCCAAGGCTGCCCGTGGCAACGGAAGAGTCCCCGCCTCGGTGGCCAGTTGATAGCGGAAGTAGTCATTGGCCGTCAGTTTTATGGCCTTTTCGGGTGTGATCAGCAGGATGTTTACGGCGGAGCCTTTGTACATTCCAAAGAATCCTTCGCTGGCGATTGTCTTCCGAAAACAGTCGGCGCTGAGGAAGGAAATTAAACCACCAGGCTGACGACCACGCAATCCCTGCCCAAAACCCACTTACATGCTGGTGTACATACGCTCGCCATTGGGACCGATTGTCTGGTTTTGCAGTCGCGTCTTCACCAAATCCAGTGGATAAACGCATGTCACTCCAATAATTCCGGCGATTCCACCATTAATAATTTTAGGCAAGATACTGCGATAAGTCGGGAAGTTAATATATATCGCGATACTAATCACTATGGCTAAATGCAATGGGCTTACTTAAACTGCGCAGGCTTTTTTTGTTCTACACGATCCATTACCTTTTTAAGCAAAACACAAATTTAACTTCACATGTTATGGTATATATTTCGTTTGTTCATTTCTGACGGTTTTCATAAAGCATACAATTGCTCTAGTCATGTTCTTGGATGCTACTAAAAGTTAAACTTTCGCCTAGCAGCAAAGGAAAATGCATTACTAATACAATTTGAGGCAATTATTCATGGCTAGCGGATTGCTCGGTAAACAAGACTAAATAGAGAGAGTGTCCAAACACAACAGCTATAAACTATGATATAAAACAAAACATTTACATAATATTAGCGTTGATGTTGTTATGTCTTATTGTCATTGGAGCATCAGTTTTCGTCTGCCATGGTCTAAATTCATATTGTATAATATTGGGGAAAACTTTAACAACGGCATTTGGTGACTGGACTGGCTAGCGCACCGCTCGATTACTTTAGCTTACTTTAGAGACTTCACGGATTACATTCATGGACAGCTTTAACAACATTTAAACACGATATACATACACATTCAATATTCAGAGAGTAGACTTAAAATGCTTCGGTCTTGTCAATCCGCCTTGGCGTCTATCTATACCATTCCCCCTACTTTTTCTGAACGCCCAGCAGACCCTCGGCCACGCCCAGATAGTAGACCGTCTGAGCGATTCCGAACAGAGGAGCAATCACAATCATTCGGCACAGACCGCCCTTGAAGAAAGCGGTGGGTCCCTCATGCTTCAGCGTTTTACTGTAGATAAAGAGGCAGTGATTAACTGGTGAACGAGTGCAGTTCCTACTGGTACTCACGTAATGCAATCAGATATGCCCTTGAATTCCTTCTCGCCATCGGCCTTCTTAATCGCCTGCAGACGCGTCTTGACCACATCGAATGGATTAACCGCCAGGGCAGCGGTTGAACCTGCCGCCAAACCTGCCAGGAAGGAGCACCTGTGGAATGTATATTCGTTATATAGAAAGATTCTTTGTCGTCTTAATTTAAATTTATACATTTAGCTGGATGTTCCAACTAGGAACCCCAACAATCTCTATTGTATTTTTAAAAGAAAATCTCACCAGAAGACGGCCTCTCCAGATCCATCACTGCGCCTGGGACCCAGATCATTGAGAGTAGCGAACAGGGGGAAGTAAATGACTGAGAAGGTGACGTCTCTTAATCCCGTAGCTCCGATGCCCTTGTACAGCCCGAAGATGCCCTTGTCCTTGATAAGCTGCGAGGCCAGCTGGGTGGCCGACACCTTCTCCACTGTCTTGCCAGCCAACTTGGCCGCCGCAGCCACTCGGCCCGCGTCCTGCATCTGGATCTTGAGCAGCTCCATGGGCGTGGTAACGATTATCTGGAATGCACCGGCCAGGCCACCGGCGACCATCTGGCTGGTCAGCGGAAGTTTGCCGTCCTTGGTGGTCAGCTTGTGGCGGAAGTAGTCGTTGGCCGTCAACTTGATGGCCTTCTCAGGAGTAATCAGCAGGATGTTCACGCCGGAGCCGCGGTACATGCCAAAGTATCCCTCGGCCTTGTACGTCTTGCGGAAGCAATCGAACCTGTGATCAGAATGGGATGACAATTAGTTTCTGAATATTTTAAATATACTCTTAAATATACCCTTTCAAATTTATGACCTTGTTAAAAAATTAAAAACATATTAGCGAAATAAAACATATAGGTATGGAAAATGGCAATAAAAAAATTGGTTTCATTTCTGGCAGAAACATTTTGAAATAGTAACTTTAAAAAACTGAATGTTTGGAGAAAATCGTTCGCACAAATAAATGTAATGTATAATTATTTTTGACTTATTAAGGACTTTAAAAAACTGACGAAGGTTACTTGAATGATTTTTAAATTAAGATCTTGGGATATAGAAGTTTTATGATAACTCGCACTCACATGCTGTTGTACATGCGTTCTCCATTGGGTCCGATCTGCTGGTTCTGCAGCCTCGTCTTGACCAAGTCCAGTGGGAAGACACATGTCACTCCAATGATTCCAGCAATTCCTCCGTTGATGATCTTCGGCAGCAGCCTGCAATAAATAAGAATGATATCAGGGCATTTCTTGGTCGGCTTCTCATTATGCTTGGCTAATTGACAAATATTTGCACTGCGTTAACTTTGCATTCTCGCGGCAACAACAAAATGTAAACAATTGTCTTGTTGGCTTTGAACTTGGCCCACATATACCATCACTGTACTTAGGATACCACAATTGGACTTTCAATTAAAGCAGAAGAAAGGTCAAATGGGTTGGCCATTAATAAGGAAGAAATATTTGGTTGTGTGCCAACAAAACGCACAGTGTATATGTACGATCGAATATATCTAGTCTTAGCTTGGGTCTATTTTGGGTTTGCATTTTTTTATAACAATAGCGAAAACAAAAACAAAGTGCAAAATGCAATAATATTATGTCATAGTATCGCTATCCTTGTCTTTAGATTTGTCCTAATTTTATTGAAACCAAACGGGGGAAAAGTGGGGTGGTAAGTGGGGAAATTGTCGTTTGGCTGAGGGCAAAACACTTCAAAATGAAATGTGTATAAATGTCTATTCAAGTGACGAGTCATTTAACGATGATAAACCCAAGTACAGTGGGTATTCGGTAACGGAATCGTATTCTAATATAGAATATTATTGATCGGTTTATAATAATTTAAGGAAGATTGAAGACTTTCGTATAGCAAATATTAAAACGGACTTTACTTTCAAACCTTCTTTTATATCTCTTATAAGGGATAAATACTGTAGATTTGTATATAAAACTCCATACTTAAAGTGGTTTAAACTTTAAAGTTTTTTTGTGTATTGCTGCTAGAAATAGGATAGCTGCATTATTCTAATTTCCCGATGTTGTTTTTGTTTGACCGTGCTAAAACACATTTGTTAAAACAAATATGTTTTGTTTGCCTTTGATATTATATTACGCAGGCTAATTGAAATGTTTGTTGATAACTTACGCGAATTGTTGGTGCTGTGGCTGCTGCAGCGGTGTTTTGTTGGTTTCACTGCCCGACATTCTGCGAAATACACAAGATATTATGTGATATATATAGGCACAAATAAAGAATTGGTGCAAACTGGTTTTTGTTTATAAATAACACAGGTACACAGCCAAAAATTTCCACGAACCATTTCAAGTTTTCCACGATATTTGGGTACTCCTGAGTAAAAGTCCCATACAAAATTATTTTCCATCACCTATAGATACCGCGGTATGCTAGAATACAAAAAACCGATGTTTCCGACATTTGAATTACGGGGCCAATAATTGGACTTACCTCATTATTCGCTGAAACCTACTCTCAATACATCACGGCATTCTAAATATCCGCATTGTGAACCATTGCCCATGTCTTTGGAATTCACGCCAAAGTCGAAACTCCCAAATTTTCACAATTCTCTGATGAAAAAACAATTCTAGAATTAATCTTAATGGAACTAATTTAACTATTCGTTGAATCTATTGTTCATTGTATCTTTAATTTCGATTTAAACTTTTCATAGGAATTTTAATGATTTCTTATACCAATAAAACCGTTTTTTTATTTTCTTATCTACTCCTATTCTTCAAATTTTGAATAAGTCATCAACCTCTAGAACTAAGAAATTAAAAACGTTCACTGAACATACATAGAGAAACATACAGTGGCTCCATCGCTAAATCGGACACCTACTTTCAAAAAATTACCATGCAAAAAAAATGAATAAATGGACTAAATTTGTGGTTCTTTTTGCTTTTACTTATACATAATGCTAATATCTTCCAAAACCATAAACAAAAATCACATATTTCCAACGAAAACACTTAGTTTTCCAACAAAAACAACAAAAAATCCGATTTTTAAGGTTCAACGAATAATCGGACACTCTCTGAAACGGGTTTTTTTTATAGAATTTGCTGCAAACTTTGGGTTTTCGGCTTGAGATAACTTTGTAGTAGAATTAAGAGCAGAAACCATCACTACACTGCAAAAAAAGTTAAAATAGCTCCAAGGAAAGCCATTTTCTGTGAAACTTCGCCATTGATTGGAAAACTCAATCGAACTGAAAACTGTAGGAAATTCATGGATTGTCGAGAAGTAAAGTCTATTTCCACAAATAAGGTACCGGATACATTTTAATTACAATAAGGCGGGGAAGGCCAAAGCAGGATGTTAATGATGGCATAATTCCAAAGTACCTTCAGATTTTAGAGGTTAAAAAATATTTAAAAAATTATTTTTTAACGTTTCTTTCTTTGTCTGAAAGTGCATTAAACAACCGACAAAATGAGGTATCGTTTATAAAAATCGGTTAACAACTTACCTAAAAAATGGACCAAACTATAACCAAACAAATAACTGCTTGGTCGAAAAGCACGATTTCCATACAAATTTCAATAAAAACGAAGCTTTCATCTTGATAAGAATGTTTTCGGACCCATTTTTTAGGTAAGTTGTTAACCGATTTTTATAAACGATACCTCATTTTGTCGGTTGTTTAATGCACTTTCAGACCAATGAATAAAACATTAAAAAATAATTTTTTAAATATTTTTTAATCTTTAAAATCTGAAGGTACTTTATAATTATCCCCATCATTAACATCTTGTTTTGGCCTTCCCCGCCTCTCTTGTCAAATTAAAATGTATCCCGGTACCTCATAATAATGTCCTGGACAATAGACTTTACTTCTCCGACCAATCCAGTGAATTTCCGTACAGTTTTCAGTTCGAAATTGAGTTTTCCAATCAACTGGCGAAGTTTCACAGAAAATGGCTTTCCTTGGAGCCATTTAAACTTTTTTTGCAGTGTAGTGATGTTTTCTGTTCTTAATCTCTACTACAAAGTAATATCAATGCCGAAAACCCAAAGATTGCAGAAAGTTCTATAAAAAAAACCCGTATTCAGAGAGTGTCCGATTATTCGTTGAACCTTAAAAATCGGATTTTTTGTTGTTTTTGTTGGAAAACTAAGTGTTTTCGTTGGAAATATGTGATTTTTGTTTATGGTTTTGGAAGATATTAGCATTATGTATAAGTAAAAGCAAAAAAAACCACAAATTTAGTCCATTTTATTCATTTTTTTTGCATGGTAATTTTTTGAAAGTAGGTGTCCGATTTAGCGATGGAGCCACTGTACATGTTTACTCGCATTCTATAGGATGCCTTGACTTATTCAAAATTTGACAGCACATAGGAGTAGATAATTATATAAAAAAAACGGTTTTATTGGTATAAGAAATCCAATAAAATATCCTCATGAAAATGCTTTAAACCGAAATTAGAGCATACAATGAACAATAGATTTAATGAATAGTTAAAATTAGTTCCATTTAAGATTTAATTCTCTGAATTGTTTTTCCATCAGAGAAATCTTTAAAATTTTGGAATTTTCAACTTTGGCGTCGAGTTTCAAAGACATGGACAATGGTTCACGATGGGGACTATTTTTTAGTAGTGCCGTGATGTATTGAGAGTAAGTCCTAGCGAAAATAATAAAGGTAAGTCCAATTATATAGGCCACGTAATTCCAAATGTCGGCAAACATCGGTTTTTTGTATTCTTAGCTATACCGCGGAATCTATAGGTGATGGAAAATAATTTTGTATGGGACTTTTACTCAGGAGCACCCAAATATCATGGAAAACTTGAAATGGTTCGTGGAAATTTCCCAAAGTTTAATTTTGTGTTCCTGTGTAATTTAAAAATTACAAAGAATATATGTACATTCATAGGTAGAAAATGTATTGCGATAAAAATACAACAATATTATGATTTCTCACCACTGATATCGCAATTAAACCATAAATGTTTACATTTATGAATGTTTAACAACTGATAATTCTGTTGGGGTATTTATTATAGGTTGGTGATAAGATGGGATGGAATGGATCCAAAGTTTATTGACATGATCGAGGGGCCCCACGGAGATTAGCAGCATATCAATGGGCGCCATTAGGCTGCACTCGCGAACAAATATTAAAATTGCTTCGTTAGCACAATTACAAAGATGTGCGAATAGAAAAACTTGATACATATACTTTTTTTGGTGGCCATAACTATGTATATCTGTTGATATGCTCGGCGGGCAAGGCCGAATAACGGGTTATCCACAGTGCGCAGACGATAAGAACGTCTGAACTTGTTATCTCTTCTCTTTTTGGGCTGAATATTTTAAGCATAAAGATATCAAAGTTTCGGTTTTAATACAATTAGGTGGATGGCTGGGTTAAAAACAGCACACGAGTCATAAAGTTTTATAAAACAGTTTGTGATAAAAAGGTAGTTTAGATTGCGGCATCAAAGGTAAATGGCAGGCCAGTTATTGATTATTGCCCAAAACGGACGAGAATTCGGGTCGAGGGGCTCGACAGTTTATGGCCAATTTTTTTTCGTGCGCTCCGCGTGCTTTACCTTTCGGACAGGTGATACACCCCCTCGATACTAGATTATTATTATTGGAGGCGCACTTATTATGATTGGGAGCAGTGGAGCACTGGAGCAGGCAACCACTTGTGCCGGATTTTACGTAATTTGTCGTGTTTACCACTAGGATCGAGCACCTTTATTAAATTGAATTGATTGCCACACTCTCTCGATGCGATTCGTACATATGCGTTCGCATGTGTCTCTCTCGCAGTCCATTAAATGTTTAAATAAATTCCTCTGGCCCCGAACCCCTCAGCAAAAGCCCATCGCCCCGCGATTTTCAACTCACTTTTCACTGACTTCTGCAAAGCTCTATTAATTGACTTGGTTTCTTAAAACTTAACCGTTGCCGCGGCCTGCAACTCTTATTTAGGGGCAAATTAAGCTAAATTAAAACTATTTATTGATATTCTCTTCGCGCGTCGCCGTCGTTTGTGGACTGTCGAGTGACCGTGGTGCTACCTTTTGAAATATATCTTCGGCTCAATTTGGCTATGATATGTATTGGGGGTCCGAGGAGCAGCTGGTCACACCTGATGGGTTACCCTACTATTTGAAAAACTACTATTTGAAAAATTTAACATATCTAACTTAATTTCTATTTCTCAGTTAATTATGCATTATAATTTAAAAGACATTTTTAAAAATCTCTTTGGCGGCGGAAACCTTTTAAAACATTTTTTTGGGTGCATAATTTATAGCTATAACACTTATGTATGGTAAGCGTAGTGAAATTAATAAACTAGATTGACTTGCCAATTAAACATTGAAGAACAAGTGTGAATCATTAAAAAATACAATTCGAAAAACCATTATTTCTTAAACAAAAGTATAGTATTCCAATTCCGATAGCACAGTGCATCGATAGGTGCGCCCATCTCTATCACGCGACCATCTCTGGCTCTCCCGCATAAGCAAAAAAAAAACATTCTATTCTTTTCCTGCAAAAAAGGTGTAATTTGGCAATTTACTATCTTAAAACGGGTGTAAAATGAGTTCGGCTCGTTTTGCGCGTTCCGGGCGCGTCCGCATCTGCATCCTGATGAGCATGTTCATCGTCCTCATCATGATGATAGTGATCTACCAAATGTCCCAGCACCAATTGGACGAGAGCCGCGCCTTCCAAGAGGGCCTTAGTGTCCAGATGCAATGTGAGTCCATTTCGCCATGTCCCTTCGATTAGGCTCACTGATTAGGGTGAAATCCACAGCTCTCAATGCCGAGAAACTGACCGCCGAGAAGAGGATGAGCCTGCTGCGCACGGAGAAGATGAGCCTGCAGGAGAAGTACGAGGGTCAGCTGGCGGAGGCTGTGCAAAAGCAGCAGGAAACGGAACGCTCCCTCCAGGAGAAGTTCGACGCCCAGGTGGAGAAGTACAAGGTGCTGGAGCTGAAGTACTCCGATCTGGAGGCCGAGTGCCTCAAGAGCAAGAAGAAACACATCGAGGACACGAACGCATTCGACCAGAAACTGCAGAAGGTGCTGGCCGACTTGCACAAGGACAAGGCCAGCAAGGAGCACGAGGTGGCTGCCTGGAAGGTAATCTTTCTTACTGGCTGCTATAGAATTTCTCCAATTCATCTCCTTTGTCTTCAGGAAAAGCTGGACAAGCAACAGCGCGAAGGAGAGCACAAGATGCACGCGCTGGAGGCCACTCTCGCGGAATTCAAGACCAACTGCAACTATGTGCCGAAGGTTCAGCCCGCCGAGGCCCCGGCCCATGGCCACCAGCAGCAACTGAACAAGCCCGCCGACCAGATGCCCACTACGCACCACTCCAATACCGCCCAGCTGGCGCACAGCATTGAAAAGCCGCGCAACGAGAAGTCCTTCGATGCCCAAGTGCAAGTGAGTGAAGGCCTCTACAGGATCGGCGGCGGGGTAAATCTGCTAGCAACTAACCCAAACAAAAACCAAACAGCCGCAGCTACTAACTCCACACTTAAGAGTAATGGTGACGGAACCCAGGAGCAGCCACCGCAGCTGCCTCTCCTGCCCTTCGCCGTGCGCAACAACCACAGCCTCATACTAAACTCTGTTGAAAACTTTCAGATTGTGCCCAAATCGCTCAATGAGAAGCAGCAGCAGGAGGAGCCTCAGCTGTCCGGCGGACCCGTTTCCCCGCTGAGCGCTCCCCGCAAGAGCAGCACACAGACCTCTGAGGGTGGTGCCGCCGGCAAGAAAGCCGCCAATGCTCCGAACGCATCGGTGGCTCCAAAGGTGAGCAGCAGCGGCCTTCCACCTCTGGCCGTGCCGCCAGCCAAGCCGGACCGCAAACTCCCCGAAAACGTGGCTCCCATCCCCGACAACTTTGAGGATAAGGCGGACGCCAAGGGCGACGGTGTCGATGTAGACACTGCTGCCGAGGAGCTGCCCAAGAACGAGAACAACAATCGTTACGCAAACGCCGTAAACGAGCTGGAGAACAACAAGAATGTCGGTGTGGCACCCAAACCCCTGGAGGATTCGGGCGCCCACGAGGTTAAGGACGCGTTAAACGAGCCTAGCTTTAATTTGCCCGCTGCTGGGGCCGGCCAGAACTTCTTTGATGGCGAATTGCCGGCTCCTGGTCCCGGGCCCGTTCCCGATGAGCCGGCCAAGCAAATGGCCGAGGCAGCTGGTGCTGGCGGAGGTGGCGAGGGTGATGACGACGACGATGTGGGCGATGTGGCCGTTAAGCAGCCACAGCATCTACTCGAATCAGACAATCTAAACAACGAAATCGTGGCTGACCAGGGCAAGGAGTTTGCCGAAGGAATCCATCTGGAAGATGCCATGGATGAAGATCAAGATGGTGAGTCTTTTTACCGATGTAAATTGGGAAATACACACTAAGCTTTTCTTGTAATTGCAGAGGACGACTACTCCAATGTTGCGGCGCGCAAAAAGGGAGGCGAGGTTATTAGACATTAAGTTACAGAATTTTCTATTATTATTGAGCGGCATGTGTGCAAAGGCTTAGAAAACCCTTTATATTAAAGCCGTGCTCAATGATCCATAGATTTTAGGGATATGGAGGATGATGGTGAGATGAAATTCTGCAAACCAATCAATGAATTTGTAAGATAATTGGAGATTATAAATCGAAATCTATCCTGGGTTGAGCACGCCCTAAGCTACTTAGTTTGTAAGTAAAGTTAAACGTCATGACTACCATCATTTCGTTAATAGCAAATGAAAAAGAAAACACGAAAACTCGCAGGAAATACAATACTCTAAAATGGAAATGAGATTGAAGGCAGCTCCAGTTCAATGTTTAAACTGGAATTGATTTAAAATTAAGACTGGTTCGGTTCAGCTATACAAAATGTTTGTCGCAAAAGTGGCAATACTTGTTTCCGTTGCTAAATCCTAAACCATTTCATCGATTATTTCGCCAATCTCGTAAATATACTCTCGCGCTTTCCATCTGCGTACAATATTTCCTTGTACTTGGTTTTCTGTGATAAAAATATCTCGCTTCACTGCATTTGGCCTGTGTTTTTGTCGCTGTCTCAACATTTTCCATTTGCATCTGAATTCCGTCAACTCATTTCGCTAGAGAATAGGTAGCCACATAAGATAGGAACGTACACACCGACACACACTCGCCTAGCATTCGAAAACACACACAATCTTTATTGATAATAATAAACTTAATTCATAAATGTTAATTTCTCGAATCTGGCTAAATGAAAATTTAAGATGCCATAATTAAATTACGCGGCGAGCCTTAACTAAAACTGTTAATTAAAAGGAAATAACTCAAAATGAAAAAAGGAGGATGGGTTCACTGCGTGTGCGCCAGGATCCATGGGTGCACCATCACCTGATCCAGCGGCAGGCGGTGCTGGGGATTGAGCACGAGCAGCTTGGAAATGAGGTGTGCGGCTGCCTTGGAGATGTGCTCCGGCAGCTTGTAGTCCACCTTGAGGATCTTCTTGTAGGTCTCGTCGTAGACCTTTGAGTAGAAGGGAGCGTGGCCAACCAAAAGCTCAAAGCAGAGCACTCCCAGGCTCCAGAGATCTACGTTTTTGGTGTGCGGCTTGCCCTGCACCATCTCCGGCGGCAGGTAGTCCACTGTGCCGCACAGCGTCATGCGCATGGAGTTGGGTTCGTGCACGGACCAGCCGAAGTCGGCGATCTTCAAGACGCCCTTGTGACCGAGCAGCAAATTCTCCGGCTTGATATCCCTGTGGATGATGTCGCGCTCGTGTAGATAGAGCAGCGCCGAGCACAAAGCATGGATGTACGTGGCCGACTGGCGCTCATCGAACCGCTTCAGCGGCTGTGCCTGCAGGGCATTGAAAAGCGTCCCTTGCGGCGCGTACTCCAGGATCAGATAGATGCGCACATCGTCGTGAAAGTAGGCGTACAGACGAAGGATGTGCGGGTGGCGCAGGTGCGACTGTATCTCGATCTCACGGCGCACCTGGTGCTCCACATTGGACTCGCCAATCTGGCGCTTAAAGAGCACTTTGAGGGCCACCACGAACTGGGATTCCTTTTCGCGCGCCAAATAAACGTTTCCAAACTTGCCGCGTCCCAGCAGACGGCCAATATCAAAGTTGTTCAGCTCCCAGGTCTTCTTGGGCTTCTGCGGCTGTCCATCTGCAGATTAGATTGTATTTAATGATTAGGTAGAATATTAATTCGGATAAGGTACCCACCAGTCTTGGGTTTTTCTTTGTCGCTGGTGCTGCCAGAGCTGCTGGCTACTGCAGCACCCGACTCTGTAGAGGATTCTGCGCCTGTGGCAGGGGATTTCTGTTTGGAAACGACCTCGGGCTTTTTGATAGGTGCCAACTGGAGCGGGAGCCACAAACTCTGAAGTGGCCTTCTTAACGGGCGGCACCGGTGGCTTCTGGAACTTGCTTACTGCTGCGGACACTGCGGAATTGGAGGCTCCTAGACCTGGTTTAGTGGGCGGACGCATGCCAGTCATCGCACTCCTGATCGCAGCGCCAGAAGATCCTGGCAAAGGTTTGCCGGCTGGAGCCACATTCTCACTGGTGGGCTATTAGAGGTGGGCAGTGAAGATTAAAGGATCACAAGGATTCCGGCTATTTTATAGAGATCTTCACTCACCTTTTTACCCAGCACCAAGTTCTTTTTCTGCATGTTGAGGATGGCGGCTGACATTTCCGGCTTTCGGGCCGGAGCATTTTCCTTGGGACGCAGCACATGGTCGGACGGATGGGACATGGCGAAACGAGCACTGGACAACTAACAGAATGCAAATTTGGTCAAATAACAAAGGTACAAATAAGCTATTGGGCGAAACATTCACGATTTCCCGGGTCCTGTGAAAATAAAATGCCGTTCGTTTGAATTGTGAAGCGGGCGTGTGCGCGATTGGGAGAATGGCAAAAGTGCGATAGTATCGGCTAGAGAAGGGACCCCGTGACTTTTTAGTGTTGCAAGGCAGTCACAGTATTGTATTTATTTGGAACTTCATTTTTGAAGCAATAATGTCGGAGAATATTTGAATTTGATATTTTACATTTACAATACATCGTATTAAAATCAGATGATCAAGTTGTATTTTATTACCAATATTATTTATAATTATTTTCATATTATCAAAAAAACTTTTTCCTAATTCTACACACCATAATAAAGAATTAATTAAAGTCTTAATTTTGTTCTTGAAAGGCACATTTTGACTAGTCCCAAATAGTATTGTTTTTGAAATATCCATCGCATAAACATAAAAAGTGACTGCGAACCGGAACAGCTGTGAATAAACGTCCATCTCTAATAAGTTATAAACAAAGTTTCAGGTGTTTGATTTTTTGCGATATGCTGCTAAAGTAATGGAGACTGCCGAGATTCACATTAATATAAACTCCCAGACGTGCCGCGTCTGCCTGGAGACCCACGAGACCAACCTGTACCTCCACGATGAGATCGAGTACAACGACCTGAGCATGGAGCTCTGGCAGCTCCTGGAAGTCGGTTTCCAAAGTAAAGGTAGGATCTATGTCAACCTCTATTGGCAAGGTATTATTACTTTTCTCCCTTCACCAGTACTCATGGACGGATCCGAATCTGCCCATGCAGCTGTGCCAAAACTGCACACGCCGACTGATCAGTGCCTACGAGTTCATCCTGGAGGTGGAGAGTGCTCAGGAGACTTTGCAGAATCTATATCTGCAGCAGAAGGTTGCTGCCCAGTCGGAGGAAGCCCATGTAGAAGTAGTGGAGCTGATTGGCCAGGAGAGTGTAGTTGATATGGAAGAGTTCCTGCCCGCCACATACGAGGAGCAGCAGGTGGAGCTGGGAGACCAGGACACTCCTGCCATTTTCCAGGACGAGGCTGAAGGAGAGGCTTTCTACGCCGACGAGTATCAAGAGGAGGCGACGGATGAGCCTGGTCAGCTGCCTCTATTGTCAGAGGAACCCAAAGGCAAAGAACTAGCACATCCGCGGCCATCCCAGCTGGGCAGTCGTCTCACCCACTCGGATAACTTCATGTACAAGTGCGCCGTCTGTCCGCGAGTCTTTGCCAAAAGTGAATCCCTCTCCCGGCATTTTTCGCACGCTCACAGGCTGACGGCGGACGTGGCCGCTTTGAACCTGGCCAACGAGAGCAGCGGCACTGGTCTGCTGACCTGTGAGCACTGCCCGCGGACTTTCAAGCGCAAGGACACTCTACGACGACACATGCAGGCATTCCATCCCACCGAAGCGGCCTTTGAAACCGAGGAATCGCCGGAAAACTCAGCCCGAAAACGGATCACCAAGCGGCGAGATTGTCCATATTGTGGCTTGAGCTTTCCCGTGTCCAGCCTCACCATCCACATTCGTCGACATACCGGCGACAATCCTTATAAATGCGAGCAATGCGACAAGGCCTTCCCGCGCAGCCAGGATCTGAGTTTGCACATGCGTCAGCACACCGGAGAGCGTCCCAGTGAGTGCAAGATCTGCTCCAAGAAGTTCATCTCGCAAAACAAGCTGGCCCGGCACATGCGGCTGCATACGGGTCAACGGCCCTACTCCTGCGACAGGTGCAGCAAGAGCTTTGTGCAATCCAACGACCTGAAGATCCATATGCGGCGTCACACTGGCGAGCGACCCTATCAGTGCGGAGTGTGCGGTGAGAGCTTTGTCTGCGGCTCGCACCTGAATATCCACCGCAACCGAAAGGGACATCACGATCCGGTGATTCCGGGCAGTGGAGCCGAGGGCGACTTCCCGGCGGATCCCTATGTAAACGCAAGGGTCAACAAGAGACGGGCGGAGGATATTGAGCGAATGCGCCTGAAACGAATTCCCGGCGATCAACTGCAGCAGCAGCAACTGAAAGTGTCTCCCAACCCGGAGGTGCCTGCCATGGCCTACAGATGTGGTGTCTGTGGGCAGAACTTCAAGAGCGGAGCCCTACTAACCATCCATCGCAATAAAATGAGCCATTATGAGATCGGGAGGGTCTACGAAGATCCCTTTGGGGAAAAGCTGAAACAGCTAGAAGCGTAGTAACTGCATGTTTGGGATTAATCAGTTTTAGAGAAAATGTATTTATTTTTACCTTATAGTGTAACACTACGTAATGACATAATGATCGAATGTAGTAAAGATTTATTTGCTAGTTATTAAATTATTTTATTAAACTTTTAAGGTATGACAAAAACAGATCGACTTTTTTAAACTTTTGGCATACACTAACTTATGTATATTTAGAAGGATCCCAGATTTATTTATTTATTTTGCTGACTTAAGGCTGTTTTCTCGTTCGCATGTTAAATTTAAAGTAGCGTTTAAACTTTAAACTTAAAGTGCTGACTCTTAACAGAACTGTTATAGATGGCGTGTTAGTAAACGCTGACAACAGAGCTGTTGTAATCACTATTGGACATCGATAACAATGTTATCAAAACATCGATAAAACGAGGGCGGCAAAACTACTACTATTTTGACCGCAGCTGTATGCATTTATGTTTTTTGACTATGTTTTCTATAATTTGTTTCTCACTTATTAAAAATCCTAAAATTGTTCTAAGTATGGGGTTTGAAAGATAAAGAGTGTATCTTTTAAAAAACATTAACATCGAATCAAACCATGAATCCGTTTGCCTCTGAGAGCTCCGGAAAGTTGGCCAATTTCAGCATTTTTCGAACTTTACGGTCCTTTTGCTAAGAATCCTTGCGTCGGGGAACTTATTGGAAAACGCAGTTTAACTTGGGAATTCGTAACGAATCCAAAAATATAGCATCAATCAAGGTAAATTTTTGATGCTGCATAGTGTAGTTATTCAAAAACGAGGACGGAAGCTAACTTCGGCAAGCCGAAGTTTTAACACCCTTGCAGATTTTACAAATGAAAACTTGACTAGAAAAGCAACATGAATTAACAAAAGAACAAAATATTTTATAATTGAAAAAAAATTTTTTTTTAATTTTTCACCCTATTGTTCCTATGGGAGCTATAGGATATAGACGTCCGATCGGCACGCGCTTTTACCCTAATCAAGGTATGCATAAAAGAATACGATTTGGAAAGTTTCATGTCAATAGCTTATATTCTGCGCGAAATATCCTGAAAAACGTTAAATCTTGACGGATTTCACCCTATTGTTCCTATGGGAGCTATAGGATATAGGCGTCCGATCGGCACGCGGTTTTACCCTGATCAAGGTACGCACAAAAATATACGATTTGGAAAGATTCTTATCAATAGCTCTTACACTGAGCGAAATATCTTCATTTTTTGAAAGCTATATCCGATTGTTCCTATGGGAGCTATAGGATATAGACGTCCGATCGGTTTTCAAACTTGATCTGCGTACACATGTTTTAGGTCGACTGTGAAAGTTTGAAGTCGCTAGCTTTTAAACTGAGCTCGCAAACGGTATTGAAACAGACGGACAGACGGACAGACGGACAGACGGACGGACGGACGGACGGACAGACGGACAGACGGACATGGCTATATCGACTCCCCTATTGATCCTGATCAAGAATATATATACTTTATGGGGTCGGAAACGTCTCCTTCACTGCGTTACAAACTTCTGACCAAAATTATAATACCCTCTGCAAGGGTATAAAAATATCACGATAAAAATATTTATTTTTCCGCAAAAAATATCGATATATTGATATTTTGATATATTTTCGACATCCCTAGTTCCATGTTTCAACCAAGTTCCCCACCCCTTTCTCTTCCTCTTCGTTTTCAACCAGCAAATCGACTTAACGATTTCACTCCAATTCATGCGCACTGTTAACGATTTCACTCCAGTTCGTGCGCACTGTTAACTTTGCCCTGCAATTTCCACTCTATTTCTTGCGCACTGTTATAACGGCCATACGAAAAGCACTCAATCTAGCTGTAGCTGAGCAGACTCAAATGTTAAGTTTAACATAACTCGAACGATGTTTTCACCGATGTTTCTCCCAGTGTTCCCAGCTCAGGGGTTTTACCCCTAGATTTAGGGGTTTTTAGACGTGCTAGGGGGAATTTTAGGGGGGAGAAATTTTTAGGGGAAAAGTTTAGGGGTTTTTTTCGGTCATTTTATTACCCAAATGTTTGGAAAAAACACCAAAATATGTGATTTCCTAAAAAATTAATAAACAAATACTGCATACGTCTTTCCCTCCGAGTTCACAAATTATTCCAATCCTAAAATTTCTACAACGTCATATTGAGATATTTCTTATTTTATTGTACATGTTCGAAATTAACTGATTTTTTGAATTTAGTGGGAAAACTGGATTTTTAGGGTTCAAATAGTCGGTACTTAAACATGGTTTGGAAATTGACTTCGTTTTTCAACAAGCCAAAGTTGCCAACCACTTTTCTAAGGCGGTGGCGGAGTTGCCAACTGATTTTCTAGACCGCAAAATTGACTGCTTGAGATTGATCTGGCAACACTGTCTATCTACTGAGAGAGCCGCTCCGCTCTCAATTTAACATAATGTTAAGATACAACGTTTTCTTACATTGGCAGAACTGTTGCGCCTCTGCCGCTGCTCTGCCAATGTAAGAAAACGTTGTATCTTAACATTGCTGTTAGAAAAACCATGAAAACTAACATTTAGGAGCGCCAAATTGGCGGAAAGGGGAAACTGGCTTAGGGAAACGGGCGCCCTCTATGGAAATAATATCGAAAAATAAAATATCGATATTGTGATATTTGGCTAAAAAAATATCACGATTTAAATATATTTTTCTTTGCAAAAAATATCGATGTATTGATATTTTGATATATTTTCGACATCCCTACCTCTTCGTTTTCAACCAGCAAATCGACTGGTTCAGCGCTGCTCAAAATAAAAAGATTTGAATACCTCGACCAGGGAAATTGCTAAATAATGGTGAGCATGGGGCTACTGAAGCACATACTATTGCTATGAGTAGTTAGCAACAGCTAAACCTCCTATTCTGCCACAAATTCGCCGTACACGTGTGATGGCCGCTCAACATAACCCCACTTAACCCGTGTTTCCGCCAAATCCGCAGGCTGCTGCACCCAAGGATATTGAGAAGCCCCATGGCGGCGATTCTGCCTCTGTGCACCGCATCCGCATCACCCTGACCTCCAGGAACGTGCGCTCGCTGGAGAACGTGTGCCGCGACCTGATCAACGGTGCCAAGAACCAGAACCTGCGCGTCAAGGTGAGTAGTCCACATCCTCAAGGATGAAATGTGATAGCATTTACCTGGAGGCTTTGCGTGCCCCCCGACGCTTAGCCTAGTCATTAATAAATGCCAGAGAAAAGGCCTGAGTCGGACATTATTCTCGCGCTGATAACCCCAGTGCGGGAATATCACATGGCTCAGGCTACAAGTCCTCTAAACAATAAGGATTTCCTTACTAATTCTTGTATTTTTCCAATTTCCAGGGCCCCGTGCGCATGCCGACCAAGACCCTGCGCATCACCACCCGTAAGACTCCTTGTGGTGAGGGTTCCAAGACCTGGGATCGCTTCCAGGTGGGTTTACCCATATATGAATATGGATAGTTCTTAGCCAATGGACAGATCTGATATCGTGGTTGGACAATCTATCAGTCTTTCTACAGTATCTACGATTTGCCCAGAAAAAACGTGTTCTCATAGTCCACTTTGCTGGTATTCCTCACAATTTGGCTCTCCGAATTCGACAAAATTATTATGTAGTGATGCATCATGTGCCGAATTGAAATCCATGGACGGATCTGATATCGTGGCTGGCCATTTTACCAATCTTTCCACAGTATCTGTATGATCTGCCCAGAAAAAACGTGTTCTCATAGTCCACTTTGTTGGTACTCCTCACAATTTGGCTCTCCGAATTCGACAAGTATATTTAAAAATGATGCATCATGTACATAGTTAAAGCCCTTTCCTTCTATATTATACTTTTTACTTACATATCCCTAAAATTCTTATTTTTCCAGATGAGAATCCACAAGCGCATCATCGACTTGCACTCGCCCTCCGAGATCGTCAAGAAGATCACCTCGATCAACATCGAGCCCGGCGTAGAGGTTGAGGTCACCATCGCCAACTAAGATCGGCAGATGCCACTTTTTTACACCTCGAAAAGTCTGGCGTACAAATAAAACCAAGAACTTTTCCCAAACACATTTGGCCAGCTTTATTGTGCGAAATCCGCTGGGGAACTATTTTACTGGAATGTTTTGTTATATGTAAGAATGTAGTGCTTTCTAATAGTAATCCGGAACTGGGGCGCAGGCAATCTTCACAAAGTCTGCGTAGCGCACAGTGCTATTGTTGTTAACGTTAGCCTCCCGGAAGATGTTGTCCACCTCGCGCATGGACAGACCTTCTCCCCAATTCTGGAGAAGATTGCGCAGCTGCCTGGCAGAGATGGTGCCCTTGTTCTGGGGATCGGCTGCCTTGAAGGCGGCGATCACCTCGTCCGGCAAACTCTCCACCTTGGAGTGCTGGTGCATAATGTCCAGGAAGTCGGCGAAGCTCATTTTTCCGTTCTTCTGCTTCAGGTAGGAAACCAGTTCTTGGATGGTTGGCGAAAGACCCAGTGAACGCATAATAACCTGATAATATGACGAAATTTCCACCATTAGTATGTGTTCTCTTTTTTTTTGGGGTGAGAGTCCCACTTACAGTTAGTTCGTCCAAATTGTTGATTTGCCCCGAACGGGCGAACAGATAAAAACATTCACGGAACTCTGGGGGTTACAGATAAGAAATGTTTTCGGAATGAAATCATCAATGAGTCGTAGCAATATTTACCATCAATATCCTGTTCTTTGAAGTAGCGAGCCTGAAATTATACATAGTTGGAAAATATATAGTTAGAAAGTTGCATAAATACAAAATGGTTAATGAGGGCAGTGGAGTGGAAAGTGCAGTTATGCAGAAAAGAAAGCACTTTCATTTTGGAAGTAGTTGCCATAATCGTTGTATTGCTAACCATATCTAAGGACCTTTTATTGCACTTGAACTTAACGGAAAACAATAAATAAATAAAGTAAACAAGATAATAAATAAATTAAACGAAACGTAGAAATCAAACAGGTAGCAGGTCAGTGTGACCAGGTATTAGTGTGACCCGTCGACAGTTGAAATTAAAAACCAAATTATTAAGCAAGCCCGCGAATTTAAATTTTTAAGAGAATAGGGGGATTCCCTAAACTGATGAATTGCTGAATTGTTGAATTTTGGTCAGCTGTTAATCAGCTGTTCCATACAAAGTCAACTTTCAGAAATTTCAGCAATTCATCAGCCTCGGGGCTGCTGAAAATTTTGTTGAATTGCTGAAAAGCCAGAGTTGTCACCTTTTTTTAAAAGTTGTGGCAACTCTGTAACATTTTAGTATCACCAGTACGCATTATTTATTTTAAAATCAACTTAGAAAGCATATTTGTGGTTCTTTTTACCTTGGTAACACTTTTAGACAGTAACTAGCAATAATAAATCAAATTTTACATGCTTTAAGTTTCCTGAAATTTTTCAACAAATAACAGCTGTTTGAAAATTCAACAGGAACCATTTTCGGTCGTTCCCTTAATTGCTGAAATTTTTTGTTGAATTTTCAACAATTCAGCAATTCAACAGTTTAGGGAATCCCCCTAATAATTTTAATTTTAATTATAAAAATAAAGTTAACTCTATTTCATTTGCGTGACAAAAAAATAGGTGAAGTACCTATCAATAACTCCTTGCTTTCGAAACTCAAGTATACCACCGTTTTTCAACCACCATTTAATATGCTAGCACAAAATTAAATAAAATATTTAATTGTCATGAGCATTTCTTAAAGCAAATTTGATCACTTGATCTCAACTTAATCGGCAATCAGGCGTTATTGCACCGTGATCATGTGTTCTTCAATCTGCCGTTTACCAAAATTCAAGTAACGGTCACACTTTGGGCGTGTTTGTAAAGTAAACTAATTAATAAACTTAACTAATTAAAAACTCATCGAATTGAAGCATATTTTACGCCCATAAACGATGGGGGCGTCCAACTACAACACGAAATGTGCACTCTACGTGTCCGTGTTCTCCGTTATCCTATTTGTAATCGCGTTTTCCACGCCCTATTGGCTAGTGACGGACGGTCGTTTACAAAACCCACGATTTACAAACCTGGGTCTTTGGGAAGTTTGTTTCCAGCAGTTCCAGGACATACACAGGTTCTACGACAACCGCTTCAACGGATGCATGTGGGTCTTCGAAGAGGAATACTACATCATTCACGACTTTCTGCTGCCCGGATTCTACATAGCCGTTCAATTCTTTGCCACACTGTGCCTGGTTATGTGCATCCTCATAGTGCCGCTCACTGTGGCCTTTCTTCGCACCTCTCGCTCCGATGATCGCTACATGGCGCTGCTGCTGGCGATCGGTTCCTGCCAGGTTGTGGGCTCAGTTTTCGGATTCATTGCCGTGGTCATTTTCGGCGCTAAAGGAGATTCCCGAGACTGGATGCCCGGATGGCAGAACAACGACATGGGCTGGTCATTTGCCCTGGGCGTGGTTGGAGCTGTGCTCCTCATGCCGGCGGGAGTACTCAACTTGGTGGAGGCCCGGCGGGAGAGGTACAAGCGACTGAACGAGATCGGCAACCGGGAGGTCAGTGAATACGGAGACGACTACTATCAGGAACAGGCAAAGGAAGCAGCTATGCCGTCTACCTCTGCGCAATCCTATTTCGCACCTGAACCCAGTCGTCCACGACGGCCTCAGCCAGGTGTTACTCCGACTGCGCCCCCACATGGAGGAATTCAAACAGATATATAACACTAAAAAGCTTAAAATGCACCCATACAACTTCTTCTCCGTCCAATTACAAAATAGGTTTTAAAATTTGAACGTATATATAGCCTAAAAAGCTAATAATGCACTCATACAACTTTTTGTCCGTCCAATTACAAAATAGGTTTTTGAATATATTACAATTTTGTACCTATTTATGTAAAAGAACCTGATCATATCACAAAACTGACTAATAATGCCTAAGCACTTAAATGCCTAAAATGCATTCTTTATCCAATTAGAAAATAAGTATTCGAATATTTCTGTAAGATAACCTAATCATTCCAGAAAACTGACAGTGCCTTTAACAAGTGTAGTTCAAAATCGATCTTTAAACACACGAATTCTCGAATAAATCCGATCTTTTCGACCCTGTACGAACGATTTTTTACATATGTATTTATTACCGATTTAATAAACATTTCCAATTACCAAACAGAAAACACCATTTTATGTTAGACTTTAAAATGTATTTACCTTGCGACACAATTACACAAGTCAGAGCACACTGTTGTATTTAAATATTAAAACAACATCATTTAGTTATTGTACAATAAAAAATATCTGCTTCCCTTTGCATACAAAAAATCTGAAACTGCACCTGATGATCTTAAAAACTAAGTACGTCCTCATCAAACAAGAAGTTATAGTATATATATGCGTGCGAGCCCCGGACGGCACCGCTTCAAATGATTTTGTGAACATCAAAACTAAGAAATATAACTTAAAGAAGCAATAGGCTAATATTTGTGTCCAAATGTTGTAGATAGTCGAAATATTAGTTGTATTTTTGTGGGTTAGGTCTGTAGTTGTGGTTGGATAGTTTAAGCGCCGTTTCTGGCTAATGGGCTCCAAAGCGTTTCCGTCTCATATACACAAACTCGTAGGCATAAGTACGTCGGCACCCTCGCTGGCTGGCTAATGCACGTTGATAATGGACTCACGGCCCTTTCCGACGCCCACCCAGCGCACGGGCACGCTCAGCTCGCTCTCCAGGAACCGGACATAGCTCTGGGCGTTCTCCGGCAGCTCCTTGAAGTTGCGGATATGCTCGGTGGATGTCTGCCAGCCCGGCAGCACGGCGTACTCCACCTCAATGCCTCCCAGTTCGGCAATGGTGCCTGGGAAGTGGTCGAGCTTCTCGCCACTGGGCTTTTTGTAAGCAACGGCCACCTTGATCTCCGGCAGCGTGTCGAGAATGTCCAACTTGGTGAGACAGATGCAAGTGTAGCCGTTGACCAGCGAGGTGTACTTCAGCAGCGGAATATCCAGCCAGCCGCAGCGGCGCTTTCGCTTGGTGGTGACCCCGATCTCGAAGCCGCGCGTCTGCAGCAAGTCGCCAATTTCCTGGATCAGAAGAGGAGAATATGAGCAAAGAATTTCGGAGGGAGTTACCGAAGCTACCACTCACATTCAGCTGCTCGGTGGGGAAGGGCCCATCGCCGACTCGTGTCGTATAGGCCTTGACCACGCCAATCACCTCGCCAATCGTCTGCGGGGGCAGACCCAGGCCGGTGAGAACACCGCCAATGCTGCAGTTGCTGCTCGTCACATACGGATACGTGCCGAAGTCAATGTCCAGCATGGCCGCGTTGGCGCCCTCGACCAGGATCGTCTTGCCGTTGCGCAGGGCGGTGTGCAGGAAGCAAATGGTGTCCTTGACATAGGGACGCACCTTGTCCGCGTAGTCCTTGTAGCGGGCCAGTTCCGCCTCCACGTCCACGTTAATCGATGGGAACAGGCGCACGTGCGTGGCCACAATCGACTTGAACCTAATTGGGGGGTTTAAAGAGGGCGGTTAAAATCTGCGTTCCCCGTGTTCCCCGGGCAAAACTCCTCTCACTTGTCGCTAAACAGGTTGAAGTCGCCGAGCAGCTCGCCCACTCGGATGCCGTTGCGGGTGGCCTTGCTGGAGTAGGCCGGACCAATGCCCTTCTTGGTGGTGCCGAGCGACTTGCCGCCCTTCTCGGCCTCCTGCATGCCGTCCACATGCTGGTGGAAGTCGAACACCAGGTGGGCACGGTCCGAGATGATCAGACGGTTCTCCAGATGCTGCAGCCCCTTGGCCTCGTTCTTCAGCACCTCGTCGAACAGCGAGGGCAGGTGGATGACGACGCCATTGCCTGTAAATGTCAAGCCAAAAAGTTTTAGTGTTCGTTCTTAATCCGGGGGATTTCCCCATCTGCAGAGCAGTGCATTAAATGAGTAATAAATAACCGGCCAACTGCAGTTGGATGTCATGCGATTGCAACGGCAGTGTGATTTACGTAAGGGGGTTCCCAAATTGGGTTCTGCAATTGCAATGAACTTATTTCGGTAACTGGGAACTACATTTAATATAATTTAAAATAGTAAAATGAAAGTCTCACTCTTTCGACTTCTTATTATCAAAGGAGTATAAACCAAACATTGTATTCTTTTCTATCATCTATAAGGATCTATAAATGAAGATAATAATTTCGATGTCTGCCTTCATTTAGGGTTTATAAAAAATAAAAAACCCATAACTTAAATTGATTAACTGATATCGAGGTCTAAAATTCCTCAGAATTTCTTTGTGTTGCGTTCAAAAGCTTTTATAACCGTTCTTCGTTAATCACCTAGAATTAATTTTCAATACATGGACTTTCTTTAAGGGTCCCCATAAAAAGTAATCAAGATAAGATGTTCTTGGTTTAACTTTAAAGTCACTTAAGAGTGGCTAGGCAAATCGAAAGTCTTAGCTACTTTTAAAGGCTGATATCTAAATCGGGGAAAGACATTGTTGCATAACAAACAGGCCAGTTGACGAAATGCGAGTCCATGGAACCAATTTGGAAATCATAATGCCAAGGCACGCGAGCCGGCTCAACGAACGGGGTCGTTTGGAATTGAGCTCCGAGCGGCTGGGAAATTAAAAATAATAAGTTAATTGCCTGATTAGAATAATTTCCCGCTACATGTGAGCCTGAGTGGGTTGGTGGTTGAGTGTCATAAACGATATCTAAAAGGCAAAAGCTCGAGGGGAATTGTTATGGGGTTCCGCCGCTGACTATCTCATAAATTAGTCTTGTGACAAGCGATGACAGTGCGGATTGGGTTGTTGCTCTGGACAAACAGTGTCACCCACAACCAACCGCACACCCTACTTGCAACATCGATTAAACTTTGACAAAGTTGCGAAAATATTGACAAGCAAGCGACCTTGGCGGTGACAGTCAGTGACGTCACTCTGGCACTGACTGACACAAAGGTAATAACATGCATATATTCTTCCCCCAACTCTGATTTAATTATCTCAATTGCTAATCTACAGAAATAGAATAGAGAAAACCTTTCATTTTCATGGGCAGGCGGCGTACCAAAGTCGAAAAACAGACTATCTGACCCGCAAGCCAATGTCAATGGTGCACTAAATCTTGCCAGAAATTCCTCGCCTACATCTGCCTTCGTATATGCACATATATCGGAATAAATATATAGCTGCATATATGTTTGCTCGATACGTTCAATTTCAGTTTGCCACCGAGCCAGTGAAAACTAAAAGCAAAACAAACCGACAACAGACCGTATATTTACGACCTATACTGTATGCGAAAATTCTGTATATATACCTATTTAAATTTCAAATCAAGAAAACAAAAGTGGAATGGCGCAAAGGAAAGGAATTGCTTTCTTATTTTCATTGACAAGTTTTCTTTAGTAAACCTAGCTATATATTTTACTAACCAAAAAATAAGGTTTACTGATTTCAATATTTATTTGGAACAGATTGGGGTCACCTTTCGAGAAATCATTATTACTTCTTCTGGATTTGCGTTCCTAACATTTTAACCAAAGGTTTATCTATATGGAAAGTATATGCCTTATACTACAATGAAAATATCTGTACATGATTAAATCAAGAAATCAAAATGGGATGACGCCTGCTTACTTTTATTGATACATATTCTTCTCTACTGAGTCTACAGTGTAGACCCATTGTTCTTGCTTGCTTTCATGGTCAGATACGCATCGATCCTGGCAGATCCTGGCTATATTTTCCAGGTCCAGGTTCTCAACTTACCGATGACGGAAACGCACTTCTCGTTCACAACACCACTGGGCAGGAGATGAAAGTCGAACTCCGTGCCATTAGCCACCACAGTGTGTCCAGCATTATTGCCGCCCTGCGGAGAGAAGAGATTGAAAAATGAGCACTACATTTCCCAGATATGTATACAAAATAGGTGTAGGTGTTGATATACAAAATTAGCATTATTTGTTTTGCTTTTGCCTGTTCGGTGGCAGAGAAGAAAAACAAAGCTTGTGTGAAAAATAAATAAATAATGTAGGTATATTTTGCAAATTGAAAAGCACAGAGCCCATCGAAAGGGGGAATATGAATGTATTTGTCCCACGTGCCCACAAATATCAAATGACAATAAACGAAAACGTTTCCACACATACAGATAACTATAACGACTATATCACGTAAGCACTCGAGAAATTTAATGTGTTTTTCCTTTTCATTTTGGCAACTGTACAAAAAATGTCTACATTTTGCTAATCTAACAAAATTTGTTTTCTATATTATATACATATATACACTGTAAGGTGAATACAAAAAAAATGATTAGCGGCAGAAGGAGAGTGAAAATTCTGGAACCTTCACAAATCATTGCTAAAAACCAAAAACAAGATAATCAAAATGTTTACGCGGTGCCAAGGAGAGGGCTTATAGCTTATAGTCCGGGTCTGTGATAAGATACGGGGAAATGGCAAGATCGCAATCTAGGGTTCCTAGGTTCCCGGTTCCAGTTCCCGTCCGTGGCCTTTCGCGACGCAATATGCGGAATTCAGAATAGAGAATAGAGAGTATTGTATACAGAATACATATAATGTCGTAATCGGATTCGCCGTAGGGGCGTGTCAGTCGTGTGACTCAGTGCGATAATCAACTGGGGATGTATTATATAAGGGGGCGCACTGATAAGACCTCTTCGATTCTGCTGAGCCACTTCGATGGATGGAGCCTGCTCTCGGCGGCATATCGTCCATTGAACTGCGTAGGTGGTTCTGAGAAATCAACAAGTTGCTCGGCATAAACAATCCATTAATAACACGCAATGCCCTAATCCCCGCGGATGTTTGCATAGCCTGCCCGGCGTTCTGGAAAAGTTGGCTCGTCGGGAAGTCAGTGATTCTGCACGGGTTGCATTTCCACAGGTTCTACGACAAAGTCTCCAAGTTTCTGGTGAATGATGTTGGCGGTTATGTAAACTTGGCGGTTCGTCGGGCGAGCAGCACAGATGTGTGAGACAGAGACGGGGATAGGAATTAACGTCAGCCGCGAAAGAGACGGCGATTCAGGTGGGAAAGAGACGGCCAGCACCAGTGACGAATTTTGCTGCGCCAGCATTGTTGGCAGACTTGCTGACGGAATAATAGTGCTGTTGGCCGAAATAGCTAAACATGCCAGGGAGCTTTATGGTATGGGAGAGTACTCCTAAACCTAATTAGAAAGGGTTGTAGAGAAATTTGGTAAACCCTTTTGTTATGAATCTGAAACTAAGCCATCAGCCACCAAAAGTTTTGGACTTTAAAATAAATAAATTCAAATTAATCAAATAGGGGAAAAATAGTGCAGTAATTTGACTTTAAGCCATTGTGAAAAACATTTGATTTTATATGGATTTTTATTTCAAATAAAATTGTATTCCAAAAAAAACGAATGCCAATTAATAAACTTTGAACATGATGATACAATATTAGTTAGCATTAAAAATATGATTTTTAATGAGGATTATTATCATCATAACTTTACGGGAGTAATCAAAACGATTCCAAATATCTTATATCCGTACCTAAGTTCCTGATTTGGGTTAAACTTTAACTTAATGTAATGGACCGGAGTTCGAGCTCAAAGTAAGCAAAAAAAAACCGTTCCAATGAAAAGACTTTTACTAAGACATTTCTTTGACTGGGAAGTTTTCTACTGAATTGTGGAGTATGATTTTTTAACCTTATCTGATCTTGGCTTACGGCACCTGCTGCATCTGGCTAGTTCCTGACCTCCGGAACAAGCCAGATGCGGCGTGAAAACCGCTGCTCGGACATCACTGCGACATACACACCAGCACATGGTAAGTGGAACGGGGAGTGGGAGGGGAGGGGAGATAGGCGCACACATGCGCGCTCGGCACGAACACTTGGACAAACAGGCCCACGGACGGACTTGGACACACACAGACGCAGCCACATGGCGGGATGGCAGAATTGATAAATACAAATGGGAAAGCATGCGGCGGCGGCCGAAAAGAGCGATAGTGTGTAGTTGGGTTGGAAAAAGGTGGCTCATCTGATGAAATGTGAAATACGCAGATGCTGGGTGGCTGGCTGGGATGTCCTTGGGCAAGGATATCGGCGCGTTATCAGTGCCTCTTGGCAAGGGGACTTTTTGATTTTCCCCCTCTCAGCAGCTAAGTCATGTTCTCACCTGACACCTGCACACAATGTCCACATCAGAGGCCAGCATGTCCACCACTTTTCCCTTGCCCTCGTCGCCCCACTGGGCGCCCAGGACTACGTCCACCTTGGACTTGTACATCTTGGTGCGGCCCTGGTGCAGCTGCTCGTAGTGCGTGCCGTTGGTGGCTGACATTTCCCCGGAGCGGAACAGAACGGATCAGATCGGATGGGAGCGGATCGGAGCACGGAACGCGGGTCTCGGGTCTCGGATCTCGGGCACTCGGAAGTCGAAGTCACGGTCTGGTCTTTCGCGAACACGTTGTGATTATTCTCTGCTGGCTGCGCTCCACCAGCGTTTGGCTATAAAACAAACCGAGGGCGGTCTGGCGCGGGCGGACGGTCCTACTGCGCGTGGGATTGCGCCGGGCCGTCGAGAGGGTAACACTAAACGCGTTGCGTGGGTGGATAAAACGGTCGTATTTAAAAAGTTTAAATAGACTTTATTAGAATTCTTCAAAATTTGCTATTTATTTAAGCGCGATACCATTTTGAATTTTAAAAACTAAACTCTGCTTGTATTTATATTTACAACCTATTAAAAAATTATTAACTATACTAAGTGATGAATTTGAATATGTTATGATGACACACTTTTGGAGAATAAATCTAGTCATAGTTGCTGTTATCCTGAATATAATTGCTTAGTTATCATACAATTAATCGATTGATCACATAATAAGTACAAAGTACTATACAAATATATACATAAACATCATAATAATTATCCATATATCATATTTAAAAAACCGTTTTTTAAACCGTTACAGACTTCATGGTAACACTAATCGATATTGCGGTCATACTAAGAAACCAGCTGTTTGCGACCGCATTATTTTGTTTATTTCATTTTAGAGAACCATGTCGGAAGCCGAAGAAAAGTGTCATTTGTGAGTAATTAAGTGATTAACCAGAATAAATATCTAAAATATCTAATCTCCTACAGCTGTCGGGAAGTGCCTTTCAAGTACACCTGCCCCAAATGCAATGCCCTCTACTGCAGTGTGGGATGCTACAAGTCCAAGGAGCACCTCAAATGCTCAGAGGAATTCTACAAGTCCTGCATTCAGGACGAACTGTCCGGAGCCACGGTAACACAGGAAAGCCAGGAGGACGTGAGGAAAATATACGACATATTGAAGAGGATGCGCGAGTCGGAAGGAGGCTTCAATCCCCAGGACTTTGATACAGATGGATTGGAAAATCCCTTGGATTCGGACGGCGGCGAGGAAGGAGAACCAGAAGAGGATGATGGGGAAGAGGATGGTCTCGAAGCAGAAGATCAACTGGAAGAGGACTTTGAAGAAGACATTGCAGCTCGACTTAAAGGCGTCGATATCAACGATGCGGATGAGGTTTGGAGCCGGCTCACAACGGAGGAGCAGGAGGAGTTCCAGAAACTAATCACGAACGGCGACATCATGAAGCTCATGCCAGACTACAAGCCCTGGTGGATCAAGCCGAAGAACTCCAAGATAGTGGTAATTCCCACGCCCGAAGAGGCTGCCAAGAAGGAGAGCTCTGCTCCGGAAATATATGGGAATATTGCCAAGTTCTCGGACATTTGCAAAAAGACTCCTTCGCCGTGCCTGCACTTCAATCTGTGGAACATCCTGAGTGCCTACGCCTGTGTGGCTCGCTTTTTTGGCGGCGAACAGAGAACCAATGCCAGCGAAGCGGTGGCCCACCTTGTGAATCTCAGCGCCACCTTAAAGTATGGCACCAACTTTGAGGATGCCGAGGACGCCATTGTGTCCGTCGAGATGGAGGCCATCACCACGGGCAATGGTCCTGCGGGTGCTGCAGCCGTGGGAAGTGCGGGAGCAGGTTCGAATTTCCTTGTGGAAAGCCGCGAGCAACTACAGCAGGATGCCCGCCAGTTGATGGCCACGAGGGACCACAAATTGGCCGCCCTGAGCGATGTTCTCCACCTTCTACAGCAGACCAAGGCAATGAGCCGGCAAAAGAATCCGCAGGAAGCCGAGTTCCAGAAACTATTCGCCCTGGCCAGCGGAAGTGTGGAGCTGGATCGCACGAAGCTGGCGCAGCTGGCCCGCAAGATCGAGTTCATGCTGTCGTATGTGGCGCGGGAAGAGGTCCTCTGAGATTTCCGTCAAAATATAAAATTCCAAATTCCATATATTCGTGTTCCTCCTCCTGGGTTTTGTCCTGCAAAATGGAAACGATTTTCCACCTCATAATGCAGCCTTTTTTGCATCTCTTCGTAAGTAGCAAGATAAATGTTGGAATTTGTGAAAACTTTCACCACGACTGCTCAAAAAGAAATTCAAGTTTTTTACAATTAAATTATAGATTTAAAAAGGTATTTGTTTTATTAAATTATTCATTATTTTATTTAATTTAAATACTTTTTATTGTTATTAATTTTATTTCAATCAAACATAAAATGTCATATCATGTTTTATTTATTAGGCATCTACACAACTGCATAATTAATAAAAAAGAAATTTAAAATTTGTGTATATTTTGTCGGTTTTTTAAATAATAAAAAACATGGAAAATGGTCACCCTAATATTAAAATTAATTATTTCTCCCTATTTAAAATTAAAATACCTAAATGGTTAATCTTTTTTGCCAGTTTCCGTTAAGTAAAATAAAATATAAATACATCATGCCCCTTAAAAATTAATTTAAATTTAATGAAGTCTTGGTATATTTTCGGTATTTCTTATAATGCATTTTTCTGCTTGCCGCTTGGAATATTGTAACGGACTCCGCACGGTCATACTACACATAGTTTTTTTAATTTTTGGCGATTCCAGACACACACTCGAGTTGTAGTGCTTTTTTACGCTATTTTGTTATTTGGTAGGTGGTCGCCCCAGCTCGGAGTTAACTGCCAAAAAAGACAAAAACGAGGATTATTTAACAACGACTTAAAATGCAACGCAGCTGCAGCAAAAGCAACAACGAAGGCGATCGCAATTTAGAACATTTCGTGTAAACGCGTTTGGGTGTAGCGGAATTTCGCTTCGCAGTGTGTGTGTGCGCCCCGAGAGTGTGTGCTTGTGTGCGTGTCGGTGTGCGTCTGGCAACAACAAAATCCAATCGGCCAGCAAGTGCTCTTCGTACGCTTCGCCTGCTAAAAATTAGTGCAAAGCAAACCATTTTAATCGTAGCACTAGCACCCTAAAACCTTATGTAAGGTGTACTGGAAAACGATGCAAATATTTACAGTTAAACGGCGGAGAGACAAGTTCAATCTCAAAGATAAACGAGTTTCCTAGAGGTGGGATGGATTGGATAGGGGGAGGGGGTTTTCTTATCGCTCTCAAGTGTGCGACGTGTTAGTTTAGGTGTGCGTGAGTCTGCGAGCGAGTGTGTGTGTGAGCCGTAAAGTTGCTTATCTATCTCCACAAATATGCGAAGTATGCGTCAACCTGTTTGAAAACTTTCTGTTGGCCATTTCCACTTGCAAAGCACGAAAATCGCAAGGAGCCGCGACTTAGCATTGCCTATTTATAGCCGATGATGAGGAAAACCCGTAAGCGCATCATGAATTCAGATGACGCCCAAATCAAGTCAACCCAAGATTCGAAATTCCATGTTCCATACTCGACTCACCACCAGTCGTCATCAATCGCCACGAGTCTTTGTGTGGCGGTGATTAAATTCCAGCTACGAATATTATGTATATATGCATGTACATATAACCGGTCAATGTCTGCTGATAACATAACAGTAATACGGCAATACGGGTGTGTGAGTGGAACTTAAAGCGCCTGCATTGTTTACAAACAGCTGATGCAGGGAAACTCCTCTGATAAGATACCAAGTTTTCCCACCGGAAAGTACAAAAAATAATACCCTGCACAGAAAGAAAAAACTGATAAGATACGATAATAAATGTTGATTATTTTAGGACCAGATAACAGAATGTCGAAGCATATCTTAACTATATTATTTATCATTTCAATTTGATTTTCATAAATCATTTAAATATACAAATTAATTCTTGATACAGGAAAACTCCTCGGCTAAGATAACAAACTCTTCTTTGGAAATCCCAAAACATACAGTTAAAATGATAGAATAAGTAGAATGTTTGAAAAGAATTGAATTGTTGTATAAACTTATGTGATTTTCGTTAGCTTATTCTTAAGGAGAATAGACAGAATGAATAAAATGAATGCAGACAGTATAAGGAGCCAAAATACCTGATTATTCACATTTTAAAATGATATCCAGATCAAGGTGATAATGTGTGTGCAATATAGGTTTCACAATGATTCATAGGTGATAAGTCCATTCTTTATCAATGGGGACACTCGGCAAAACCCACAAGAAATACGGTCGCTGATAAAGCTTCAATAATTAAAGTTCTGCCTGTTGCATCAATGTCCAGGAATTTCTTAATCGAATCGAATTAGGCAAACAATTAATTTACTCGGCGCTTGACTCGTTTGGGTGTACATAAGTAGTATATTGTTTAACAAACGATTTGTTGAACCAAGATAAACACTACGAAAATACAAGTTTGCGTATAAACAAAGAGCCTTTTTGTTGTTGCTCTTACTGCTGCTGCTGTGTGGATGTTATTTATGGCGGCAGCGTCTATTTACGTAACCGAAACTCATATTTTATGATTACTGCGCTTAAGCTCCGCGTGTGTGATTGATTAATATCGATTGGAACCCACAGGAAATGTCCCACCACAGCGATGATCAGCTCCTGCAGGCTGGAAGCGATTCCTTCTGGGAGCCAGGAAACTATAAACGCACCACCAAGCGGATCGAAGATGGATACAAGTGAGTGGATAATCCCCAGGGAGTCTTGATGCATAGAGAGAAACTTATTATATCTGTTAAGTCATCCAAATTCGTCATAAAATGTGTTAAAAAAATAAAAAAACTCTTGGTCGCTGTACGTTTTTTTGTTATTAACGTTTGTAGAATACCAATTGATCGTATTTAACTTTTAGTAGGTCATGAAATTCCATCATATAGGATTGAATAACAAAATCTCATATAAACAAAATAAAACTGTTTATTTATATAAGCATGATTGTACGTAAAAGTAATCTACCTATGACATCATTTTTGCCATTGATTTGTTCTCGAGATATATTTACATTATTGCATTTTTAAAGTAGTCACGTGCCATTGGCCCTTTACTCAGATGAATTATTTACAATTAATTACCAAGTTGATAGTTTTTCTCTGTGCATAAACACTTGGACCGCTGGGTCATTGCCAGCTGAATCCATCGGAACTCGAACCCAAACCCAAACCCAAAACCAAACCGGTTTGCATTATTATGATTTTTGTCTCATTTCGCCCGCAGACTCTGCAATGACCTACAGCAACTGATACAGGAGCGTGCCGAAATCGAGAAGGGATATGCGAAAAGCTTGCGCACCTGGTCAAAGAAATGGGGTGAACTCATTGAGAAAGGTGAGTGGGGGAGCGGGGGTGGTCATGAGGCAACATCTGTCATGTAAGCCTGCTATTTGTTAACACATTCATTCACGAGCTTGAAGCCCAGTGGAGCATCAAGTGACCCGCTCACGTTGAATTCCCACCACTTATTTGGCCCACTGGCTGTTCTTATTTTCCACATTCTGTACATCATTCTGAGCATTGTTGTTGCCGTTGTGCGATAAGTGGCTTAAGCTATTAATGGTTTTTTTTCTACGTTTTTCGTTACCTCGTTTTTTGTCTGTTGTACTGAGCAAAAGTTTTGCACTGTGGTTCAAAAAGGCCGGCCCAATTTATTAAAATACGTTAATGAGCAGGGAGAGCAAAGTGTTTAGATTAACCACTGTAAACATTTGTTCGAACGCACACGGAAGTGCCAAAAGGAGATACCTAATAAAAGATAAAATACATCTAAATAAACAATACGATTTTCCATAGGTTTTCTATTTTATTTGTTTATATTTGAAAACCTTTTTAATACAAATTGATACAAGTGATCTTAAGATCTGGTTCGGTTATCAGAAATTCCTTAAAATGTTAAGCTCTATAAATACCTACTTCTCCTATTTTTGATAAGAAACCTATTTTTAAACCGTTTGTGTGAGTTCTTATGTTTTGGCTCTGTTCTTCTTGGTCTTGATGGCCCACAGCAATAGTCCATTCCTATTCCTTATTTATGGAATTGGGTCTTTGACCATTTTTGGCGGATGTCCGGCACAGTGTGCGCGCTTCTTCGTGAAATGAAATCGAGTACAGCGCTTGCAAAGTTGGAAACCGCTTTGCCTCATTGCTGCTGCTGCTGTTTCCATAGCTGCTATTTTCTGTGACCGCCTCTGCACGGAATTCTCAGTGTCCACTTTCACAGTAACCAGCAATGGGCAATTGCAAAAGCGACTACCACTTCCTATGCTTCTGCCTCCGCCTCCGAGTTCTCTTTCTGTATTTTCTTAGCTTGGCCAACGTATTTGTGCGGAATTTGCCTAGCTGCGTCTGGGCCAAAGATACAGATACGAGAATACAGATATACAGATGGACTGAGAGGCAGAAGCGCTGGCCAGTGGCCCATTGCCCGGCACCAAAGCACCAAAGCAAACCGGCACCAAAGCGTCGCTTGAAATGGTTTCAAAAATCAATGCGACGGGAAAAATAGAACGAGTTATTTCTGTGCTAAGCGTCTCAATTTCTATATATCTTTGTCTGTGTGCTTTTTGGTAGGGGGAATTGGGAATAGTGAGTCGTTAGGCAAACGAGTTCCGTGCACTGCCAATTATAAGACGAGCATCATATCAATTTGATTGCGGTGTGCTAGCGCCCAATAAAAAATGCCAAAAATGTGCGATGTTTCTCGATCGCACAGCACCCATACAAGCGCTCATTTCGCCGAGCATATTATATTTGCCATACCTATAGCTATTGCTACAAATATATCTTGCGGCTGCGGCTGATTAGATAAACCCAGTGCCCGAGGGCCCCACGATGACGTCAGCGGCAGACAGCACGACTTGGCGACACGCTTGTAATCTGTTGTTAATTGAGAATCGCTTTAAGAGATATATAACCCATACTTGATTTGTTCCAGGGCCGGAATACGGAACCTCGGAGGCGGCCTGGAAGGGCGTGCTGACCGAGTCGGAGCGCATCTCCGACGTTCACATGAAGATCAAGGATAACCTGTGCAACGATGTCAACAGCCAGATCAAGACGTGGCAGAAGGAGAACTACCACCACACGCTCATGCAGATCAAGGAGCGCAAGGACCTGGAGGATCTGTTCAAGAAGGCCCAGAAGCCCTGGGCCAAGCTGCTAGCCAAGGTCGAAAAGGCCAAGGCGGATTACCATTCGGCTTGCAAGACGGAGCGCAGTGCTACCAACCAGGAGCGCAATGCCAATGCCGACAGCTCGTTGTCGCCGGATCAGGTAGGAAACTCTCAATATTAAGAAATCTATTATGACTACTAGTCAATGACTAGTGATGTTAAAATATCAATATTAAGAAAATATATTCTAGCTTATTTATCTGATGAGGTATCTTATTTCATTGCTAAAGTAATTTTACTGCAAAGTTAAAATTGTTGGATATTATTAACTATAAATTAGTTTTTGACTTGGTTTTGAACCACATACAATATAAGGATAAGTCCCATATAATTGATTTAGATTTTATCTGTTAACATTTCGAGTTAATTTATGAGTTTGTAGTAGTTTAAATTTCAAATAATTACTAATTCTTTGATTTTTTCTATTAAACAGGTGAAGAAAATGCACGATCGAGTGCAAAAGACCAAAGATCAAGTGCAAAAGTGCCGCGAGAAGTACGAGCAGGCGATTGCCGAAATCACCAAATACAATTCGGTGTACATTGAGGACATGACATCCGTGTTTGATAAGTGCCAAACCTTTGAGAAGACGCGGTTGCAGTTCTTCAAAGAAATCCTGTTCAACGTGCACTCCTGTCTTGACCTCACCAAAGTGCAAAGGTACGAATGTCATAACGATTCGATTTTAAAGTACCCATTCTATAACACCGAATCTCGCTTACAGCCTGCCCCAAATCTACGAAGAGTTCTCCCACACGATCAACAATGCAGACCAGCAGAAAGACCTGAAATGGTGGTCGAACAATCATGGTATTAACATGGCCATGAACTGGCCATCATTTGTGGTGAGTTTGCCATTATATTAAAGCACAGCACAGCCCCTAATGGAACTTCCGCTTTGTTAACAGGAATACACGGAGGAGTTCCGTGACATTGCCAAGGGCAACAAATCAAAAGAGGCACTGCCGGCAGCACCCATCACGCTCATCAATCAGCGACCTGTGGCCGAGGATGTGCACGTAAGCCAGTTGACTACCGAGTAATTAAAACATCAGGCTGAGCTCTGAGTTCTTTAGCAGGAATACCCCTCGACAAACAGCCTGAAGAAGAACACCAGCACCCTGAGCAGTGTCAGCAGCAGAGCGAGTGTGAAGAGCGAAGTAGCGACCACGCAATCCTCAGCCACCACATCGGAAGCCAAAACATCGGCAGCAGTTGCCGGCACTGCGACAGCAACGGCAGCAGCGGCCACGGCGGCAACAGCGGCATCCAATCGCAATTCGAGCGTAACGTAAGTTGAAACAGTTTGTATTGTTTTGAATTACACTCGGACTGCTCGATGGCTGGCTCTGCTTGCTGGCTGACTATCTGGCTGGCCCAGAGACACGTCGCGTTGAATGCGCTCATTTTCATTGAACTAATTGATTTCAATTTGTATACACAGCAACGGCAACGGCAAAGTCGATGCAAATCCGTTCGACGAGGAGGAGGAGTGGGACGAGGGCGACAACGTGCTGGTGGACAACGGTGAGCCGGGCGTGCCGGTCAAAGCGCTGTATGATTACGAGGGCGCTGAAAGTGATGAGCTCACATTCAAGCAAGGTGTGTGGAAGCCCTCCATATGATAATCTCCAATGGTCACCGCTCACCGCTTATTCACCCCTTTGCGCTCTTCGCTCTTTCAGGTGATGTTTTCGAGAAGCTCGAAGATGAAGACGAACAAGGCTGGTGCAAGGGACGCATGAATGGGCGCGTCGGCCTGTATCCGGCCAACTATGTGGAGACCGCGTAAGCCGGCGAGGCGGAATAGTGGAAGTCGTTAAGCAGATATATATACATGCAGATACGTATATGTAGCATTACAGCGAGGTTAGAGACGCATTACGGATTGCGTATACAGTAAATGAGTCGTTGATGAAAATATTACCATACATATGTATTAGAAATTGTTATGAGCAATCGCTGGCACTATGCGTATTCCGATAGTGCGGCATCTGACGCATTGGGCATCTAATCTTCTTACGGGCAATTGATGCACCGATGGCGATACCGATCAACCAACCAACCTACCAATCAACTCACCAACAGTAGCAATGCGGCCGTTAGCAGGCCGATACGAACATACAGATATGTAACAGATAACTTAGCGAAAAGTCGTCAACAGAACAATAAGTGTAAGCGTCAATGTATGAAATGACATTACAAATTAAATGTATTATGTAATTTATGCTATGTATAACAAACTGAAACTGAAATTATGTATTTTTTGCCACGATGCGGCCGCAATTTTACTCCCTCTCTGTGCCGTAAACCTTTTTTGTGGTCAACTGGGGGGCGCAACGTAATCTTTGGCATATTTAGATATTGTACATGCATAGCATTTGTAATGCGTTTCTTGAACATTTTATTATTTATGGAGTTTTGTGTATACATACGTATTGGATTATGTATACTGTAAATGTACATTTTTAAATGACTTAAATTATTGAAATAAAACTAAAAACCCGATTTCTTACAGCTTGTTTTGGGTCAAATTTTGATGTAAACCGACGACGACTTCTGTTCGTTTATAACATTTTATTTTTATTTATTGGTACTTTCCCACATGTGCCATAATTATTATTATGGAGTGTTATTTTTATTAAATCCATAGGTGAAGATTTTTTCTTGTGTCTTTAAGTTGATGAATTCTAGAGCTTGTGAATAATATAGATTTAATTTTCAATCACATTTTATTTGAATGACTGTAGTATGCTTTTGGGGTTGCAAATTAAAGTTCATGAGAGTTTGCCACCGCTGACATAGGTAAAGGTCAAGGGTCAGCTACGTATTCTTAGGGGTTACTTTCTTGGTGAATAAAAAAGGCAGCGAAATTCATTGATGCGTATGCAGTTCTTTACCTGCATGATCAATTCGTTTCAACTTTAAAGATTCACTACGTGGCCTAACCGGAAATGAATACGTAATGTTACATCTTACTCTTTGAGTGCTTTGCTTCATATTATTTACCCTGTAATGTCAATGTCTCCGATAGAATTACCATAAACTTAAATGCAGATAGTTACAATTAATTGTGGAACGTTGTTAATATAAAAATGTTGAGTAAAAATGATCATTTTACTTTTTTTAAAAATTAGATTAAAGAATTTAGTTTTATTGTAAGTTTAATTTGGTTTAGATTATATTATTTTGATACTTGTTTAACATTCTGAAAACAATCGATCTTAATTAGCATTTTTATTGTGCATTTCCTTTGATCAATGCTTATCCATATTCTGTAAGCAGATAATAATAGAATTATTACAATGCCGTATGTAGTGTGAATTCACCTTCAATTATTTTTTTGCAACAGCTCATCAATCTACAACAACATTTTAACTACCTCACAACCCATTACGTGACGGGTGTCTCTTTTCGGAAGTTGCCGAGAACTTTGACTACTTCATCCACTCAGAAAAACTAAAAAGCTATCGTCGTAACTATAAGTTGTTCTTGCTAAATTTAATTTGTTGCTTTACATTTGTCAAAAACGTTGTTTACTGGTTGTAAAACATACATACTTCAAGATAACGTGGTCTAGTTCAGAGACTTCATAGTATATGAATTAATAATTTGCTAAATGCATGCAGATAAGTCAACTACAGTAAATAGCTTTTGGGATGGGAGGCCTCTTAAAATGTTTAGTAAGGAAATATACAATTAATTTTGCAAGGGAAACTTAAAAGCTTTTTCTAGTGACCCCTTACAATGGTTTTGGTGAAGATCGTGCCTAATTGTTAGCAATGTATACTTTTAACCTCGGATGCAGTGACAGCATAACGATTTTGTATTTTTTTTAATTTTATGGTAAAAAGAACTGCGTTTAAGACCCGCTCTATCGCCTCTTGGAACCCATGCAATTTTATTTATAGACTTTTTGTTTAAAAGGTTTTTTGCACTTTTGGTATATGGGTAGCTATTACAGTCTAAATTCTATAACTCAAACATTGAGCAGCCAAAAGTTAATTAGTTACTGATACTCTTATTATATTTTTGTTAGTTTATCTTTATTTATATGTTTATTTTGATTTTGACACCTAACTTTTCCCCAAAAAAGAGGAAATTTGAGGATGGCACCGATCTATTGATAAAACATTAATAATCTTCAGCAAGAATTCCTCGAATCGCTGATTCTCAAGAACTCCTACTAAGATGGTATCATTAAACCCTGCATGCTCACTTCATTTTGTATGGGGCCGAAAAAATTACAAATCAAGTGGTATCAAGTAATCTTCAAAGAATTCGAAGCAATATTGACGAACACACGTCTGATCTAAAATTACTTCTCGAACCTCACGTTTTAAAATAATGGGTATTGTTAACTTATGAAACAAGCATTACAACACATTATTACTCTTGATTAAAGAATATTTCGTTCTGCTTACCATTTAATTGCTTAATGGGAAGGTAAAAATTACGAGTGCTTACTGTGAGTAATAGATAACTGGCAGCTATTGGAAGCTATCGTTTAATATGTTGGTGCAGTCGGGCATAAAATCGCGAACTGAGCGGACATATAGGGTCCGGTTCCTAATAACTGGCGGTAATAGTGTCGATAACGCTAGATCGGGAGTAAGGACAGAACTAATAACATATAGAAATTACAAGTTTTTTTTAAATGTCAAGTAAAAAGTTCATTTTGTATTTCTGTCATATCTAACATGACGAACATTAAATATGAACTTATTCCAACGGAGGATGAACTGCCCAGCAAAAAGAAGCCTCCAAAGTGGATATTTAGGATATGCTTTATTACTGTGGTGCTCCTTGTTTTAGCGATATATACTTTGAGTACTTCAGAGGATCAGCACGAGAGCAGCACAATGATTTATGCAAATGATTTCTTGAGTCCTCGGGAGCTCTCGATTGAAACGAGTACTGTCAATACTCCAAGCGTATCATCGAGTCTTTGGGATAATGTCTATGACACCAATACTTTTAGTGATATGGAAGGGGCAGATACTACTGAACAATCAACTTTCAAATCTGTAACGGAGCCTGAAAGCGGAAATTCGATCTCCACCCAACAGCAAACCGAGAAAAGCTCTAAAATCATTGAGAAGGATTATACAGAGATTAACACATTATCACAGGATAATAATGAATCGACAACAGAAACCTCATATGAATTAGAAACGAAATCTGGAGTGAAATATTTTGTCAACAGCCCCCAGTGCCAAATGGGCCATCCCAATTCCTTCGCTAGGAATATCCTGCAGATCTACAGGAAACATCATTATATAGTGTGTGATGAGAGTCGCGACATGATCACAGTGAACTTCAACGAAACGGACAGCACCTACAGGCTGCACAAGAACGAGAACAGCACCTGCTGCTTCAAGCAGATCCTTCGAGCAGGAGCAGGAACCATGGCGGACCACCAGTACAAGTAAGTTCCAGGTTTCCAGCTCTACAGGTGGACACTGAAGATGAATATCCCGGCAGGCTACTACCGTGTGTGGAATTCCAGCAGGACTTCTTGGTCCCAACTGAAGTGACAGCCATGATCACCTATTGCCGACGGCCTCCATACGATAAAGTGTCTCAAAAGGATGCCTTTAGTTTTGTACATCCCCAAAAGGATTTCATCTCTGATAGCGATGCAACTTCGGACAAAAGGCCCAGCGTTTTGCTCTGGGGCATCGATTCCATTTCGCGAATGACCCTTGAACTCACGATGCCCAAGATGTATGAGTACTTGAAGGAGGAGCGCTGGTTTGAGCTTCAGGGCTACAATAAGGTATATTAAATTCTGAAAATTAAGTAAAATAAACCGAGGTCTTTAAAATTTGGAAATAGTAATAAACTAAGGGCCGTTTTCACGTCCGTTTGTTAAATTTAAAGTAGAGATAAAACCTTGGAATCGTATGGGAAATCATTGTTTTAATCCTACTTTAAATTTAACAAACGGACGGGAAAACGGCCATAAGAAAACTAGAGAACGAAAAAATCAAGAGAAAATCTGCTTGATTTCAGTATTTTCTTCTCACTTTTTTAAGAAAAGTCCTCTTGAAATCAAGACAAAATTGTTTGAATAATTTTCTTTTGTTTATTAAAAACCTTTAAATCTCTCCATTAGATGGGCGACAACACCTTTCCAAATCTAATGGCGGTTCTCACGGGATTCAACAAAACCTTCGCCAACGCACAGTGCCAACCCGATAAGGTGGGTGGCCTGGACGCCTGCCCGCTGATCTGGAAGGACTTCAAGGCGAAGGGCTACACAACTGCCTTCGCCGAGGACTGGAGCGCATACTCCACATTCGACTATTCGAGCAGGGGCTTCTTCCATCCGCCGACGGACGTTTACGGCAGACCACTGATCCTGGCCACAGAGAAGCAGCTGAAAATGACCCATCAGAGTGATCTGCCCTACTGCTTGGGACGCAAAGCGTCCTCCGAGTACATCTACGACCTGGGAGTCCAGTTCGCCAGGGTCAACCGGAATCGCACCTTTTTCGGGATGTTCTGGACCAACACCTTCAGCCACAACGACTTCTCTATGCCCTCAGCCATGGATGAGAAGATGGTACAGTATCTGCGAACGTTGGACAAAAACGGTGCAATGGATAGCACCATCATCATCTTCTTCAGCGATCATGGATCCAGATTTGGACCATTGAGGAAATTGGACAGTGGTTTCGTGGACGAGCGACTGCCCTTCATCTATATCTATGTACCTGTTTGGATGCGTGAGAAGTATCCGAAACTAGTAAACAACCTGGAGGCAAACAGGAATCGCCTCACGTCGCCGTATGATATCTATGCTACTTTAAGGCACATCCTGGAGTTGAACACTGCGCCGGAGGAGCTTCCTCGCCCGGACGGCTGTCCCACATGCCACAGCGTCTTCGAGGAGATGGACTGGTCCAGGAATTGCAGCCAGGCCGGAATCGAGGACCACTGGTGCGCCTGCGACAGCTTCTACAAGCTGTCCACAACGGATCCCAGTGCCAGGAGCATGTCCAATCAGCTGGTGGAGGCCATCAACAGTTTTGTGGCTGGCAAAAAGGGAGCTGAACGATGCCGCCGGCTGAAACTGGACGAAATATCCTCGGTGCAGCAGAGGGGTAACTCAAATCAGTACCTAATCCAACTGAGTGTCCAGCCCAGCGGCGCCATCTTCGAGGCCACGGTGAAGTGGGATCCCAATAGTAAAAGTATCTCCATCAGGGTGCCCAGCATCAGTCGCCTGGACTCGTACTACGCGATGTCGCGCTGCTCGTCGGTTAAGGAGACCAAAAAGTTCTGCATCTGCTGAGTTCCAGATTTAAACTCTGGACAACCGCAAGACCGCACAAAAACGGACTCGTTGCTCTAATCTGTCGGATCTCGGGGCCTTTGTTCTTGGAAGGTATGGAAACGTATCACTAGGGTTGATCTTTGGGCGGATGGTTAGTTGCTGGCAACTATTTTGGCAAGCGTAATTGCGGCCTACCGATTGTGCGAATGGGAAATTAGTTGACAATTACATGACAATTGGCAGATACTCCGGTAATTGCCTTGTGATTAAAAAAAGATACCAGCACAAATTAACTTTAATCTTTGCCAATATTTCTGGTGGTCTAAGCTGAAACTTAGGTGATTTAAGATATTTTTGTTGTATATTTTCATCGAATAATCACTGCCAAGTTTGGTTTCCTAAACTTCGGGCGGTTTCCTCATCCGTATGTTAAACTAAAAGTAGGTTGTAAACTCAATATGTACCCCTGTTTTCGAGGGTTCAACGGACAGAAAAGAATTCGGCTTTTGTACTCGTAATCGTAATCGTTTTAATTCTTCATAATAAATTGACAGTGTAATTCTACACTAAAAAGCGAAAGCGATATATGTATGTAAAGTTTGCAAAATTATAAATATTTTGAATATCGTTTTCAATAATCTTGCTGATCTGTACTTTTAACAATATCTCACCATCCCATATTATTTTTCATAAATTATTATTATTCCTGAATTAGGTAAATTAAGTATTCTAAATGTAATATAAGATAATTGGTTAAATTCAAATAAAGAACACAATAAAACTGGTTAATACATATATTGTCATTAACAAGCTTTCTACAAATTAGATAGTATTCCATTATATATTTCCGTATGCTGGCTATCCAGTGGTTATTTTCAATTAACATTGTAATTGATACTTTAAGAACTCTGCGAGGGTTGCCTCAAAACTCGTTTCGCAAAGGCAACTGTTATGAAAACAAATTTACGAATCAATCAAAACATACACGCATCAAAATATATCAGGCTCAACTTGTTTTCCCATCGAAAGGGATGGAATGGAATGGGATCTGATAGGATGGGAGGGTTCGCGGGAAAACATGGCAGCGGATGAATTCACTTAAGGGAGCGGGAATGGAACCCACCCTGTGTAACGCCAACGATAACCACAACAAATCAAAAAGTAACAAAATTGTGTGAGGCTCAGTTAAGCTATAAGACACCGAAAATCAAATGTTCTTATATTTAAGTTCAGAACAGTTCTACAATTTATAATGAAAAATGTATTTCCTACAAGTTTTCATTCTTGTTGTCTTGTAAATCGTGTCTGTATCTTTGCCTTCAGTCCATTGCTAGCAAATTAAAAAATTTAATATAGTATTTCTTTTCCAAAATCAGCATTTAACAGAAGCTCAATCACAGCGAACATTTGATAGGGAGTCAGAGACAATTGAACTCGTCCACTTTATTGCCCTTCGTGGGCCTAATCTCTGCTGATAAGGGTAAACTTACACCAGTTTACAAATTAAAATGGTCTTTCGGTAAAAATGAGCTCTCTGATTATTATATATTTTATCTTGAGTTCTGATGAAGCGATAACTTTAACTTTTCTATAACATAGACTTCCAGTTCATTAGTTTAGACGCTAGACCTTGTTAAAGGTAGAAAAAGTTGGTAATATTTAAGACTTGCACACTTTTGTAGACTAGTGTAATTGAGCCGAAGGACTTCTACCTGAGATGGAGATGGGAAACGCCTATTAATCGGCTGGCTGCTTCCGAATGAGATTTGAATTTGTCCTACCAGAAAGGGATGGCCATATTATCTGCCTGCGATGCAAATGGCGGCGATGGGAGGTCCTTCGATAAATAGCTCGTGGATGCGCAGCGAACTCAGCAGTAGCACTTTGACCGCAAAAGCGAAAGGATCACAGCACAAGGATGAGTGACTTCAGCATCGAGTATATTTTGAACCGTGCCGGCGATCGATATGTGGGCACCAATGCCTCCATGGGTGTCCTCCAGCGGCTGCGTGCCAGCCTGCCAGCCTACCATCCGTATGCCCAACCGACGTACTCCGCTAAGGAGCCCTCGCCGATCTCCTCCAGTTTCGGGCTCGGAGGGTCAGATGCCCGTCTACGACTGGCTGCAGTACACCCGCTATCATCCACCCAAGCTGCCGAGGGCCCTGCGGCAAAGTGGTCCCGCGAAAAGGACTCCCGGTCGCCTGCCCCGCATCCCCTTCACGCCGCAGCAGCTTCAGGCCCTTGAGAGTGCCTACAAGGAGTCCAACTACCTGAGCACCGAGGACGCCAACAAGCTGGCCGAGTCGCTGGAGCTGACCAACACGCGGGTCAAGATTTGGTTCCAGAATCGAAGGGCCCGCGAGCGACGGGAGAAGCGCGAAAAGGACGAGAGCTGCGACTCCACCTTCTCATCGAACGCCTCCAGTCCGGAACCGGAAATGATCGTTGTCGTTTAAGTTGGAGGAGGATCCACGGCATTTTTAACTCCACCATGGCTGTTACAGTTACTGTGTAACTTCTTACGGGTTCACATAACAAATTTAGTGGCTTTCTGTAAATAAATAGTTTATATTCGTATTTAATGTATTTAAATTAGTATAAGTAAATCAATACATTAAAACTCTCTTACAATATTACATTTATTCGAGTCTGATTTATTTTATGTTTATTGGGTAAACATTGGTTGTTGTTTGGAACAGCTAACAATTAGTACTATCCAAAATGTATTAAATCTATTAACTATTTATTTAACCAATTGATGTTCCAAAATTTGCATCACCTAAATAAATTGTTTAATTTTAACCTGAAACTTATTTAAACATTTATTCGAGTTTTTATCCAAATTGTGGATTTTAAAAAGTAGATAAAAATGGAGAAGAACAAAATTTGTCAAGGTCAAGCTTAAAAAATGCAATATTTTTTTATCTTAGGCACTTGATTGTTTTGTTTGGCAAGTAAAACTTACCGGGGCGAAATCCTGTCAAGGACAAGCTTTAAAAAATCAATCTTTTTTATTTTAGGCACTGTTGAATTGTATTAAAGTATGGCGTTAAAACTCTGATTTCCCTTACGATTTCAAGGTTTTAATCCTACTTTAAATTTAACAAACGGATGAGCAAACGCAACACTGTTATAACACTGTCTATTACAATCTATTAAATGAATTAAATAATGAGTTTTTAGTTTATAAAGTGTGACTTTTTTAAATAAAAGTAACGCATTTAAAAAATGTGTTCCTGTTCTTACTTGTAAGATAGCGAGATATATAGAAAATAGATAATCTTAATTATATAATAAGCCTTTTATATTATTTTTGTAGCGTAACGTATATTGTGTTTATTTAATTTTATAAACAAATAATAACACTGGTCGACAGAATTCCCTTTTTTTGGTTGTCCACTCTTGACAGTTTTATAATAACTTTTATTTGCACTTTATAGTAAAAAACAAATTCTTAGCTGAATGAAAAATTCTTAATGAAATTATTTGAATTAATATTTTATATACCTAAATAACATATGTGCTTTTATAGTATCATGATTAACCAATAGATCATATCAATTTCACCTGATTTAAATTGAATATGGATTGAGTAATTTAATATTTCATTGCGGAAACTGGTTGACTTCAGCTGGTTTTCTTTCCCATGGCAAAATGGCATTCGCATAATGGGATCAAAGGCAGCCGACCCCACAGATATGATAATATGTTAGGATGTGTGCGGCCGAAAATCGAACCCATATGGGAAAATAACCACAAAAAGGTGAATGAAAATGAGGAAATTCGCGTGCCGGAAAAACAGCAAACGGCGAAAGGAATACGGAGGGCAGGCTAAGCCGATTTTGCAATTGTTGCCCATGTTTTTATGGTCAAGAATAATTTGTTTTTCCGCTGCCTTTGTTTGCAAACATGCTAAAATATCAGATTACAAAGCGGCAGTTCCTCCAGAGAGTTGGGGAAATGATTGCGGATGCGTTTCCCAAGTCCTGATTCTGCCACAAGGTCTGGCAAATGAGTTTACGCAAATCCAGGAGAGTGGTCTGCCTCTGATCCCAAACTAATCCGATCATATGAGTAGAGGGGATAGCTGGGATGTTCCGACCCAAGTGGACAACAGGAAGAGAGGATCGCATGTGCCATTTGGCTATCTTAAATGAGCATCGAAAGGAGGCCATCGTCGAAGGGTTGAGTATAATATCAAATGTCGCATCTGGTATCACAGGATCACTCTATATCGCACAGATGTATATGTATATGTATGTGCTCGTTTATTAAAGGTGGCTATTAAAACTTTTCAAAGATCTCCTCTCTAATGTCCAGACCCTCAAAGGCTCCTGAAGAATCTAAGCCACACTCATTAGACACAGATAATTCGTGCAAATTTGTCAAATCGGCTTATGATTTGCATTCTATGACGGAATGTTTATGTTACTAATCTAGTCCTGTTTGACAAACAATGCGGCAATATTTATTCTAATGGCGTAGAATAACACACAGCCCATGGTCCCAAAAGGGACTTTCTTTCTCTCTGCGGATCAAACAAGGGACAAGCGCAGGCGCATGCGCATGCGCACTTAGAATCCGCAGGAGAAGAGGATCTGCAGGGAGGTCCTCAAAAACTGGGTCAAGACGGGCGCGGGCGGACTAGTGGCGGGCTTAAGGTAATTCCCATTTTTGCGTAGATTGAGGTAAGCGGGGTATGCTGGCTTAATAGGGCGTCAGCCAGACTGGCCTTTTGGGATCCTTTGTGTGGGAAGGAGCACGGGACTCAACAATTGCATGTTCAATGAGAATAGGTTGGTGTAACATTGCAAGGGATAACTGAAAAGAAGTGGGCTTAGAAAGAATTTGAACCAATTACCAATATAGCTTTTACATGAAAATTCTAAACTATTAACGAAAAGTAAGTTGACAATCTATAATGAATTTTAAATAAAATTGACATAAATGCTAATGATTAAAAATGCTAAGACTTGAAAAGCCTTTTCATGTTTCGGGAACATAATGAAAAAATGTGAGATCTTATTTATATAAATTAACATATATAGATTAAAAAATATACGTATTTAAAGTTCCTAGCAAAGTAACGGCTCGATTTTTAAACTTGATCTGTCGGTTAATAAATACCAACTTTGAAAAAAATACGAAACGCCAATGACTAGCCCTGCCACCTTTTCCATAATAGTGCTGCCAGACGTTGAAAATAAGAACTAACGCCCGATACATATATCGATAGAGCCATCGATATTTCTGTGCTTTCCACCGTGACCGACTATTGAATATTTTCGGTATATTTGAATAAATAAATTTGGTATTAAAAGTATATTTTTTGAAGCCGCGGTCACACTGACGCCATCTTTCTTTTTCGGGATCCGCACACCAAGTCAAGAGGTAATCGAGTGATTTTTGTCGAAATATAATAGAAAATGGCACAAATAAAGCGAAAACACGAGTGCAATGTGTGTGCGAACGATGGCCCAGTGTGCGGGGCACCAAGTGTCGGCTGTAAAGCGAGTGGAAAGCCTGAGAAATAGAGTTCCAAACTGCACACGTGTTTGCCATACAATCCAATATGAAAACTAATAAATGCATGGGGCATGGTTATCTTGCAGAGCGAATCAACATGCAGCTGTTCGTCCGTGGACTAGAGACCATCGAGGCCCTGGAGGTTTCCCAGGATGCCACCATCGCCGGAGTCAAGGTGAGTTCTGAGGAAAAATAAAGAAAAACAGGGGTGTTCCTAACCTAATTGTGGTCTCCATTCATCCCTCCAACCTGTAGAACCAACTGGCCGCGATCCATGGATTCAACGCCGAGGAATTCAGCCTCGACTGCGAGGGCACCACCATGGCCAACGACACGCCCGTGACCGCCCTCAGCTCCTTCGAGCTGGACCTCAACATTCCCATGCTGGGAGGTAAGGTGCACGGCTCCCTGGCCCGTGCCGGCAAGGTCAAGGGTCAGACGCCCAAGGTGGAGAAGCAGGAGAAGAAGAAGAAGAAGACCGGACGCGCCAAGCGCAGGATCCAGTACAACCGCCGGTTCGTGAACTTCGTCCAGGGCTTCGGCCGTCGTCGCGGCCCCAACGCCAACTCCACATAGAGAGTTTTGGTTGAACAAGTGTCTCTACCTTTAACTCCAGATTGATATGATGTTCATAAAGTAATTTCAAACCTTTAAAGAAACCCCGTATGTTGCACATTTCAAGCGGTCAGATGGATTTGTTAGTTGAGTTTTAGATAATCAAGTTCTCTAAGCATAGAACATCTCTAGCCATCAGAAAACTCGTGGAACTATTCTAGGTAGTTGATTAACTTTGTCTAAAATTTATATTTAAATCGTAGTTTGTTTGAAATCGATTACAGTTCTAAATAGTTTTCAGTTTGCTTACAAAATTTGTAATAACATTAAGGGTAAATCAAGTTTAAACTTATTTATAGTTATGCAGATTTTTAATACGTTTGTAGGAAAACACTTGATTGAAATATTTCAAGAGATTATTCTATAAGAATTGCCTTTCAGCTGCTGCAGATACATAGTTAATGAACTCCAAGTTAAGAATATGCTAGATGAACCCCACTATTGCACGCCAAACTATTTAAAGCCATTACTTTACACAATTGGAAGAGGTCAGTTGATGAACTCGCGCCGTTTGCGACTCGCTCTGAAACGGCGGTAACCCAATTCACAGCAACCGATTATAAAGGCCGTCGTGAAGCCGAGGAGCAGGACCAGAAAACATCCCTGCATATCGTCCATGTTCACCTTGTGGTTGGTCACCTGCCGCTGGGCGCTCTTCCCGCTGCACTTGTCCGCGCTGGGCAGATTCATCTGGTGCCAGCGCTCAATGAAGCCCATACGGAACATGCTGTTGATGTGGCGGTTAATTAGGTGCAGGTACGCACTTTGCGCCGGCACAATCAGGGCGATCTGCTCGTCCACGAAGCTCTCCTTGCCCAAAGCAAAGCGGCACTCCTTGTCTCGCTCGAAATGCTGCTGCACAATCAGCTGCAGGTTGATCCGCCAGTCGATGTTGATGCGCTGGCCCTGTTTTACCGCCTCGATGTCCTCCTCCTGGCCACTGCCGTAGATCCTGGCCCGTGCCATGTAGTGCTTGAAGTCCTCCCGGGTCGTCGTCTGCACGTACCGCTCGAAAAAGGTGCCGTTTCGTAGGCCGTACTCTGATATCGCCTTGTGGCGCTCCAGCTGGTTAAGATACTCCACGCCCGGCTGGAACTTGGGGAAGGTGAGAAAGGCCACCAGGTTGCCGCAGTAGGTGGTCACCAGGACGATCACCACAATCCACCAGAAGCCTACCACCAGGCGGCCACTGTCGGCTCTCGGCAAATACATGCCTCCTGCAAATGTCGTTTGGTTTATCGTTAGATCTAATCTTTCTTGTAGTTTTTAATGGCAAAACCTAACCTTTAACTACTTACCCTGTTGTAACAAGGCACCAAATATGTACCAAAAGCAGCTTTTAACCGTGGACAAGCCGGCCATTTGCATATCCTTTAGCGGAGCGAGACGATTGATGGCATAGAGCATGGGAGCAGTCAGCAGGATGATGCCCACCAGGCAGAACCAGGTCTCCATGGTGAAGGGAGCTGTGAACAGATAGATGCGAGACACCTCATCCGGCTTCCGAGTGATGAAGGAGTACTTTTGCACACTGATGGGCAGCGTGTAGTTGAAGGGCTTCTGGTCGGGATCCTCAACGGTGGCTGCCACGGCGGCGATGAAGAACTGATTGCCCTGCACCATCTCGACGACGCGGTAGGGAATCCGAAATGTCATTGAGCCAACCAACTCGTCCTGTGAAAAAGGGTTCTAGAAGGAATACCAAACTGACAAGGAGGAGAGGCTCACGCTTTCATTGGTGTTCGTTGTCGAGCTCAGCATAAAGTCTTCCCTCAACGTGGAGGCTTCGTGAAGGTAGTAGCTGAAATTCAGGGCCCGACTGAGCTCCTTGATGATCTCCATGACTATGCCGGAATGCTTCACGATCACCCCATGTCTGTTTTTGGTGAGGATTTGCCAGGGTGGATTCTACGAGCGATTTGAACCAATAATAAGAATTATATTCCTGGCTCAAAGACTCACGTGCACGGTCACAATGTCCATGGTGATGTTGCGGAAGTGGTGCTCTATGTGTGGGAAGGCCAGCTCTTGGCAGACGAAACCCAGCAAGGGACTCCAGTAGCCAATGTTGATGAACTCGAAGTTCTGGTTCTTGGCATCGCGTGTGGGAGCTATGCGATATCCAATCTGTGAGTGGGGGTTACTTAGGAGAAGGAATACCTGACAAACCTGCGCGGAACTTGCGATTCTCCTGGCTTTTGCCCCAGGTAATGGCCGTTTCTATGCGCCATCTTGCACAGCTCGAGCACTTGGCGTTGGCCTTTAGGTAGTCCTGGTCAAAATTAATATATTAAAATGGTTAATCTCTTGATTCCTTAAAATTATTTATATTACAAAAGGAATTTTGGTATTTCTAAGCTAAAATACTTACTTTCATGTACTCCAGGATCTCCGCCTGCTTCTCCTGCTTGGTAAAGCGAATGGACTCCCACTCCTCGTCGGAGATCTCGCCGTATATTGACTCCTCCTCGACGGTCATCTTGGAAATGGAGGTCACCAGAGCGAGACTTACCTCAGATATCGTACAATTCAGCGTATCCTGGCAGTCAGGTTTGGTTTCGTTGAGTGCAAAGGCTATGTTGGCGCCCTCGTCCAGATTTATGGTCACAGTGCCGGCATCAAAGTCCCGACGCACCTTATCCAGCACAAAGAACATCCACTGGTTGCCCACATGGAACATGTTCAGGGTTTCGGCTATCTCGATAATGTCCTCGTGAAAGGCGGATACCACTAGGAACTGCTGACGCGTCTCTTCGTGCTTGTTGGGAGCGAATTGGGCCAGAGCTCGACGGAGGGCAGCTCTCTTCTGCTGGCCCCGCATGGTGTCGTTGATTTTGTAGAGGATCAATGAGATGGGAGTGATGTGATTGGTGGTACTTTCGTGAACAATTGATTTCACCAGGACCGAGTTTTCATCCACTGTTCAGAAAAGATCAAATATCGGGTAAAAAAGGGCCACATATCACCGTTAAATAAAACGTTTCACTAAGTTCCAATTTAAGATAATACGAAAGTGAGTAAAAAATCGCATATCTTAAAATTTGGAAATGGTCAGACAGAATATTTAAAGCAGGAAACTATCTTTAAGATTTGGGTATATAAGAGATTTCTGAATACTACACACATATGGTTTGATCCACAAAAACCACAGCCGTCTTCCAGTTGAGAATCTGCTGTACCTTGGCATCTAGAATGACTTGGGGAAACTCATCGCCGTGCTCAACGATGGGTATCTAAAAATCAATGTTGCCTCGAGGTAAAAAAGATAACTGGGATTGAAAGTATTTCATACCATCAGAGCACGATTTAGAGGAAGTCGCGGACAATCGGAGTCCGTGATGGCGATTAATAGAATTGAAGTCTCCTGAGTGTTCTTGTAAAACTTCCAGGTATTCTCGCAATCCGTCACCGTAATAGCGGCCAAAAAATCTGCAGTATATCAGATTACCCCAACAGCCTCACAATTATAATATTTAAGGACCTCACCCTTCTTCAATCGCACCGCGTTCCAACTGAAATATTTAACGTTTATACCACCATTCTTCAGATTCTCCCGTATGATGTCGCTCAGGATTTTCTCAAAATGGGCCATAATGTTTTGGCCATGTAATGACGAGTATTCGTGATCCACAACAACGGCTTAATAAACAACGAATGAATATGGTTTTGGAATAAAACTCGTTAAAATCCCAACTTACCAAGGGAAGCGTTGGCGCTCAGAAAGGAGGAAAAGTCGTTGGCCTCAATTGGAACCAGGATAAAAAGCTGCAGTCCAAGAAGGAGCAGAAGACATGTTGATGACCGCATATCGCCAGGATTCCCAAGTAACGACTGAGCAAGCGAATCCCATCGAGGCAACGAGGTTACCTCGCTGATAACACCGAACCCAATTAAAACCAACCCGCGTGTTCGGTAGCCATGAAAAATTGATTGGCGGGAAAGTGGAAAAGCCTGGTGATTGACGGTTTGCGGTTAGGCTTCGACCACATCGAATGTCAAATTGGACGCAGGTGTTCATCGAAGGATATCAATTTCTGTTAACTTGTTTTATTTAATTGTAAGTATTTTATGAAATTGTTTGTCAGAATTGCCTGTATGAGCGGTAGTTACATTTTACAATCTTATATCTTAGGGGGACTGACAGAAGAGTTTGGGAAAATGGGAGAAAAATGGGATAATATGTCTAGGCTAGGAATTACAACTCACTTAGGTTAGATCTACTGGCTAGGTCCGTTGAAAATATCGTTTTCGATTCGATTGTGTAAATTGTGTCCGGCTACTTAGGGTCAAGAATGCGCTGATCCTGTCGTCTTGGTTACATGCATGTCTATATATATAATTTAGCTACAATTACGCCTATAGGTCAATTCCCAAAAATGCTTTCAAATATAAATGCAATACGATTTCGACTTGTTGCACGTGGTTGTTGTGGTTCCATTAGTGTTTAGTTTATGTATATGATTATTACGAGTAAGTTACGAAGGGGAGTATAACCTGTATAAATATATATAATATATATATGCCTCAGTGTACACATGTCTCTAATATGTAGCTTGAATCTATATTAATATCTGGTTCCATATCGTCTTTAAACTGCAAAATTTTCATTGGTGCCTCCGTTACTGATCGCAAAAATATCCGAGTATCCGGCGGAAACACGTAAACATTTGATTTGGGTTGTCGAAAATTGGCTATTTCGTCTATTGCTCTTGATATACGCTCTACCGGATTGCACATTCCCTTTCTCTACTAGCATTTTTGATTGATCTCCCGAGACCCATTGTGTCGTCTAGAGTCTAGACCCATTCGTCCCGGGTTTACGACTTTTCTCATTCGTTCAGTATCGCACTCAGGCGCTCCTCCACGGCGACCTTGCGTGACTTCCAAACGAATTCGCAGACGGCGATGACACAGGCCACGCCCATGCCGCCCATCAGGACCACAAAGACGCCGCCCACATTGGCCAGTCCCAGTTCATTGGCCGCCGACGAGGACTTGGAGGTCTCCACGCGGCACTTGCCACCGCCGCGCTTCTCCTTCCACCACTTGGTTTTCAGGATGTGCAGCTTGCCCTCCTCCTGCAGCTTGAGTATCACGCTGTTGATGGCAGTGCGATAGGGGGAATCTGTGTATGGAATTGACCACCAGTTAGTCAAGGATCTGCTTGGGATAATTGTAAACCTACTGGGCGGTGTGGCGATGCCATAGCTCTTGGTGTCCAGCATTCCACCGACTTGCGTGAGTTCGCAGTTGCGTTCGGTCACATACTCAATGGACGTGGACTCCATCAGGAAGGCATAGGATCCTGAAAAATGTAGTATTAATATAACATTTTCTTTGTGAGTTCAACCCATTCACCTTTGCCCTTGGCCACCCGATCCACTCCCTCGCCATTGCTGGCTGTGAAATACAGAGGGACGAGCTGATTCCATGAAAGACCACATGCGCTGGTATGTGGAGATCTTCGAGTCCTGTTAAAGGAATGGATGTTAGGAATATCACTTAACAATATTTTCTATAATGTACCCTAAAGAAGGCTGCCGTGCTGCCGCCCTTCAAGGCGCCGTATTTGATTCTCGTCTGCTTGGCCAGATCCTCGGCACTTTCGATGGGCGAGTCCATCCGTTCCACAGTCAAGAAGGCAGCCAAATTGGCAGTGTACGAGGAAATCATGATCAGGGTGAAGAACCACCAAATGCCGGCCACCATGCGAGTGGATAGAGCCCTGAAAAAAGTAGGCTTAAAAAGAGGGAAAACTAATCGGGGGTTAATCCCTTACTTGGGCAAAAAGTCGCAGCCCTGTTGCATCAGCGATCCAATGGCAAACCACATGCAATTGAGCAGGGTGAACTGACTCTCGACCTTCTCGCCATGGGCATCTGTATAGGCGGGCCATTCATAGGGAGTGAATCTGTAAAAAGGATATTATTAGATCAGAAAACGTTCTAATAGATGGTATAAAACTTACTTTGCCAGGATGAAAAGCAGCACGGAGACACCCAAATAGGCAGTGGCCATGTAGATCCACACATCCAAGGACAAAGGCGACAGGAAGGAGAACAAGTTGGGTGGCTGCTTGATGGGCTTCCTGTACAATATGGACACACCCAGATTCATAAAGGGTGTGGTGAAGTCCACCGCCTGCTCTCGCTCGAAGGTGATGGTGAGATCTGCAATGGCCAAGTCGGCACGCTGCTCCAGTAACTCCCGGATCATGCCGTTCCATTCGCTGAAGGGTTGGGTTTTACAGTAAAAAGTATTATATATTATATATACATATCTATATATCTACCTACCCCGTCAGTTTGTTGAGACTTCCATAGCTGCCGTCTGGCACTAGTTGTATTTTGTAGTTGAAGCCCAGCGACTTGGAGATCTCATGGATCAGATCCACCGCATAGCCCTCAAACTGATCGTTGCCACTCAGGGGAATGGCCGACTCCTTGCGCATGCAGTATGGATTACTCTTCAGGAATAATATAAATATTTATTTAAATATATTTATATTTATATTTATATTTAGCTAGTTCTAGCCTCACCAATATGGTTGTGACCACCAGTGTCTTGTTCTTCAGATTGGCCTCGATCTCCTGCTGCTTCTGGCTGAAGGTGCGCGTGAAGTTGATGCCATCGGGCAGCGTGGAGTTCCAGGTGCCGATCTTCCGGATACCCGCCGGCGTCAGCTCCACAATGTCCAGCATGAAGTCCGTGCGGAAGCCCTGGTGATCGAACTTAATCACATTGGTCAGGCCCTTCATCTCGACTATCTTCATGTAGTTGATCAGACTGAAGCCGTGCTGCCAGGTGCTCTGGCCATCGCAGCTGATCGGATGGATGTCGATCTGCTGCGAGGTGTCCAGGTCGTGCAGCGCCTTGGCGAACAGATGCACTGCATCGTACATGAGAGCCGTTTCCGAGCGCACGGTGGTCAGGTTGGCCGATCGCAGCAGGCCCTTCTCGTCGATGCTCCACTGGCGCACCACATCCGAGACGATCTTCTCGTTGATCAGCCGGAATCCGGTGATGTTGGTGCCGCCGTACCGGAACTCGTCCAGGTTCACCGTGTGCAGGTCCAGCGAGGTCACCAGGTAGCTGTGATAGTCGCTCATCATGCCAATCTGCTGCGCCTGCTTCAGCACCTCGTGGATCCGCTCCGTGGAGCAGTCGAGCACGATGTGCGCCTCCGCCGAGTTCTTGATCTGCTTCAGGAGGGGTCTGTAATGGTGAGTGTATAATTTGAATTAAGTATATAATGATTATATAGTTAGAATTAAATTTCCAACCGATTGACGAATCTTAGAACCTAGTGGACCTTGGAACCTTAAAAAAAACTTTAAAAATTCGGTGATTTCATTGAACTAAGCAGATACACACAAAAAAAAGCATGTTACCGTAAAATCGATATGGCCATGTAAGCTTCAGGTCATGCAAAACCCATATCGTTTTTACATGAAGTACTCTTTTCGACCAGGTCAAATTTACCTGGCCCCATATCAAGTTAAAAATGATCTTAAAAAAGGTCAAATTGACCTACGATTCATATCGATTTTTTTTTGGGTGTAGTAATCGAACCATAATCGAAATCGAAAAGAATTATTTAATAAACCATTTTTTGATTTTAAAGAATATGAACTAAGGTACCTAAGAATTATTACTACCTTTTATGAAGGTGGTAAAGCTATAAAATGTAGTAAAAAAGCTAGTTAATATTAAAGAATAAAGATCTGTTGTATTGCACTAACTAAAGATGGCGATAGTAACTATTTCCATTTTAATGTGGTATAATAATAATCCTAATCAGTTCTACGAGAATAGGTTGCATATGTGGGCCAGAATAAAATGTGGGCCCAAAACAGACGGAATCGGTGGAAACGATTAGCTGGGCTTACCGGTAATCCCCGCTGTCGCTTAGCTGGCGCACAGTAATGGGGAAAGGCGTCATCCCGTGGGCCTTCAGGAGCTCCTGCAGCCTCACGATGCCGTCATTGTTCTCGTAGATAATGGTGAAAGTCTTCCAGCCCCAGTGTCGCACGATATCCACGTAAGCCTAAGAGCAAGCAAAAACATCAGCCATGAGGTGGATGGGGATGTGGGGGTGATGCAATTGCAGCTGCCTACCTTGGAGAGCGTATTAGGGTGCGGATAAAGATTCACCAGGCAGCTCTCGCGTCGCAGCCGGTAGTCCCAGCGATTCTCCAAGTGGGGAATCTGCAACGAGTGTGTTTCAAAGTTATTCAAAGGGTTTTATGAGACATCTCCAGCCAGTCCTTGCTCCGCTACTCACCTCCATGTTGTCGCAAATGCTCTGCACATGGCTGGCGGTGTGCGAGGATTGTGGCCCAAAAATGGCTGCAACACCGATGTTCAGTAAGCCACAAACTGAAAGACAAACAGCGCAATTGAGGTTTATGTACCCAGTTATTTGTTGCTCTTTGACGAACTTAGTTTGCCGAACCCAATTTACGGAAAATCAAACCCAGCCGCTGTAAAATATCAGTGGGGTTTCCCGAATCGCAAGGAGCAACTTCTGACATTCTTGCCTTATGGCAAATTGAGTGAAACACAAATCCCAGAGAGCTTAAAAGTCGCAAATTGATTTTCCAGTAACGTGCTCTGTTCCCATTCCCAATCCCAATCCAATCTGCTTGTGGGGGAGATAATCTGGGGCTCCGACTTGTGGGGCTTAAAAAGTAAAAACGCGACCAAGTAGCGCAGTAATGTGCTTGGCTTTTGGCTTGGTAATGTTCAGTAGTTAGCCTCGTTCGCATATTTAAAATGCACTTCAGTATGACATAATTTCGTTTAGTCCGTTTGGCCTTTCCTTTCAGCCCCTGAAGGATTTCCCCCGCCTTTCAGTCAGCATCCTTTTGGCTCATCAAACGCGCTAAGCACGTGTAAGTGCATGTGCACCTGCACTTCGATGTCCTGGCTCGGTGATGCGGTTAACCTGCTCCCAGGACTCGCTGGGCGGGGGTGGAGGGTCCTGGCTACCTCGTTGCCTCGTTACTGTCGTGCTGAAGTGTGGTTTACTCGTTCTGGCCAGCCAAGGTATTTTTTTCCTTTTTGGCCCTGTGCTCGGGCCAACTTCGGCGTCATTTGTGTCTCATTTATCACAGGATATTCGACAGTTGGCTCACGTTCCTTTGCCCGCTTTACGATTCATCTTCAGCTTTTAACGATTATCAAGTGCCAGAGAAGTTTCACCTGCTACCCAATACCCACAATAAACTGCAAATGGCAGACTGGCCGGGCTTACACATAAGGATATTTATCCGTACGAGTTTCAGAGGGGTTGATGCTAGGGCTTTGATGTCGTGTGATTTCATGCAACTTCATACTGAATTTACAAAAGGCTTGCAGCAACATTTTTTCGGAAATTACTTTTTTAAGAATATTTTGAATTTTTCGGTACAAGAGGACCCTTATATATATTTTCCAGTTTCAATACTTAAAACAAAAAAAGTAGATTGATTAAGGGAGTCATGTTAGTCCAATTCAGATTTATCAACCTTTATAACAATAGCAATATTATGTTTTTGTCTAAGGACACGCGTTTTTTGGAAAACCGATAAATTTAATAAATATTTTACCCACGTATTTCCTGGACTAGTTAATATTTTTCCAAATATTACAAGTATGAGATAATATTATTTTTATGACAAACAAGTTTCCTTAATAAAATAGATCGATTAAAATATATAAATGGAGGTTGAAATATTTTTATAGTGTTTTGACGAGGCAGTTGTAACAACAGATGTTTTGCAATTTGTACCTAATCTTTTTAAAAAGGGCACCAAGAGTCAAATCCCATTTATTGCGATTACAGAAGTTAAAAAGAAATGAAGTCCCCTAGTCAGCAATTAGCATATCATAAATCGCAAATCAAATGCGAAAGTAAACAAAGGGGTAAATCAAGCACAAGCCAAAACAGAAACAAGGAGATGTCAATTTAGGAAAGACAAGGGAACTCAAAGCGAAAACAAAAAGTACATGAATGTACACTATGTCCAAATCAAATATGCTGGTAAAAGCATCAGGTGAAGGTGAAGTTTACGTGGGAGAACAAGGCAACAGGGTGAAAGGTGACGGGTTAGTGGAAAAGCAGGCCAAGTCAACACTTTGAGCACTCTGCTCTGTGTTCTGTGAACTACTCACCCCTTTTCCCGGCGTGGAAACTGTCGAAGGGCGAGATGCGCTCGATTTGGGCCACCAGCTTGGAGCGCGGCAGGATGGATCGGTCGGCGTTGATGCGGTCCACAGCCTGGCGAAAGGCCAGCTCCTGGTGGTCGTCGGAGGGATGGAAGAGCCCACCTGCGGTGAGAAATTACAGGTCGTGATTTTTCGGATGTCCATAGGCAAATGCATCAAATATTTTGGTTTAACTCCCGCGGTGTTCAAATAAAAACAAACAAAACACAAACACACCCGCGTGTGTATCAAACCCACAAACTCATACAGAGAACGGCGCTCTTGATTATGACGTGTAAAAAATCGATACGTAACGAAGATGCCAGCGGAATTTTGTTTTCATCTGTTTTCAGCCGGAACCCCTGGACTTCGGAATCTATATCATTCGTATTTATATCTTTTACTCACCAATCTTGATTATATCGGGCAGCGATTGAGTTTCTCGGCAGTTGAAAATCAATTGCAGCAGCAGCAGCGGCAGGACCAAAACCCGTCTTGACCGCATCTTGAAATCGCTTGGGATGGCAGTTTCCGGTTTCAGATGATTGCCCCGCTGGATATCAATCACTTGTCACTCGCTAGTTGTTCTTATCTAGCAGATATTTAACATTTTCACTTGGCGGCACTTTTGCTGTGAGTTTTATGATTTTCCTGAGGTTTATGTTTTGAGTTTTTACGAAATTCCGCCTAACCGCTTTCTGTGAGGATGTGACATCCACTGAGCTGCGTGTGTTTGATTTGCCTTCTTTTATCCTGTTGCGGAATCGCCTGACGAGGTGGGGTGTTTTGTGGGTGAATGAGTGTTGGTGGGTGGTCCAGCATCCAAAAGCCGGCTGACAGTTCCCACAGCTGCGCAGTGGATGCTGCGAGAGCAGGCCCATAGGGGTTGCCACCCCCTTCGGCAGATGAGCTTTCCATTTTGAAGGTCGTTGGTGGGAAAACATGGTAATTTGGCCCAGTTAACTGCTTTGCCGACAATGGGCTTTTTAAGCTTTTGTTGTAGTTGAATTCTTAAAAAGGTTCCACAAAGTTACCATTTGAATTCTGTTAATTCAACCAGATCAAGTTCAGACTTTATTATATTTCACAATAGGTAAATTTTTAAAAAAATTTTATAATTTCTTACCATTTACTTTTAAATAAAGCAAAATAAGATTTTTTTAAGAGCATTTTTTTAAATCTTTATGTAACTATTATATTAAAAAAAATTTTAAAATTATTATTTACAAAATATTTCAATTTATTACGCAATTTTTTAAATCTTTTTGTAATTATTTAATTAAAAAAATGTTTAAAAATATTATAAAAAAAAATAATAAAAACCAAAAATAAAAATATTATTTTAAAAAAATATTTTAATTCATGATTTGATTCCTTTATTATATTTAAATACATATTTAAACATTTTATTTTAAGTTAAAATTATACTTCGTGTGCCGAAATGCTGGAACCACATCCTTAATCAAGGAACCCACCCCTCTACTCCCCCTCGGAAGGTCCTTTAACATGCCGAAGAGGAAAAGGATTAAACAGCACAAAGGAAGCAGCCAGCGGAACGGCGGCGCGTAAAGGGCATAAATAAAACAGAGAGCTCATTATGCCGTTGACCGCGTCGAGCTTAAAGTGCAAGGATAATGCAAAGCGGCAGTGATGGGGAAATGCAGGCGAATGGCGACTTGAACTGCAGGCGCGTAAATGTGAGAGTATTAACAATTTAACAAACAAAGGCAAAGGGCCATTAATAACACACAACAACAGTTCTGCCGCTTAATATACCCACAATCGCGCGCACATATATTATGCATGTGTGTGCGGCCATAAATACAGAATGTCGTTGCGGGAAAATCGTAGCGACTCGCGCCAAATATCATCAAGCTCTGTTGCCTGGCAAATGAGTTGGTTCAGTCAGATGCGCCAGCTCCACCAGCACGGGAAAAAATGTATATAAGAATGTCTATAATGAAAAAGAACAAATATTGTTATTATATTTTATTCTATCCATTTATATCCAACGAAGAAACAAATAATTATATACTTTATTTTACAATATCTAAAATTATTTCCAATGAAATATACCTATAAGACTAATTCTATTATTATCGGAAATGCAAGAAAAATTTGCAGAGGTTTGCAACTTCTTGATAAGGTCTTTAAAATATTTCCAAGGTATATTTTTAGATCTAGGGATAAATGCGGAATAAAGATGTTGTATTCTTTCCAAAAGTAACGAAATACCAAAGTTGTTCCTTGTGTACTGTTTTCTGTGTGTGTGAGAGCCCATCGTCCTGTTTCTGCATTTGTGTCCGTGTCGCCATGCCTGTGTGTGTAATCATGCATATCTTTGCCAGTGGGTTTTCGGTTAGTGCCTTATTTACATTGGCCGGAAGCTGCTGGTTGTGCTTGTTTCCGCTTTTGTCTGTGCGACTTCATCACCATCTGTCTCCCCTCTCACTCTGTCCTAGCAGCCCTCCCTCTCGCACTCTCCCTTCGTGCTTTCTTCGCTGTGGCAGTGAAGTAGAGCAATGGTCTGGCTCATTAATTTCAACATAACGCTCACATGGCCAACAAATTTTCCCACGTACGCACACGTATAAATTGCACACGCTCACACACACACACACACAGTGCGGACATAGTTGGCTCCTAGCTTTCAGCGGTAATTATTTCAAATTAAATGGCGAAAGCACTTTTCAAGCAGGTGCTACCAAAAGTATACAGCATATTATTAGCATCAGATAGGGCAACATCGATAAGTCAAACAGCACGGCCAAAAAAGAGAACTCCCAGTTAGAAAACAAATATTCCTTTATTTATTGAAGCTTTCAACTTTCTTCAGATAATATTTCAAGTAAAAATCATTTTGTAGACCACTCAAACAAAGTATAATATTGGAATTTCTAAAAACATTATTTAATTCGAATAAGGTTAGTTTGTGGAGGGTCAATTGTTATACCCGTTACTCGCAGAGTAAAAGTATGTAACAGGGAGAAGGAAGCGTTTCCGACCCTATAAAGTATATATATTCTTGATCACTAGCCGAGTCGAACTAGCCATGTCCGTCTGTCAGTCTGTCCGTCCGTATGAACGCTGAGGTCTTGGAAACTATAAAAAAGAAGGTTGGCTTTTTGCATGGCTTGGAGTTCCTACGCAGCGCAAGTTTGTTTCAGCCGAGGGTCACGCCCCTATAACACCCACAAAAGCTTTAAACGATTTTACAAAATTTAAATATTTTGGAAAAGTAAAAATGCAGTTTTATTTTGTTTATCAATACCTATCGAAATGTAGAAGAAAATTTTTAAATTGGACCATTCCTTAAAAAGTTATGCGCGATCAAAGTTTTATATATCCATCTCTCTCAGCTGAGTAACGGGTATCTGATAGTCGGCGCACCCGACTATAGCGTTCTCTCTTGTTTTTGTACTTCAGGCAGTCGTTGTGTTCATGACTTCTCTGTTCTAGCACGGTCTTAAGCATGAGATTGCACTTTGATTTCGTCTGCTGGCAGATACCCACCCAGATGGAGAAAGCCAAAAAAGGCATCTGACTTCTGGACTTTCTCCTTACTCCCCGACTGTCTGCAAGTCGTCTGGCCCCCATCAACTTGGCCTTTGGGCTGGTTTTATTATCCCAATGCGCATGGAAATGACTGACATGGTTCGCCTGTCAGTCTGACTCTTAGGCTAAATAATTTTAATAATGCAAAGTAAGATATACACACATGAGAAGGTTGTGCCCGGAGTCATGGCATTCCAGGGTCAAGAGGACCTCGAAAATATTTTCACATTCTGCATGAATGTAAATACATTTTGGGGCAGTTAGTCATCCCCTTTCTATGCGGTTTCCAAGGGAGTCGCAGGCAACGAGAGATGAAAGCGAAATACCAAAAGGAAAATGGGGAAGTGGAAAACTGTTGCCGTTGGTCAGGCATATGCATTGCATTTTCCCGGCGGAGCTTACCGAAAAGTATGTAAATGTAGTTTCATTTAGCATTTCCCATATTTTACACAAAAGAATTTGGCTTGGCATTCCTACTTTTTTGGTCCTTGACAAAAAGCTTTGGGTAAACCATAAAAAACTATACTTTGTCATTGTTTTCTGAATAATAAGCAACTGTTGCTTTTTCGAAAAAAAACGTTGGCTCTTTGTATGCACATGATTAATTAATCGTAAAACATATTTAAGCAGGAATAAACGAAGCAATTTCAATTAATTATTATTTGTCGGGTAAAACATATTGATTGAATAGCGAATTACCTTTTAGAATATAAATAATTTATTGGCTGCCTGAAAGTGTAATTCACCGTGCAACCTTTAAAGGTAATAAATTAAGTTTTTTTTTTTAATTGCAGAAGTCTTGATGTGTATGTCTCAAGCGGACGAAAAGCAACTCGACCGGCTTTTAGTGAGAGCACTTTCACATTTCAAATTTTATGGGATATTACATATTAAATATTTAAAAACAACCCAAGCAATATGGTTATAATAACGAAATTACGTCAACGTACGTAATACACTAATATAAATTCATCAGAACTCAACGGTTTTACACATAGGTATATTTCAATATATGTATGTATAATTACATTCAACCTTATCAGTTGTTATTGCTGGTATTTTTTTAATGTAGGTAATACAAATGTTTAAGTTATTTGCTTATCTGCTTTGACTATGACAATTCCTGAGAACTTTTTAGCGCTCGATTACAATACAAATACCGTTTATATTTACGAAATAATTCTAATCAATATTGCAAGTATGACTGCTGCCTTTGCTGATTTAGCAGTTTCAATAAAACTTTTTTCAAACGCTGGCCTATATATTCAGCCTCAGTGATGCAGGTCTATCAGTTCGGTTTGTTTCAGCGTTCTATAAGGTTATAACAAAATGAATTCCTCAATTGCTCTATTGTAAGTAACTGCAATTGTTGGTTTTATTTTAAATATTAAAAAAATGTTTTGCAATTACTAGGTGCTCTGCACTGCTCCTGATTAGTCCTTTGTGCTTCGGGTATTCTGATGAAGAACGTGAGGCCGATCGCCTTAAAGTGGCTGAAATTATCCGAACTTCCCAGGACGACGATGCCAAAATCGGGAACACCCAGGAATTACTTGACATCTTTAAACGTTTAGCTCCAACTTTGTCGGCTGCAGACAGGGAGCAAGTTGAGAGCCTAATTAAGGAGCATACGGATGAAATATTGGTCGATGGAGTTCCGAGTCAAGGCGGACGGAAGACCAAATACGTTGGAAAGATCCTTTCTCCAGTTGCGAGGGACGTGGCGTCTGGATTCTTTTCCGAGCTCGGTGCCAGCATTGCCAGATTATTCACTGGTTAATATCAATGGATAATCGTGTGCATAAAAAGAAAATAAACTAAATATGTATGCATACCAAACTATATTGCAAATATTAAAAATTTTGTAAAATGTTTAACCTACCTATACATTTAAATAAAAAATTTGCATTATATTACACTGCCGTCTTACCTACTTACCTTCGTTGAATGATATTTTTATGGGTATATTCTTTAGCTGAGTAAGGGGTATCAAATCAAATCAAATTGTGCCTGCAGAATTTAATAATCAGATAGGTACAGAGGCGAACGTTTCCATTTCCATACAATAAATATACATTTTTGCAAAACATTTCGACATTCTTATCGTATTTATTTGGAATAAGTGTAATTCACCGAGCAACCTTCAAAGGTAATAAATTAAGTTTTAATTTTTTAATTGCAGAAGTCTTAATGTGTATGACTCAAGCGAACGAAAAGCAACTCAAGCAGCTTTTAGAGCAAGCACTTTCACATTTCTCCTGCACTTTATGTTTTGCGTATACACCAAGGACGAAGGACGTTTTATTAGTGCTTTTTAGAGCATTTGACAGGCAATGATGTCACATGTCTGATGGCGAGGACGAACGACACTTTGGAGCGGCAGTGGCATATGCAACAAATTTGTAAGGACGCTATTTAATTCCATGTCGGCTCCTTGGATGCCGTTGCTCAATGAATGGATGAAGTGAAGCCCTCGGGACACGCCCCCAAATCCTCAGTTCGAAGGCGCCTCCTCTTTGGCTTACGACTTTTGCTTTGGCCCGCTTTTATGGGCGCCTCCTCAAATCCACTTTGTAAGCCATTCCATTGGTAATAAAGGCGAAAGTGAGTGCCGCTAATATAAAATTGAATTTAAATAAATGGAGTAGGGGCCGTAAAAAGCCGAAAAGCACCGCGCTTCGTTTCTGATTTGATTTGTTTGGAGGCGCACGCCCAGCACTTAGGCGCCATTTGATATGCAACAATCTTTGGCGGCAGCCGAAAATTGGGAAATCGGAAAATCGAAGAGCGGAAAGAGGAACCAGAGGGGGCACCATCATCATCATCATCAGAGGAACTCTCGAGCTCTGTAATAAATCCTATGGAAAGAAATGTATGTGGCCCGAAATCGTTTTAATTTATTCATGCCACGCGCCTTTGCTGTTTAACATAGGAGGGGTATTGATTAAAAATGCAAAGGACTGCACTGCGCCGGCACTTGGATCCTTGAATCAGACACCTAAGTACATATATGCAATGCCTCTTCCTTTTGGCCGCATTATGCAAATACTGTTGACACAGATTCCGAGGGCTAAACTTGAACCTGCTAAACTGAACCTGAACCTGAACCTCAGCCCGGCAGCCGCTGTTGCCGCTTTCATTAATTAGTCGACAGGCTGTTAGGCAGCTAATTAAAGAGCCGGCCTACAAATTGGCAGCTTGTGTGGGCCATGTGGGATAGATTTAGGCAATTAGCACTCGCTGTACACCCGCTGTACAATCCCTTCGAAGGGGGCCAAAAGAACCCCCACCATTCCGGCAGTCAGTGGGAATTTTAAACGGGCCAACAGCCACATCTAGCTACATCGAGATTGTCGTACCTGCTCGAAACATCTGGCTGCGTGTCCTTGTTCGCCTGAATCCTTCTGATTGCGTAATTCCAGCTCACAAGTGCCGACAACGGTGTGAGAGTCTATTAAAAATGTATTATCAGTGCGATTGCCACCAGATCCTGCTGAAGTGTCGACTTCACTCCCAGTATAGCCCGTTGCTATCCATGCGCAGTTGTTTGAGTGTAAATGTTTCAATTAGCCCTGGCGGCACTTAAAATAAATAGTCTGACTCTCGGATGTATGGAATAAATGTGGGTAAAGTGCATGGAGTTCACGTTTTTTAAATGTATTTATTACAGTGCTCAAAATTAAACTTTTAAAACAGAATGGTGTATAATTTTATCCCACTTTAGTTACGGCAAATCGTATTATGAATAAACCAAACTAATGTAGAAGCGAAAGAATACAAGTTCAGTAGTTAATAAAATTGAAATTATTTATTATTTTTATAGATTGCAGTATCAAAGTTCCTTTTTAATTTATTTTTCTTTTGAATATATTAAAATTTTATAGGTATTAAATATTAAATATTTAAAAACAACCCAAGCATTATGGTAATAATAACGAATTTACGTCAAAGGACGTAATACACTAATATAAATTCATCAGAACTCAAAGGTTTTACACATGTATTTCAATATTTGTATGTATAATTACATTGAACCTTATCAGTTGCAATTGCTTGTATTTTTTTAATGTAGGTAATAAAAATGTTTAAGTTATTTGCTTATCTGCTTTGACTATGACAATTCCTGTGAACTTTTAAGGGCTCGATTACAATACAAATAAGGTTTATATGTACGATGTAATTCTAATCAATATTGCAAGTATGACTGCTGCCTTTGCTGATTTAGCAGTTTCAATATACCTTTTTTCAAACGCTGGCCTATATATTCAGCCTCAGTGATGCAGGTCTATCAGTTCGGTTTGTTTCAGCGTTCTATAAGGTCATAACAAAATGAATTCCTCAATTGCTCTATTGTAAGTAACTGCAATTGTTGGTTTTATTTTAAATATTAAAAAAATGTTTTGCAATTCCTAGGTGCTTTGCACTGCTCCTGGTTAGTCCTTTGTGCTTCGGGTATACTGATGAAGAACGTGAGGCCGATCGCCTTAAAGTGGCTGAAATTATCCGAACCTCCCAGGACGCCGATGCCAAAATCGGGAACACCCAGGAATTACTTGACATCTATAAACGTTTAGCTCCAACTTTGTCGGCTGAAGACAGGGAGCAAGTTGAGAGCCTAATTAAGGAGCATACGGATGAAATATTAGTCGATGGAGTTCCGAGTCAAGGCGGACGGAAGACCAAATACGTTGGAAAGGTCCTTACTCCAGTTGCTAGGGACGTGGCGTCTGGATTCTTTTCCGAGCTCGGTGCAAGCATTGCCAGATTATTCACTGGTTAATTTCAATGAATATTCCTGTGCATAAAAAGAGAATCAAGTATATATGTATGCATTCCAAAATGTAATGCAAATATGAGAAATTTTGTAAAATGTTTAGCCTATCCATTTAAATAAAATTTGCATTATATTACACTGTTGTCTTACCTACTTACCTTCGTTGAATGATATTTTTATGGGTATATTCTTAAGCTGAGTAACAGGTATTTGATAGTCGAGGCACTCGACAATACCGTTCTCCCCTGCTTACACCTTACATCAAATTGTGCCTGCAGACTTTAAAATTCAGATACATAAGCGAACGGTTCCATTTCGATACAATAAATATTCATTTTTGCAAAACATTTCGACATTCTTATCGTATTTATTTGGAATAAGTGTACATGTATTTCAAATAAATAAGAATGAAATATGACATAATAGAATTCCCGCCGGGTTAACGCTTTATTCCTTATCGCTTTTGTTTCTTGAATCGATGCCTGTAAAATTCAGTTGATGTGGCTTTACATCAGCGGTCGGCAGAGCCCTATTAAGTGAGCATAGGGTTTTGTTCTGCCTAGCCGCTCCTCGCTCACGTATAACGTAGAACAGCGGTCTGCACACACACATCGATGAGCTGCCCAGTGCAAATTACTCACACAAATATAAAACAAAATGTCATCGTATGTGTGTGCCGACCGCTGCTTTACATACATATATGCATAATGTAATGCAGATTCGTTATCACGGAGCAATGTGAGGCTATTTATTCAGCTTCTTGGGCTGCAAGATAGTCAGTTCAGTTTTCCTAGCAGTTCCACAAAGTATTTACACCATGCATTTTATAATGTCCGCAATGTAAGTAATACTGTATACTGGTTGTATATGAATTTATTAATTCCTTTCTCAATTCTTGCATTTAATTAGGTGCTTCGCTTTTCTTCTGCTTGGTCCGTTGTGCTCAGCGTATACTGCCGAACAACGTCGAGCTGATGGCCTTAGGGTTAATCAGATTATCCAAACTTCTCACGATGACAATACCAAAATCAACAGGATCCAGGAACTGCTTAACATATAAGGTCGTATGTCCCCCAGTTTAGGGCGCAAGAAAGGGAGAGGATCGACAGGTTTATTAAACCGCATACGGAGGAAGTATTAATCGATGGAGTGCCAAGTCAAGGGGGTGTAAAAAGCAAGTATGCCAGAAAGATCCTGAGTCCAGTGGTAAAAAGCGTGGCCACAGGATTCTTCGAACAGCTCGGCGCAAGTCTTGCAAGCCTTTTCGAGGGATGGTTTTCATCGAAAAAAGAATGATAAATTCGATGAGGAGACTTTTTTATATAAAAAGCCATTTTGATACCCAAACCTATACAATTTTGTAATAATTTTGAATTATATAAATCTAATTAAAATCTTAAGGCGATCTACTTTTCTATTGCATCTGTGTGCCAAATAAAAGTGTAAAACATTAAAATTGAATTACGTTTGTGGAGTATTTTATTTCAAGACCTGTAATGTTTTAACTTTCATCGTTATTGTCCCCCATTTTTATTTTTTTACATTCACATTTTTTAGGGTCCTACGATTTGTTAAAACTTTTCCAGCATTGAAAATTGACTATTTATTTTAACTTTAAGCTAATTTCCTTTAATGTGAATATGAGAGTTTAAAATTATTATGTTTAAACCATTAAGAAATAACGATTGTGGATAAGAATTATTCAAGAGAATTTTGTTAATGTACAGTCGGTTACAATTTTCCGTTGAAAGGGGAATTGTAACAGAAATTAATCGAAACTAAGTGACATCATTAATTTCTGCCTTATAATTCAATAAAATAGTGTTTTTTATTTGTATGAAAAACAAAAATAAAAGTGACAGTTCCTGAGAACTTTGTTGGGAAAATTTCCAATAAATACATAGTGTATGGGTTAAAGTTGAATTCCAATGAACATTGCCAGCGCGAGCAAAGTGCTGTTTTTGCTGATTTGCTAATATTTTGCCATTTAGCAGTTTCACTTTAAGTTCCACTTTGCGCTGGACTATAAATTCAGTTTCTGGTCTGTGAGTCTATCAATTCAGTTTGCTCCGGTGTTTCTTAAAGTCATAACAAAATGCGTTCCTCAATTTCTCTAATGTAAGTAACTCTCTAAGTAAATCTTGGTTTACTTTGAATATTAAATTTGTTTACATTTTATAAACATTTAACTAGGTGCTTTGCACTGCTCCTGGTTAGTCCTTTGTGCTTCGGGTATACTGATGAAGAACGTGAGGCCGATCGCCTTAAAGTGGCTGAAATTATCCGAATCTCCCAGGACGACGATGCCAAAATCGGGAACACCCAGGAATTACTTGACATCTATAAACGTTTAGCACCAACTTTGTCGGCTGAAGACAGGGAGCAAGTTGAGAGCCTAATTAAGGAGCATACGGATGAAATATTAGTCGATGGAGTTCCGAGTCAAGGCGGACGGAGGACCAAATACGTTGGAAAGGTCCTTACTCCAGTTGCGAGGGACGTGGCGTCTGGATTCTTTTCCGAGCTCGGTGCAAGCATTGCCAGATTATTCACTGGTTAATTTCAATGAATATTCCTGTGCAAAAATAGAAAATCAACTATATAGTTGTATGCATATCAAAGCTCGGTGCAAAGATTGCCAGAATTTTCACTGGTTAATATCAATGAATATTCGTGTACATATTGTCGGAAGAAATTTAACTATGTATACCAAAACGTAATTCAAAAATTACAAATTTTGTAAAATATTTAACCTAAAGCTTCAAATAAAATTTGCTTGCTGCACACTGCATACCTACCACCTATGTACCTTTGGGAACGCTACTAAAATAATTGCATAGATTAAATTATAATCTATATTTTTACCATTCTAAATTATTGACTAAATATAAGTGTAAAACATTGAAATACATACATTTATATGGCTTTAATCCAATCAGTGTAAGAATTTAATAACTATCTTTATTTTTATTCTCGACATATTTTTCTTTAACGAGTTGCAATCTTGGTGCGAGTTTTACATGTACATACATCAGTCTGTGCCTGCATCTGCATATGAATATCTTAATTTCCATAAAATGCATATTCATATCTGCTGCTCAGCATTTTTCCCGCTGCGCTGTATTATGTAACCGAAATATATCCCCTGAGAAGAAGCCGTAAAGAGCTCACTTAAAAATTTAGAAAGAATGCAAATCCTGGCAACTTTATTCATTCAATCTGGTCAACAAAGTTTGTGTGGAATTCAATCAACACCCGGGCATCTGAACTGGACGGAGAATGTTTTTTGGGAAAGTTTTCGGAATTATTATTATTTCTGTGTAAAATGCTTTTTCGGTGTTGTAGAAAAACTCGTTTTCGCCAGGCGAAAGTTTTTGATTGTCTGGCCGAAACAAGGCATGTGGAAAGTAATTACCATGCAAGTGTCGAAAGCGTCTGACAGGGTCCTTCTACGGAGAGTTTTCCCTACCCATACTCGTATCCTATACACAGCACATCATACCACAGGACTTCCGTGTCGGTGGGCTCTACACTAGTGTGTGCTCGCCTCGTCAACGCCATCAGCTGTGGCATTTGACTTCTGAATGTGTCGTAAAGTTGATCCTTTCCCCGCCCGGTCTACCCATCCTGTTTGCTGAACTTGTCAACGCTGCTACTGCTGCTGCTGCTGGCAATTTGTTTAATTAAATGCTCGCCCAAGAACCAACATACACAGACCAACACAAACACTCGCAGGATCCGGAGCTTGCAGGGCAATATTAAATTGAATAACAACGGCTAAACACATCGAGGCTAACACCTGCTTATCGATGTGTCAACTGCAGTGACCACCTGTCCTCAATTACAGGTTGTTTTCCTTTGGGAAACTTTCTTTATAGATTAAATGGAAATTTAAAAAATCATTATGATGTCTGCATCGAAGCTTAAACATCTAGAAGAAACCTAATATTGGATTTCTTGTTCTAAATCTTTTTAATTAACAATTTTGGCAGTGAAAGTTATAGAATGTGTACTGTTTTCTGTCAAGCAGAACTCACAAACTTTTTGGCGAGCTAACCCAGTGGGTCACTGGGATTTGAGGATACAACATGCAAATTGAGTTCGCAGCACAATGGAAAGGCAAAAGTGAAGGTTGCCAAACGACTTTAGCCCTCTGCAACGCACTTTTTCCCCAGGAAGACTTAGGATCCAAGACCTTAACACCGGCAGGCCGTACTTCCTAATTATACTTGTGGCGGGGAATTCAGCCTGGGGGCAGAAAAAAGCTGTCCTGTTGCACAGGGTGTCGTTTTTTCGCATCCTTTTGCTAAGCCGTTGCTTACAAGGGCTCTCGGCCTTATCCTGCTGTCGCTGTTGTTGTTGCTGTGCTGTGTAGGCTCTTACATTATCGCCTATATCGTCCTGATTATCATGTGACAATGTGGCACACAAAATAAAATCAGCATTTTTGCCTTGTCGAGTGTTTGCCCCTGCAGACAGCCAGGCAAAACCGAACCGAACCGAGTCGAACTGAGCTGAGCTGAGCTGTGTTCGTCGAAATGAAGTATCCTGCAGGCACACAAGCTGCTCCTGCGATGTCGACTGCCAAAACAGGATACGCATCCTGCGGGGAGCGGCTAGGATATCCTCTTAGCATTCCCCGGCTCATTGGCATGACCCTCAACTATTTACATGGCCAAAAACATGCTCCACCACCCCGCCAGCAAGCCAAGCACATTGGCGAAACTTTTGGCATGGCTGGCTTTAAAGGCTTGGCTACCAAAGTGCTGCCAACTTTCTTGGCTGCAAGGAAATTGAAAGAAATAACGACACTTTTTAGTTGCTGGCGAAAAGCCATTAGGTGGGGTAAAGAAAGAAAATGGCTTGGCCCAGTTTAATTGCAAAATAAACTACTAATACATAAATGGAATAACTATTGAAGCGCATCTGTGTTTCGATTATACAATATTATTTCAGCAAACTGCAAATCCTCTACGTTTTACTTGTTTTCCTATGCCAGGAACGCTCATTCCATTAAGCTAAATATATTTAAGAAGCTGGATTTTCCATTTCCATCCCAGCCTAGGCAGCACAAAACAGTTTTCCCCATCCCCCCAAGCCAAACTGTTTTTGGGAAAATTCAATTTCGTTTGTTTATGAGCACAAGTCTAATTCAAATGCAAAGATAAGGCACAACGTTGCGACGACTACAATGGATAGATACTTCAGCACGCTTTCCTCCCAGAAGTCCTCCTATCTTTCGCTCTTTTCGAGTGGTTTCCCTTGCCACACGCATATGCTGATAAAGTTTTAGCACCTGTACGGGGAAAAAATGGTGGCGGAGGCGGGAAAACCGAAAAGAAAAGTTTGCCATTTACAGCCCATCAAGTCGGCTTCAATTTCGCCTACCTTTTGTTTGGCTCAGGACCTGGGCCTACGCCATCCATCCAATTCCCCCCCCCCTATTTTGCAGTGTATGTATGTCCCGGCCTCTTTGTTTGTCACTTTCGGCAAAGTTTATGCGCTTTTTACAACGTGTATCCTTTTTGCATGTCGACTTAGTGTTTTGGCTTTGCCTTTCGCCATTTTATTGCAGCAACAAAAGGCTCCTTAAGCACGTGTAAAGCGAACACCCAGACACACAGACACACATGCAAAGTCAAGGGAGCGCAACAGTGCGGTTGGAAAACTTTGATCTTCCTGGCAGGAGACTTAATTTAATGTCCTTCTCGTGGGCTGCCAACGCTGCTTGCCGCTGACTTTTTGCCAGGCAAAAACAGGACTCCTGTTTTGTTTAAGTTTTGTGTCGTGACACAAACACTGAATTTCAATTACCGGCTGCGAAGGTCCTTGCCAAAGAATAGGCTTTACACAGGAAAAAATGTTCACATTTTTGGACTAAAATAAAAAGTTTTCATGCAAATAATGCAAATCTGTTATTTACATTGTTACAGAAATTGTGTTACAAAATTGAACTTTTACAATAAAAAAAAAAACCCTTTCCAAAAAAACCATATTTTTTAAATAAAAAAAAAACATATTTCCCTTTCAATTTCCCTATCATTATATTTTTCAATCATAAACATTATCTTTATTTTTATAAAAATTATATGAATAAGTTAATTTTTAAAAAATATAAAATTGCTCAGCACATATCCATCTGATCTTTTGTACATTTATTTTTACCTGGATGAATGCCTAAAAATCATACTCCGAACTTAAAATAACATTTAATAATATAAAATAAAATTCTATGAATTTCATCGAGATAATTTTTTGCTGTAACACAGTATAATCAGTTTCATGGCAAGTTGTTTCACCCCGGAACTGAGCAGATAAGAAAGAAAAATCATTCTCAGCTTTCTTAGAATTTACAGAGCTCAATCAACAACAGATTGCCAATCATTATTATTCCATGGAATTATGAATTCCAGGGAAAGTCCTTGGCCTCTGCACCCTTGAACATAATCAAGAGCCATATGTAAGAAAAGAAAGAAAGAAGTAACATTATCAGTGTTCCCTGATGAACGTATCTCCCAGTTCTCATAAGAGCTGTCTATAAAAGGAAAGTTTTCCATGTAGACAGCATCATTTTACCAGAACCTTTTCAAGTAAAGAAAGTAAAGATGTGCTTTGCCATACGCCTAAGGTAAATAAAATAATATAATAAATACACAATATATTAAGTCCGTAAAACTTACAGCTTTGTCCTGGCCATGATGTTTTGCCTAGCGGGCAAAGGAAAGGCCGGCATGATCGAAGTGGATCGCAACAGGCTTCAGCAACTCCAGCGACAAAGTCATCAAACGTCTGATGCCAATGCCCAGGTGCGAATTGCCTACGAAGTCATTGGTATTTACAATAAATACAAGGGCCAGGGTGGACCAAATGCCGCCAGGGAAAATCAACTGAACACACAGGTCCGCGATTTCAAGAAGAAGACTGTGATCGTCGATGGTGTGCCAGCCCAAGGAGGAGTTTGGGACATCCTGGGAATAATGAAGTCCGCCACGGGGGCTGTTCCAGAAAATGTTAGGACAGATGCAGCGAACTTGGTCAAGAGTTCTTCAAAAGCCCTAGTGGATGGCGTCGTAAGCTATCTTATAAACACACTTTTTGGAATGTTGGCCGGTGGAAAGTGAAATGAATTGTGTATTTGATAAGGTGGACTGAATTTTGATTATGATTTGATAAATGATTTTGGAAAAAAAAACATTTTTTGTAATCAAGGTTTAAAGTATTTAAAACAAAAGAGAACGCTATAATCGGAGCACCCGACCAGTTACTCAGCTAAAGGGAGTGCGAGGGAGATGAAGATATAAAACTTTGACCGCGCATAACTTTTACCGAATGGTCCGATTTGAAAAATTTCTTCTACATTTCCAAATGTATTTATAAACACAATAAAACTGCATTTTTACTTTTCCGAAATCTTAAAAGATGTGGGCGCCAGACACCTTTCAAAAAATGGAAATGCTTCCTTCTAGCTGTTACATACTTTTGCACGAATACAATATACCCTTTTACTCTACGAGTAACGGGTATAATTATTTTGTGGTATATTAATATTATATAACAAGTTCGGTTCAACTATCCCTACTTTTTGTATGTGTACGAGTACATCTGGCTAGCCTCAACTTGTCTGAGTGTTAGTTTGTCGCATTTACGCCGTTTTCTGGCTTAAAGCTTTCCAGAAACCGGCGAAAATTCGGCCTGAAATTTATGAGCTCAGTGTTGGCCAAGTGTCCTTGCGGGACTTCACCACATACAACACAGACTTCTTTGCACTCTATTTTCATTCAGAGCCTATCGCACGAGCTTATTTGATTTTGTTCGCCTCTTGTTTTGTGCCCCCTGTGAAGTTTTCCCGCGTCCCACTCATAAATATCGAAAAAGGCACGGGAAAACTTGTTTGCTTTTCGGCCGAACTCGGGGGCTCATCTGTCCAGTGCCTGGGTTCTGGGCCCAAATATTAGTGCAATTTCCCCCACGTTGACCAAAAGTTCAATTCATTTTGCACTGGGACGTGTCGCTGCTCCTCAACTGTTTTCATAAGAATTTATTGCTTTCTCTTGGCAACTAAGTGGATCAGATTTCTCTCGGCAGCTTTGGCCTGTGTCCCATGTAATATGCCACAGATTTAGTGTTGGCGAAATTACTTCTGTCTTTTTTTCGCCTCCATTCCAGGACCCTCTAGGTTCCCACTTTCCCTTTTCCGTTTTCCGTTTTTTTTTTTACAATTTTGTCGTATCGGATTGAAAATTGAGTTGGGTACTTTAGGGGCTAAAAGTCGGGAGGAAGGAAACGCCGGCCGACCGCAGACTGACAGTTGGGAGAGGTTCTTAGGTGAGATTTTCTACACCCCAAATGGTTTCTTTTTCAATGACCGAAAAATGTGAAGTCCTTAAAGTGAAGAGATTTTTCTTGGAGTATTTGATAGGGTTTTGCTCAATTTATGTTTCTTGCTTTAAATATTTTATTGTGAAATACATTATTCCATTGAGTATTAATTTCATATGGAAATAGTTTTACTTATTTCAAAATGTAATTTAATTTATCAAATTATTCATAAGTCTGTGTAATATCTGCATTAAATAACCTCCTAACTTAAGTGACTGTCCGAACTTGCCCACTCAAAATGCTCTGCCAGAGTTTTCAAATGCGATTTGCGGCTTGCATTGTCTGTATCCTTGTGACGTAAGGGAAATTTATTTCATTTATGCATAGCTTGTTTGGGGTTGAGTGGGTGCAATTTGGTGGGTTTTTCAGTTTTCACAGTGCGTGCAATAACGAAAATGAGAATGAAAATGTATACCAAAGTTTTGTGTGTATCTGCGAGAATGTGTGCGAGTGTTGTGTCCTAAAAGTATGTATTGATTTTCAGCCTGTCGGCAAAGCGAAAATATTTATTGTCAGCTCGAGGGAGCTGAGTCTGAGTCCTCGGATGCCAAGCCAAGTTTCACTCAAATTGTTCCCAGGCGGCAATTGATGCCGTTGATGGAATGGAGATGGCTGTGGCGATGGAGCGAGTCTGTCAGTATCGGGAAATCGAGAATTACTAACAGCCAGGAGCCAACTATTGCGTTGATGGGCTCATAATTACGGCCATGTCCTTGCTCACTCACTCGCAAATTCGCCTCTCGCATTTCTGGGCGCTGACATGCATTAATATTGATTGTTGCTGTCGCTGAACCGCACTAATCAGAGCCACATGTCGGTCCCCGTGTTCTCCGTTGCCTCTACATTGACACTGACACGGGCATCCTCGTCGGATGGCATTCCACAATTATTCGCATCCTTGTCCGCAGCATCATCATCACCATCACCATACACCATACACCATTGTCATTGTCGGCGCAATGAAATTACATGTTACATATCGTATTTACATTGCTGTCATGTAGTTCCTCTTTTGATTCAGTTGTTGAGTTTTTCATGCGGTCCTGGGCGGGCTGGAAGTACATCCACATTTCCCCACCCATGTTGCTAAATGAGAAAAACCTTGTTTTCCGACTGTCCATCGAGTTAAAATTTCCATCATGTAGGGAAAACCAAAGTGCAAGTGTCATGACCAGGGATTGATTACAATTTAATAGCTTTATTTTTGACATGTATAAATTTCGTAATTACCATTAGAGAACTTAAAGAATTTTAAAAATAATGTTGACTATTATTATTTTATTAAAAAAACTATAATTACCAAATGATTATCCTGAAAGCATAACCCTTTTATCTAGAAAAACTTTAAGTCATACTTAGCCCCGCTCTTAATTAAAAGTTCATGGTTTATTAAATCTTGTCGGAACTAATTGATAACTTTTGCGAACCAGTTGACTTTGCCAGTCAATTTGTGTATATAGGATGGACCCCAGAAGGACAAAGGCTGCGAGTCAGATATGCCATTTGAATACTTTCTGTTTTGACATTCATTTGCGAAAGTCGACAGAAAGCGTTTCCAATTTGCCGAGGCATCTCGAAAGGCAACTGGGGAGCCAGCGAACTTGGAGAAGTTTTAATGAGTTGGCAAATGGAATTGGCAATCCGTAGTGGATGCTCGACACTTGAAGCATGAAATCAAACTAATTAACTCAAAATTTAACATAAACGCCGAGCAAAGTTTCCCCATTGGGCGCTCAAGTTGGCTTTTTCATGTGATTTTCCGCTCTCTGCACATTATGGCAGTGCAATTGTACACAAGTTCATTCCTGGCCAGAGGGAAAACCAGGGAAAACCATCTATGTACCTCCTTTATGAGGGTAATCCGGCATCAGCACCTCCGCGTTGAATGATAATTCAGTTTTGCCGGCATGATGAACAAATTAAAAACTTTTCTTTTTCATCCATGATCCCAGCAAATGGTCTACAAATTATTCCCCCAACGTCAAAGTTTTCTCTTTTTCTTCCTGCCAGCGATTTTTAATGTTTTCCACCAATTTTGTTTTTCATTTTTCCACCACTTGTCTGTCCCACGGCTGCTTAGGCATTATTATGAGCAGGGAAAAATGAAAACAGATTTCGAAGAGCTCGTCAAACAGATGAATTGGAAAAGCTGACTGTTGGCATTTGCATGTGGACTTGTGTAAATGTATGCAGAGCTCAGAACGAGGATTTACATATGTTTAGCCGAATCGGCTTTGGCTATAACTACAACAAAATGACTTAATCCTGGTACACTTGCTTTCATCAACGAATAATATACAAATGTATCCACTTGAGCACTGGAGTGTTTTTGAAATGGCCAAATATCTCATCAACTATTTGCCTTTGATGTTGCGGGGGTCTTCAACCTGATATGCCAGGAGGAGTGCCTAATGTTTATTACATTATATATGGCACACTTCAAGGAGATGCTCATCATCCTCTCCATGTCCTTTGGCGCTGCGTCGTAAAACCATTGCATAAGTTTTGCGCTTGACAGCAAACTTTGAAGCGTCGGTTTTTATTTCACTCTACCGCCAGCGGAATTCAGATACATAAATATGTATGAGCTGTGTGCGAATGGGAATATGGGAGGGGTCCTTCGTGTCTATCTGTGTAGTTTGACAGTTCGTAAAATCAAAGTTGTGTCCCACAGAATGTAATAGATTTTTATTGCCGGCGGCAGTGGTTTGCTTCATCTAGTCACCACTTCCATTTTGTCTGGCAACCAATTCGACTTTCTGGCTGTTTACCACACACAAGCGAACCCAGAAATCCAGATCCACCTACATAGATAGACACTCAGGCTCAGTCGGAGGAGGAACTTTCCCATTTTGCCGGGAAATGCTTTTAATCTAACTATAAAGTTGCTGCAAAAGTTGTCCACAAGTTTTAAGGTTTCGTTTTTCGCTTTTCGGCCGTCGACTAAAATTCTACAAATTCAACAAATTTAACTTGCCCTTGACACGTTGCCAAAATGCAAAGGATATGAACGAAATCCAATTTTACTTTCCGCTGTGTTTCCGAGATTGAAAGAGAATGTTGAGCTGTGAGTAGAGAATAAATCACGAGGATTTAAACAAAAGTTTTACTATGGCGGTGTAGACCTCTAATGGATTTAATTTCCTTTAAGGCCAGCGAATAAATTAAGCTGCCAGATGAAAGCGGGATAAAATATTCGCATTTGCTTTAAAGGCAATAAAAATTAATTAGCGCAGCACGTCGGAGATTGCGGCCTCAATTATGATGCCAGGTCCTTTCCCGCAGAGTTTGGCCAAAAAAGCGAAAAATCAATATGACAGCCCAACAGGAGGGTCGGCCGACAGGAGGGGGTGGCTGGACTCGTCCTTGGACGGCGGACGCGCTAATTTCAAGAGCCCTGGGCCATAAAACCGTGTTGAGGGAGCACAAAGCCCTAAAAACCAGCCAAAGCGAACCGAAAGACGTTCAAGCCGGGCCATAAGTAGCTGAGGATTAGGCAAGCAGCTCGAGCTTGGAGCTTGGAGCTTCGACCTCGTCTCCTCGGCCAGTTCGCTTTTCATTTTCATTTACCCATTTCCCATTTTCCCCTCGCTTCGGATCGACGACTCAAGTCGGCAGTATATCTTTTAATTAGACGATTTCACTGGATATTTAACAGCCTCGTGCTCGATGCTGAAGGTATTTTGTCTCGCTGCTGGGCCATAATGGAGTCCCAAATGGCATCGCTGATTAATGTCTCGATTTTATGGCGAATAATGTTGAATGGGGCACAGTAGGAAGAGTGCAGAAGCTATTTTCATGAAAAATTGGAAGTGAATACCTTTTGTGCGATGTCTTTAAGTTTTTTATTGAACGATAAAATCGAATAGCTTGTTGGAAAAGTTTGAGTAGTGAACTTGACTATTCTTGCGTCCAAGGGCTGATTTTGAACAGTGGAACAAATTTAAAAATATTTTTCAGAAGTTCTTAAAATATTTTGTAGCATTTAAGAAGTTATTTTAAAGGAAAAATAACCTATAAGAATATTTTTCAACATTGTATTTGACGGTCCAAGAGCATCTGAGCTTCGTTTGTGGCCCTTATCCATTTGGCCATCTTGATTTTTAATGTTACTTTGCCGAGGCAAAATGCTTTGCATTTCTTCCGCTCCTTCTGTTTTGACCTTCGGCGTGTCTCTTTTGGCTTTGCGCGGTTTCAACCGCCTGCAGAATAATTAAAATTCAAAAGTTGGCAGCGGCATTTGTGCATTAATAAATTAGTTGGGCCGGGCCTCTTGGAGGCGGTCGACGGCCACTTAAAAGTCATGAAAATAACCAAATATGCAGATGAAGTTTATAATAAATGGACGAGAGCAGGCCAAGTTTTGTTTTCTGTTGGCCATTTTATGGCTACTTTGGGACAGGATGCATTTGCATGTCTAATAATTGCGTTCTCCACTCCGTTCACTCCTTCTGAGTCCTTCGGTTCGGCCATTTACGAGCCACCATGGAGGCCCCATCCACCTCCCAACCCTACCCATCTCCGTCCAGAATATTCCCTCTTAAACCATTTCATTCATTTTTGATGGCACCGAAATGGATTTGGTTATCATAAAAAATTTCAACGGCGACAATAAAGGGAAGCGAAACAATTGAAATCTGAAAGGCTTCAAACTGCTTATCGATTCGAATGCTGCCGTTGGTTGTCATAAAATGCTGAAATTTGTATCAACCCGGCAGTCTCTAAAGCAACCCCTTTTCTTTTTTTGGGGAACGGCGTCCAGGCGTGCGACCCATAAAGGAAACCTATTACATTTTTTATACTTAATGCGGGGCATTTAAAAAATAGCACATAGCCGAACCGGTGGAGGGAAAATGTGTGAAAGATGTTTGAAGGTCACGCCCTGGTGACCCCGCCTGTTCCGCCTGCTCCGCCCCGATAAGCAGATGCTCCCCACTTATTGATCGACTGGGGGAAGTGGCAACTGCTAATTGAATAATTTAGGCAGAAAGCGGAGCGAAAGACACGTATATATTTCACTTTGATAAGCCCATAAACATCATTATCGATGCAGTGCACCGGCAAGCGGAAATTTCAGGTCTTTATTTCATGCTATTTTGGTTCCTTTCTACCTTTCGGGCCAGCCGGAAAACGTTAAAATGAACATCAGGTGGGCCCTGCGCAGTTCCGACCGCTCCAGCAGCCTTCACCTGTTTCGCCTGCCGTCCTGGGATCACATTAAATGATTTATTGGTCCTTGGTCTGGTCTGCGTGAGTCCCTAAAATTTCATAAATTTCAACCTTCTGGCAGCCTGCGCTTTATGGCGAATGCGAGTACGAATACGGCAAGAAAGTTTCCCGCGTCGAGTGGGGAGGGTAGGGAAAAGTCAATAAATGGAGCTGCTATATTATATACCTACTAGTATTCCTGTTGTGCTGTCCATCGGTGGCAAAATGCGCCGCTTGGGTCTGTTTGACTTTGCAAATTGCCCCGAAATCAAACATCAAAGTTAAAAGTGCCTATTGTTGCCTTTTCTCTGTTTATTTTTCGCTTCGGCCTACAATGTTGTGCTGCTGGGCCAACGCGACGTATACTTCATTTAACCGGTGGCCACTTTTTAAGGTCGCTTCGACTGATTGAATATATGCATATGTATGCATGACCGTTGGCAGTTCTCTCCGCTTTTCCCATTGATAACTGCGGATGGGAAATTTCATTATACACTCATCCGGACAGAAACGAATGAATTTAATTAAATATTTGCGAGATATAATCGAATTTCAATTCGAACGCAGCATAAATTCCATTACCGAATTCGCCTGCCGATAATTGAATGTATATCACTTGTTTGCCATGGCAAATGGCATTTTAATTACATTATCATCTCCGGGAAGCAAGTGCGACAGTTATTTGTAAGCTGAGGAACAATGAGGCACATGGCAAAGGGAATGCAACGTGTGGAAAATAGCAAATGCGATTCCATTCGAAGCTGCAAAGATACTATATACTACATTTGCTAAAAGTCAGGTATCCTATTGTGAGCAAGTGCAGCAGGCACTTATCTGTAGCCGGGACACACCCCCCATCCTATCTTTTCCGCCTTCCTTTTTTATTTTTAGAGCAATCAGACCTCTTGCTCGGCTTTTCTCCGGCGTCCTTCAGGCGGAAAGTTCGTTCGTTTCGCAACTGACCTGAGCAGCATAGTAAATTTAGCGAAATACAAAAAGTTTGGCAAAAGCAATTCAAACTAGAGTTGCAGGTGGTCCGGTTTGTATTTCCTTGGAATTCCTGATTGCAATATAAGATTAAAATTATATTGATTGGAAAAAACAAGAGCTTGCAATCAGTGACATATTAAATTAATTTATAGCTGGGCCAAGCGATTACTCAACACTTAAACCGATTAGTTGGCATTCGTTTGAATAACTTTCACTTTCAAGCATTAGAATACTGTTTACTCATGATAAGCTAGGGGATTAGTTTCCAGGGGAGCGCCTGGCTCAACATTACTCATACGCCGCGTTGAAGGTCTTAATAATTTCTTTTATAACACTCTCACTCTTTCTCGACTTTTAAGCCTGCCTTCACTCCTCGCTGGGCGCTGTGATTTATTTTCATTTGCCTGCTCCAAAATACCGTTAAAGCGGCTAACAGAGAAACATTTCTTGTGACAAATTCGTAATTTATGTGTTTTACGTTATAAATTGTTGAGCAGAAGGAGATTGCGGTCTCTTTTTTATCCCCTGTTTTCTGTTTTTTTTTGTTCGTGTGGTGTGTGTGTGTGTTTTCTGGCTTCCTGGATTTTCATTTTGTGCGAAAGCTTTCCCAGGGCTTCGTGACTTTCGTTTTGGTTTTCTCACTTTAATTTGCTTTGATATTTCCTGAATTTTCATGCCAATTGGCAGTTAGGCTGCTCCGCCCCGGCCCTCCGCGGTCACTCCTCTTTTTCGGGCCCTCGAAGCTAATTTGCTTGCTGGTAACACAGCTGCGCTCTTTCATTTTCCCTTCTTTCCTTTTCGACAAATTTAAATGCGACTGATTTCCGCTTCCGTTTCCCATGGTAGCCATTTTATTTAGACCTGCGGTTGTTTTGCGTGTGTTCATTTAAGACTGCGACTTTTGTGTTATTTACTTTTATTTCTCATTTTAAAAAAGGCCCAGCCCTTTTGAGGTTTTCACATTGTCATTTATTCCGATTGAATTTCATTCAGTTCCGAACCAACGAACAATCGCGTTTCTGTCGATGGCATTTTTCCGGGGCTTAAAGTCGATTACGCTTCGGTTTTTCATTTAAATTTCCGCCCGCGGCTCTTGTTCCAGTCGCAAAGTCTCTCCTTTTTTTAAATGCCATCGAGAAATTATTAATGAAGCTATGCGAGCCGAAGGACGAATCAATAATTCACGTCCGATACGTGAGTGTGTGTTCGTGAGGGAGAAACTAATCGAATTTATTAGAACGGCGGCAGCAGAGTCGTCTCATGGAATCGCCAGCGGCTGCGGGTCTGTGTTCGGTGCTCTGTGCTCGGTGCTCGGGTTAGTTATAACAATGCCGGGCGATATGACCTGGCACGGTCCTCAACATTATTGCCAATATTTATGTTCGCTCCCAGTATGCGAAGCAATTTTCTGACTGCTGCGCCAGCATGGCCACCGCCGACCTTAACGCCGTCATCATTATCATGGGTAGATGTAGCCATTCCACTCGGTTTCGACGCATGTAAGCATTTTCCAAGAAATCCTACTCTGCCGGAAATTTAGTCCTGAGTTGAGAGTTAAGAGCTATGAAGAAATATGAAGGACCAAACAGGCAAATTTTTTGAAAATGGAAAGAGGAATATAGGTTTATGCTTAAATATTTTTAAAATATTTAAAATATTAAATAAATAATAATAAATGAAAACACAAGTACTTAATAAAGCGAATAAAAATATTATTTAAAATAAACTTTGGCCTCAAAAATATGCTGCTTTTAGATCTTTAACCCGATTTTTCGACAACTCTATTGAAACATTGAAATCAAAGGAAATTAGTTTGTAGCTTAGCATCACATCCTTTGTTCTGTTATCCATTGAAAACTGAAAAACTAAATTGTCACAAGTGCCGTTCACACACACTCACACATTCAGCCACTCACCCACAGCACCACGGACCCACGGACCTACGGACACAGGCACAAAGCCATTGACGTTCGTTGGCACAAAGCAAAACCACAATGGCTGAGGGGTGTGGCCTGGTGTTAGTTAGTAGGTCCTGTGGCGCGACCATGTCCTGCTGCTCCGTGTCCTGTGCCAGTGTATTGGTCGCTTGTTTGGCGCTTTGTTCTTTTTATGCCGCCGCACAAAAAAAGACAAAAACTAGTGAAAGCATCCCAGGTAATTTCATTATTCAAATATATGAGGATGTGGATGTGAATGTGAGCCGTGCTGACTGATTGACTGGCTGACTGAGTGACAGGCGACTTTTTGTTCTATGACTGGCACTCTGGGGGAAAAAAGAACCTAAGGCCAGAACAAAAAGCTGAAGCAGAAGCATGAGAGCCAAATAGAAAGACCACTTCCGTTCACTTCAGCTTCCGTGGCTTGTTTATTTGCACTTCAATTAATTACGCCTCCATTTCCCCCACTGTCTGCTCTATTAATTGCAAATTTCATGCATTCTTTATGGTAATTTGCCTTGGCCAGTTCCTGCCGCTTTTGTCAAATTGTTTTTCGTGCCTCATTAAGTGAGCTCGCCAATATTGCTGTCTCCCTTCATGGGCCGCCTGCGGCGAGGGCGTTTAATTTGTTTCAGATGACTTTTGATTATTTTAGCAATTGGATTTACGGCCAGCCATAAATAAATATATATTACGTGCGACCAGCGAATTGTATTAGCTGTTGAAAGGCGTTTAATTTGAATTTAACCATCTGGAAGTTGGAATAATTAATAAGACAATAGGAAACAAAAAGTGGAGAAATTTTAAATGAGCCCAACTATGGAGGTGACCCGGAATACTTGACTAATTCAAGGACTGCGCCTTACATCCTGCCTAACCAATCGTAACTGCTCACAAACCGCAAATATTTTAATCAGGAATGGGTCTTGCCGCTCGAGGAATTTCGACAGTTTGGCCAGATCTCAAAAAATCAAACCCCAAATGAAGATGCAAACCCACAGCCATCTGAACATTTCGCCCAGTAGTTTGGGTTGTGGGTTCGGTTATTTCTCGAGGCATATGCCAAAGGTCACAACTCGTTGGGCAGCTGGCAATAAATTAGCTTCTTGGCCCAACGATTTTTGGGCGTGCTTCTCGGGCTGTTTTCTTTAATTTTCGCCTGCTGTTTTGGCTGTTAGTTCGCTTATAAATTCTGCCGTTTAGCTTCATTTATCACAGACGTTCATCTGTACGTATGTCTGTGTGTGCAGCTTGAAAATCAATAAACATGTGGCAGTGTTTGCCTCGAGTTCCCTTCCCAATTCCACTTTTGACAGCAATTAATCAGGACCCGCGCTTGCGTGCAATTAGTGCTGCTATAAAACACCATAAATTGTTTTATGCTGCCTCCTAATGGGAACTTGAAGAAGAACGAGGCGCGTGCATGAAAAATTCAAATCACTTGATTAGTGGCAATTAATTTGGCCAACGCCGCTGCGTTAATCACTCAGCCAGCGAAAGTAAATACTAAATATAGCAACGAGCCTATCCAGTTAAGTCCCAAAAGATGGCGAAAAACAATGTTCATGCGTGTTAAAGACTGTGACTTTTCGTTACTCAGAACAAGGTAATAGTTTTTATCAACTAAAGCAAAAAGGAAACTACCCTTATCGACGCTGTGATAAATATATTGCTCCCCGGTCGAAAATTACCTGTGCCAGATCGCGATATTGTCATTGTATGCGCGCCGAGTTGTTCTTCCCCGACATTGTGTTCCAGGACCTCTTGTTTATGGCCCTAGTTATGGCGGGTGTTAATGGCTCGCTTTGCGTGCCCCACCGCTACTTGTTTTGACCTTGCCCAAGTTCTGACTTTACACCCTGAAAAATGCTTTGCAAATTATTTTTAGATTGTTGACTTTTTCCAACAAATATTTTCAAATAAGGTTTAATACTTTATAAGCTAAGTTTTATAATAGCTAAATAAACCAATTATAGGTTGAGGAACAAGCTATTTATTTTAACTGATGATTATAATTATATTTATTTAATACATATTTATAAATGTAAGAAATTCGGAACCTTTATATAAATGTCTGGTATAATATTTTTGTGGATCTACAGAGTATTTAGAAGGTAAGCACACAATTACTAATATAAGCAAATTTATCTCAGTGTATCTTTGCCTGTGGCTTGGCCGGTTCAATTTGTAACTAATAGAATTGTCACTCACATATCGCAGACATCTGTTGGATGGCATTCTCCACTGCTATTCCATTCCATCCACCTAGGGTTGGAAAAAGGCGCCATCACTCACCGCAATTGTGTTGTGTGACAAGTGAATTTGTCATTGGCTGCTCAACTTGAAACAAAGCCAAGGCCGGGCAACAGAAAATGGCTTGTATTTTGTCCAGAAACAAGAGTCTGAGGTCTGGGGAGAAATTTGAATTTATGTTAGGGGCTGCAAAAAGGGAAATACTTTCATTTGGAGATGCCACAAAGCATTTCCGCTTTGTGGCACACACATAATGCAGAATGGAATGTGTGTATGTCCTTTTGACAATGAGTGATGTTTCTGTGAGCCTTGGTCAACACCAGGAGACATTGCAAACAAAAACAGCATGTGGCCGGGCATCATGATGGATAGCCACATATTAACTGTCTAATGCATATTGCAATTACAAAATAGGTGGTCTATTAGTTAATAGCCTCTACTAACTGTGTGTTTGCTGAAAATAATGTTACTTCTACTGGCAAACTTCAAAGGTTTGTAGGTAATTAATATCTTATCTGGAAATGCCAAGCAGATAACATCGATTAGATACATATATTAATTGATGTTCAGAACGGCACTAGTTGATGCTTAATTATAGCTGATATTAAAATTCTTATAAATTCTAGTTACAGGGTTTTTAATTAAGTTAGAGAATAACTCAAAAATCAAAATGTTCTCATTGCGCAGGCGCTCCTTCGCCGCTTTCTCGCATCCTCTCTCTCACTCAGCGTTGGTTTCGAATGTACCGTTTGGCGGCCGCAAGAACGTAGCCTCTTTAGCTCAGTGGTAGAGCGTTGGTCTCGTAAACCAAAGGCCGTGAGTTCAACCCTCACAGGAGGCAACATGAAATGATTATCTTTTTTTTTATTACTAAACATTTAACACAAAACATTTTAGAAAGATGTACTTGACTCAGAATATAAGTTTGGCTTAGACAATCAAAAAATGATTAAACAAAATAATCAAAGTTTCATAGAATAAGAATGGAAATGTACAACGAAATGATAATAAATGTCCTCTGTGTACATCTGTTTATGGCATTTCTAGATTATTTTGTTCAAATAATTTGGTCATCTGATCGTAACTTTTGTTGTTACATTTTTTGGGTCTATATAAAACCATAATATGAAACTGAACTAAACTAGAACTAAAGGGTGATCTAAGTAAAACTATTAAAATTATTATTTGTTCTTATTGTTTCACTTCTTCGAGCGATCACTGTATTTAGTATACCATTTTATTATTTGAATAAAATACGAAACATCTTGTAAAAAATAAATGACTCACGATCTGCTCGCTGATAATTCTAACAGCTTGCTATCTCTCTCTCTCTTCGCCGCTCACAGCGTTGTTTTATATAAGGCATTGGACGCCGATCCCCTCATCGCCTCTTTAGCTCAGTGGTAGAGCGTTGGTCTCGTAAACCAAAGGCCGTGAGTTCAACCCTCACAGGAGGCAACAAAAGTAAAACTATTTATTTAATTTTTTTTAATGAGTAGGATCACTCAAAATAGTTACCACTGGTAACTTAACAGGGGAAAAGATACAACATCAATAAAATGTAAATGTTTTTTAAATGTTAATACTATAATTTGGTGTATTTATAAAATATATAAAAAAAGATGTTTTTATTACTTATTTTATGCTTTATTTTGCTATATAATTCATAAGGAAACAACCCTTATGGGTATAAACAAGGTTTTTTAACAACACAAAAATAAATAATCGCATATTAATAAACTAAATACATTATAAGAATTATGAAAATAATTCGGTTTTATTACTTTTCACTTGTTTGAGCGCACACTGTATTTAATAGTCAATTATTTATAGTCAATAAATTATTTCAACAAATATCTTCTGTTCATTATTAAAAGAATCAAAACGCCCGATCTGTTTGCTGATAATTCTTACTACACCAACAACCCTCTTTGCGCCACTCAGAATACGCTGTTAGTATGTATAAGGCATTTGGCGGCGCTCTGCGCAGCGCCTCTTTAGCTCAGTGGTAGAGCGTTGGTCTCGTAAACCAAAGGCCGTGAGTTCAACCCTCACAGGAGGCAGCTCAATCCCAAAGAAGTTTTTTTTTATGTTTTTTTTTTTTTTTAATGAGTTTTTTTAATATTACACATATTTACTTTATATTTAAGTATACTTAGGAGTAAAGTTCATTTTGTTTGATAATGAGGCACCATTCACTTGGCTGTAAGGGTAGAAAATTGCTTCAAAGGCAAATCTATAGTTCAGTTGCTCTTCTTCTTGGGCCCCAGTGTTATTTTATGACTCTCGTACTAGCACACACATTGCGCTGTTCACACGCACGTGTGGGCCTTTAAAACTAACGGCAATACGAGTTGTAAATAGGGTTTCGGGGTCTGTATGGTGAATGATGCGGTCATTATGGCCATGTATGTACATATCTGAGTGGGAAGCTGGGAGGGCCAACATATGTGGACGTACAATAATTATATAATGGTATATACTTACATATACAAGGTACGGATATACTCGGATAGCCAAGCGGCTATCAAATCTCTCGCAGCAGCAAGAACCAACTCGACACTAGTAGCCGATTGCAAGTCGGCTCTCAACATACTAGCAACAAACAACCATGTACAGATAACATGGGTGCCAGGGCACAATGATATACCAGGAAACGAAAAGGCGGATGAACTTGCACGAAAGGGGTCGGCAGACGACTCCTATACAACTAGTCTACCTGAATCCCTTAATACAGTCCAAGCAAGGATTCACGAACACTACAAAACACTAGCTAGTAAAAGTTGGTCAGAAAAGCAGGGTCTCAGGAGATCAAAGCTCTGCTGGCCAACCATCAATAGCAAGAGAACTCGAGAACTAATATCCAAAAGCAAAAGGGATATTAGAAGGATCACGGCACTCATCACAGGCCATTGGGCCATTGGCACGCAAGCCATGAAGATGGGGCTTCCGTACAATGCTAATTGCAGGAGCTGCAAAGAAACAGACACACAGGAGACACCTGAGCACATGATGTGTCATTGCCCAGCACTAAACCATATCAGGGCGAGATACTTCGGGGCGTATCAGCTGGAATCATTGGGAGAAATAGGAAAGCAGAGGATAACTGCAATCCTAGGTTTTCTAAATGATGCAGGCTGGTACTGAAGAGAACGCGGAGACAACAATTTACGAGGGTGTGGATCAAAACGGAGCTCAGCTCTACTTGGAGGCTCTCAGAGAGGACCTCACCACTTCTACCTACCATACTTACATATGTACGAATGTACGTACACTCAGGGAAAAAATCAAGTATTTCGTGCTTGAATCTAGCATTTTGAGTGTCAAAAGTGAGCCAAGCAACGAAAATCTGATCTTGAGAACAAAATACTGCTTTCAAGAACGAATTTTCAAGACAGAAAATACTTGATTTTAGTATGATTTAAGAACGCTTCTGTCTGAAATTAAGAATTAATTATTTTCAAATCTAGACATATTAATACTTGAAATAATTAAGTTTAACGCAAAAAAATAGTCAGTTTAAATAAGTTTAATTAAAAATTCTTCATTTAAGAATGGATAGAAATTAATTTCAGTACTTTTGTATTAATTTAAGTACGTTTGTACTCAATTTAAGAATGCATAATTCTTAATTTAAGGATTTTTTTAGTTAAATTGTTTTACTTAATATATTTTAACTTATTTTTCCTGTAAACACATTTTTAACGCAATTTATATTCAGAAAAAACTTTTAGTAATGATTTAAGTAATAGTTAGGAAAACTCTTACCCCGACCTCGGTTTGAACCCGCACCCGCGACCACCAGCTGTGCAGTCAGACGCCTTTACCAACTCGACCACGCATGCTTCTTAAAGTCCGTGGGCTAAAGAAGGCACAAAAAGTCTCGACGAAAGGGCTAGCGTTCAAGTTCAATTTATTTTTATTTAAACAATTTATTAAAGGGTTTAAAAAGTAAAAATAAAAATAAAATTTACAGATTTAAAAAAAAAAATTATAAAATAATCTAAATAGAGGACTTGTTGCGGAGAGGAGTTGATGTCGGTACCTTTACTTACAAAATGTCATTGTTCTGCCGCCTCTAACAGCTGCACCATCCTGGGAATTCGTTATTTCTGGTTGAATTTTTATATTTAAGAATGACTAATTCTTGTTTTAAGAACGAATGTTTTCAAAATTTCATGAACGACTCGGTATCGTCTTCTGATCTGGAATTAAGTTTGATTCAGTCTTCAAGTAAATACTTTTAACCTCAATTTAAGTAATTTTTTATCGAGCTTGAGAATAATTGTGCTTAATTAGAGTTTAAGTACAAATTGTGCTCACATTAAGAACTTTCAGTACGAAACATTCTTGAAATTTTAAGTATGAAATCGTTCTTAAATCAAGACTGATTTTGCTTGATTTTAGCACGGTGTTTTTTTCTGAGTGTAGCTTACTTGCTTGTTTGTGCTTCGGCGATATTAGGGGAAATGTTTGCAACGTCATAAAAAGCGTAAATACCATAAATTTAAGCAAATTGCAAACATGGCAACCAATACACACATCTATCGACCATAAGCACGCTTATCTTAATTACACTTATCTTTATCAGAGTTCCACTAATAGCACCACTATATCATTTAGCACTGAAGTTAACAGTAAATCAATAGCATGATTTAATTATATTTGCTAATTATGAACTGATAAGTAAGAGCTGGTGAACTATGTCAATCATGACTCACAAAACTGTCTGATAATTAGATAGTTAATTAATAATCATTAATGACATTGGGATTCCGTACATTACTTGAATTATTACTTTATTAAAGTAATATGGAATTATTATTTTAGGAATCAGTCAAGGAAAATGAATCGAAAGTACATAGTTTTCAAGGTAGTCTTCCTTGCTTAAAATATCCCTTAATAACCCTTTAATAATATTTAATCTCTGCTATGGTAATTAATGTGTAAATTGGGCCCCATTAAAGTATACGACACTTTCCATTTGGTAACCACGAACCGAGTTAAGCCTTAAAGAGCTCAAACTTTTGGAACTCCTTGCATATTCCTCACCAAACAGGATCCTTTATTGAGGACAGCTTTAAGTAATCTTGCCGCGACCTATGCTAAATTATATTTATGAATTAATAAAGCACGCAGATGACACTTTTGTTGTATCGCCTCCAGCTGAGGATGGATGGTTAAGGGACCGCTTTCCTCCTTTTCCTTTCGTTTCGTTTCGTTTCGGGACTAATTGAAAATGACAGGGTGCCTGCGCCTTTGTTGCTGCCAGCGGCTGAGCACCGGGAAAATGTTAATCAACGGGGCAACTTGGCTATGGCAAAATCAAATCAAGGTAATTTACCGTAAGAGACAAAAAGGCATCATTACATTTCCCAGGCTCAGAAATCGACAACACATCCGTTGCCTTTGCCACTCTGTTTTCGGGTGTGTGAGAGTGCTTCGTGTCTGTATATATTTAGAGAAAAATGTTGATATTTTTGTTTAAAAAATGTTAAATGTTTGTTCAAATATAATTTTTATACATGTTTTCTTCTGAGTAATTACCATTTCATAAATATGTATTATATGTGTATTTATAATTCGACTTAATTAAAATTATTTTTTCCCAGTGCACCTTTTGAGCTAGCCAGGCCAAGTATTTGCTCTGTAATTTATATGCGCACAGCAGATACCAAAAATTTCACCGTGGGGCTGGCTGATATCTTACCTCATTCCGGACCCGCAATTTGCATATTGTGTACATCTTGAGTTCGCACAGTCAATAACCGCCATCCCCACGTCCTTTGCACAGGCACTCCCACCCACACCTACACACTCACTTTCTCCTGACAGGAGAAAGAAATCCTGGCTGTTGCTTAGTATGCAGGTGGCACGTCAGCTCATCTGGGGTCTGTGTTCGGGGTCTCCTTTTAGGCAGTGCATTTCCGATTGGCGCCAACTTTCGCTTCCCCTTTATTGGTATACCTTTCTGGCTCTGAAGCACGCCACACACTTCAACAACACACACACAAAGCAGGGAAATTGCGAAAAACAAGAAAGCATTTTCCCTTTTAATTTCAGCATTTCTCACAGTTTTTTTTATTTTCTCTGGCTTTTTGTGCGGCAGGACCTTACAGCCTAGTGAAATGACTGTTGCCTGCTTTGAATTTAAACAAATGGGGAATTGTTGCTGCCGCTTTAATGGTCGCCTTCATTCATCTCCCCACTCCCGACTTTTAGCTATTTATATACACTTTTGTTCCAGCCAACTTTTTGAGGCTGATGTTTGCCCCGTTTGCCCCGTTCCCCCCGCAAAAGTTCTGCTTGCCATTGTTTGTCCTCTTATTTTTGTTGGCTCGACTGGGTTGTTTGTTTTATTTTCAATGTATATTTGATTCCTTTATGATTGTGTTTGCATTTTTGTTTTTATTTGTTTAGCCGTCAATTTTAATGAGCTGTCGCGAGTTGGGAGCTGGCAGCTCATAAATTTTACATTCCGCTATCAATGTCAGCGAATTTGGCTGGCGAAATCCATAATTTATTCATTGAATTTAATAATGCAGCACAAATTTCGTGGGCCACAGCCTATTAATTAGTTGGGGGTGGGCAAAAAAAGACATTTACCCCGAAATTAGATGCTGAAACTCACCTGCTCACCTGCTCAACTGACTGCACCCCAATCAACTTCGTTCTTCATTGGTTTCTTTAATTTATTGTTTGGTTTTCGCTTTTCGCAAGTTATACCCCTTTACATACATATGCTTGCTTAGTCGCACTTTGATAGGCTATTTTAGCAGTTTTACTTTGCGCTTCTCTAAATACATTTTACATTTCGATTTAGTTAGTTTAAATTAGTTTCAGTTTAATTTAATTAATGATACAATACATTTCCGTCGCCTTGCCCATTCCATGTGGATTCAATTACATATATTACTAAACATTTATAAGATACTTTCAATATCGACAATTGTTTTAATATATAGTTAGGTATATATAGATATATGTATATAACGATTCATATTATCTGTGTAAGAGCCGTGAACTCACATCGAGTCAGGAGTCGGTATATAATGGAGCCTAATAGTTTTATTTCATGAATATTACCACGTTATTGCTGATGATTACATATGAGGCGCGCCTCTTTGCACACAATTTAAAGAATTTATAGTTTTATACAATTTGTTCGTATATTTCATGAGTGTTTTGTTTCAATGTTGCGCATCGGCATTTTCATTTCATTTCAGATTTCCGCCCAAGCGCTTCGTTCCGTAAATTCCCCTTCATGGGGACATGAATTCAACAACAAACCTGCGGAAATGTCGAAAATGCGATGCGAGATATGTCAGCGAAAAGCATTTTCATGAATTCGCTCCGAAAGTGGATAAAATCAATAAGAACAGAGGGGTTCCTAAAGTTCAGCAAATTTAGTTTCGTATGTGTCGTATTCCCATCGTGATTCTGGAAGTCCTTGTGACCATTTGGTTTTTGTTTTTTGGTTTTTTTGGCATTTCTCATTACAGTTTACTAATAAATCATAATACTCATTTGGCTTCGACAGATGATGAGTGGTAAATGATGATTGATTTTCTGGATTGACCACGAAATCGGTTGAATGAAGAGTGGTGTTTAGTGAGTGGCTCAGCTATTTTCTAAAATTCACTATTAAATCATTTCCAATTGTTTCAGGACTGGGTTTTATCGCTCAGCCAAATGTTGCCTACATTTTTTAGAATCGGAAACGATTCAAGAGTTATTGCAAAAGGGCATATCTTATGACAGCCGTTGTTTGGTTTGTATTTGTATATAGTAAATGTACTTCTCTAATATCGATTTGTGTTTTGTGAGTTTTATGGATTGCAGGCTGCTCCTCAGCTTCGGTCAACATATATATTTGGGGCCACATGTTGTTCGCCGTTATCCTATTTCGCTATTTGTATATTCTTTACTTCGAGCTTCGACTTTTATTAGACTAATAAAACTTTAGATTTACCATTTGAGTTTGAGTTCGCTTGCTTGCGGAATCTGTTGCTACAATATTTCGTTAGTTTCAAAGAGTAACCCGTATTTCAAATTGTTCAGTGTGACTTCGGTGTGATTGATTGACCACAAAAACGTTTATCCAGCTGGCGAGGTTTTCCCTCCGTCGCCCTTGCCTCGTTTGAATTTATTTCATTGAATCTGCTCTGTTCTGATCTGTTTTATGTTTTCTTCTCATCTTGTTTAAACTGCACTGCATCAACAAAAGTTGGGGCTAATAAAATGGTTTCGCTTTGTTTTTGTTATCTGCACTTGCCCAATTGTTTTCACTTCTTGTCGGCCAGTAAAACCGAATTCGAATTCGTTGATCAAAGAGTCGGGAGCAGGGCAGCTCGTAATATCCAATTTAATGGGCCCACCGTGATTGATAGATGAACGCGAAAAGCAAATTATTACGTTGGCTGGGAAGTCTAAAGAAGAAACGTCAAATCAGCAGATGCCTGCCCTCCCCTCATTAAGTTATCTATTTGTGTGTCAACAGTTTTCTAGACTTTAGCGTGGATTGTTTGTTCAGTTGTACGTTCGAAATGTTCCCATTTGTATATCAAGAGGTGGGTTGAAACTCAGGCCTGCCCATCCTGGCCATTAATAAAGGTTAATCCGTTGAATGCTGGGGCTGCTGTTGGAATACTGATGGGTATGGCAAAGGAAAATCCCGCACAAACGAAAAATAACGATACAGAGCTGGGGATCCGAGTGGTGTGTCGTTTCGAGTGCCTCCTCCCTTAGTCGCAGTCCCTGAGTCCCCCGCCGAGCCGCTTAGTCCCGGATGAAGACGAACTCGTTGTAGTGATTCCAGCGATTCTCCTCGGTGTCCACACCCGGCTTGGGTTCCGCTGCCGAGCCGGCGGTCCCGGAGCCGCAGCTCCCGGCCATGCGGTAGCCATGGTCGTGCAGATTGTCGAAGGCCTGCTCGATGTAGCAGTGCTTCAGGAAGAACCGCGAGGTGTACCGATCGGTGCCGCCGTGATCGGGATCCCGCGACTCGTTCAGCGTGTCGCCGAAGACCTCGCGGCACTGGGCCACCCGGCCGCAGACCAGGATGCGCGACAGCTTGCGGAACTTGACGTCGGCCAGCCCGTCCTTGCCGAACTGGAAGCTGCCGCGGTAGCCGATGGTGATGCAGCCCGGCGGCCGGGCGTCCCTCTCGCCGCGGATGCACTCCAGCATGGCGGCCAGCTTGAAGTGCTCCGCCTCGCGCAACAGCCGCTGGCGCTCGCGGAAGCCCTCGGGCAGGTGCAGCGCCTTGTCGCGCAGGAAGTCCAGGATGTAGCGGAAGAGGACCCCATCGCGGTCCAGGAAGTAGCGGCCCTTGCTGTCCTTGGCCAGCGAATCGCGACCCTCGCCGAAGAGCTCGGCCAGCAGCGTGCTCTTGTCCGCCAGCAGGGTGGCCAAGGTGGTCGTGTAGCTCACGCCGCCGACATTCAGCTCGATGATTTCGGGCATGATTGGTGCCAGCTACGGTTTACGTCGGATCGTTTGATTATATCGGCCAGTTAATATCCAATATCTAAGCACACATATGGCCAGGCACACGGACAAGCACTCGCGTAGCTATCACCACTATCTGGGTTTGTTTACAGCCTTCCTGGTTGTCCTGCGCCTCCTTTTCTGTCCGCCAAACGCGTCCGCACTCGTTCAGGTCTCGTGTCGAACTGACTGACTGACTGGGCTGCTGGCCAGGCCAAAAGCAAGGCGCTTTTCACTCGCCCGTTGGTGTACCTCGGTGTGTATGCATTGGGGAAGAGGCGAGATTTTCCTGCAGCTCTCTCTCACTTTCTCTCCCTTCTCTCCCTGGCCTGCGCACTCGCTGGCCGTGTTGTGATATTGGATATTATTGTTTAACAAGTGGTTAAATTTCTAAAATGTGCACGGATACTTCTGGCATATGTATGAGCTTGAAGGGTTGCCTTGACGGTTGCCCCGTCTTGCGCCGCCCGCATGTTATTAATTTGACGAGGGTCCGCAGTGCGTAGTGTTGTTTAATGCCAGTGATGCTGGCGTAAAGTGGGTTCCTGGTTTTTCGCTTCTCCTCCTCCGCTTTGGGAGCAAAGTTCGCCGCCATGTCATAACAAATTATGGCACATGACATGCTTTAAGGCGTCGCACATACTTTCAGCCTCGGCATGCCAACTATCCTGGTTTATTTTTTCACGGTATGTGAGAAAGGGGGAGGGGTGGGAGTGGAGAGCCTGTTCCGAGTGGCAACAGGCGCTGACAATTTGACACCGTGACACTGACATTAACATGCCACAGCGGGCAATGCAACTGGTTGGGCCTGGGCCAGTTTTGGCCTCGTGCCAAATGGGCCACTCTGCTTGGCCCTCGGTTTGGGCCACGCCAGAATACCAGAGAACCAGAGCACCAGACAGGCTCACCTGTTTGCTGTGGCTGCCGCCCCTCGCTGTTAACATTTCACGAAACGTCCTGTTTGCCACTCGCTGCAATTGAATCAACAACAGCGGGCAATAACGAATACGCAGCTCTCTGGCCTACTCCCCCAGAAAGGCCCCCACTGCGTTAGCCCTTTGACACGGCCGAGAAGAGCTGGGGATACACACAGCACCAGGCTGCGAAAAAGTAACAACAATCTGCGAGTTTTCCAGCCCAATCCTTTTCCCTTTAAGCTTTGTATAAAAACAAATTATATTTCTTGAATACATTCGAGTCACTCATAAAGAATAAGTCGAATTCTTTATGAAAATATTGTACAATTATATACGAGTATATTTGTTTTTCATATTATTTATTTGTATATGGGCCAATATCTTTCATTTATTATTATGTATTGGCTTGAGAATTAGTTCTTATTCTTGTTTGTAATCGTGATTTATGTATTTATATATTGAATCAATAAGAAAATAAATTCTGAAAGAAAAGGAATACTTTTACACTTCCAATAAATAAAAGTAATGATTTCAGTGTTGAATAAATAATTTAAAATATATTCTTAGGATTTGTTTAACTTCGTTTTGAGTTGGGAAAGACTTAAACAATTCTATAGAGATACGAATTTATTCTGTACTTATGAAGAAACTCAACGTAAAAATAGAATTAAGAACATTTTATCTCTGTGCACTTAGCAATACACAAGCCTTCTGCTAATTGCAATGAAAACCTGGCTGTCGTGAGCCTTGGGGTTTGGCTTTTAGAGCGTTCAACCTGCCCAAGAACCCCTTCAGTTTGCCGCCTCTCGCTTGCTTACTCCGCTCATTTCCGTTTCCGGTTGCGGCTGCTGCGGTCTCCTGCCCTCTCGCTCCCTCCCTCCCCAAATACTCGTATCTATACCCGTCTCACTATCTGGGTAATGCGGCTGCTCCTTATCAGACAACCGCCTTTTTGCCTACCCTTCTGAGTATTCGCGGCCATGAATTGCGGTTTTTGGCACCCATTAAGATGGCGCAACACTTTACGCGCCATTACGCGCTGCAACTGTGTGTGTGTGTGTGTGTGCCACTCTGGATGTGGTTGTGTGTGAGTTTGGATCACTTTGTACGTGAGTGTGTGAGTGGATGATGGCTTTACTCTCTGGCGGATTCCGTGGTTCCGTTCCGTTTCTGTCCATGCCGTGAATGCTCCTTGTTTGTCTGGCCGACTGGCGCGATTCAAATTGATTTCGTCTGGCGGCTGCCTTCACCCACACAGGCACACGTTTGCCATTTTGTATCTATGTATTTTTGTGTGTGCTGGAGCACTTTGTTTTGACAACGCGCCAAATTGTCGCCCCTCACTTAGCCAAAGCAGTTTGCATGCTATTTCTGGTTTGTTTGCCTGTTTACCTTTGGGGACTGCCAGTTCCTCGGAGCGACAAGATGGGTTCTAATGGGCTGGGTGAGCCACCTAAGCGATAAGGCCTGAATAGAAGCCCTTTACAGCCATTGTCCCTTTTTAAGCCGCACACTCACAGACCTGTTGTGACCTCGTCGCCACCATTTAGGGTGCCCAAAATAAACTTTCGCACTCCAAGGTTTTCCTTGTGTCAATCAGATTTACAGTGCAGATTGTGCATTTGATTTCCCTGGACAAATTCGGCACATTGGCATTGACAGAGCAAACAAAATTGGCATGCCCCAGAATGCAAAACAAATGAAGTCAAATCAGCAATAGCTTCAATCAACAGCAGTCGAAATATTTCACACCACCACCCCTCAATAATGTGCGGATTTAAAGCGATAATAGTATTAGGAATTTGGCCAATAGTCATGTAGGTCAAGGAAAAATAAATCATCAGCCTTTATAATCTATTGCAAATGCAGATAATAATTTAGGTTGTTTTGATTTAATAACAAGTGATTTGAAAAATATTTTCCATTAACAACCTGACTTAAAAATATAATACAATTATAAAATCTAGTAGATATTTGTAAAACATCTCAAAATATCTTTATAACGATGCATTTTAAAGAGCCCACACACAAGAATAGCATTTTCTCGTAAATATCGATTTAATTTAATTAGCCAGAATCTAGTTAATATATTGATTTTAAATAATGCAGAGAATATATTGCTGTCTTACTAAAAATGCTGCGAAAAGTCTTGCACTTATTTCCATTAAGGAATATAATAAATTAATAGGAACTCAAGATGCCAAAAAATTATCTTCAAAATAGGAAAATTTTCAAAAATACCTGAATTTAAAGTATAATGACTGGTGGGAATTTAAAGGTTATTTCCAAAGTAATTCTTAAAATATTTGGAAATCTCTTTAATCCACGTTGGTCTATAGATTGGCCGCGTGGCCGAAATGGATTTTGCGAAAGACTTGCACTAATTGCCACTAGAGTGCTCAACCCGAGCACTTATGCAAATGCACGCAGTGTCCGTGTGGTTAAGTGAGCCCGAGGATGTGGGTCCTGGTATGCGTGTGCATAATGCCAGCGATTTGCCTAGCTTAAAATGCACGCGGCGAGTGCCAGAATGCCAGAATGCTGCATGCGTATCCTCAAGATACATTGACGCCGGCACACGGTTATGTAAATGCAAATGCGAGCGCATGGCTCCTGGGCAATTTAACACCATGCAGGTGGTAAAATAGTAGATATGGTGAATGGAAAAATACAGTCGCAATTGAAATACCCTTGCAGAAATAATAATAAAGATAAATATTCTATGTCAGGAGCAATACAAAAATCCAAATTGGGATAAAATAATCTCTCTATTATCTTGGGGTAAATATGAAATGTTTTTACTAGGAAAGTTACAAAGCCTTCACACAAAAAAAAACGTTGCGGTCAAATCGATATGCGCATGGTAAATTTCTGGTGTTGCATACGCAAATTGTTTTTATCGAAATATCTCTCTAGGAGATGCTCTGACTTCGAAAAAGGGAGAGATTATCATTGCGCCATTTGTTCGTATCTTTGAAAAAAATTGAAAATCAAAATGCATTTGTTGGTAAATGCTGCAAAGTTGCAGCTTGACTTCAGAGAATAAGTTCAAGTGGTGGCTTTAGTTTGAGTTGTCGAGCGATCGGGGATTTGTAGCAACTTGCAGGCGGGACTGAAGGTCGTTAATTTTAAATGCACAGCTCGGGGATAAATGCATCCTGGGCTGGAGCTGGAGTCACGACAGGTGCCTGCTGTTGACGTAGACGTTGGCTTTATTCACTGCTGACAGCAACAGTTTGCTGCTAGCGAACACGCCCGACCACGCCCCTTTCCACGGGTCCCCGCTCCCCGCCCCGTCGTCCCTCGTCCCTTGACGGCATTGTGTGTGTGTGTGAAGGACATGCCCGAAAGTGGGGAACACAAAAAACCTTCCGGCATGGCTGCCAGTGTATGCAAGAGTTGCTTTTTGTAGCAATTTTTTACATTTCAGCCTTACCATCGTTATTAAAAATAAGAGATGCTTGGGACCTCCCCTGCTTTGCATGCTCTAAATGGATTATTCAAAGCCTGGCCCATAAATCGTGCTGGGCCTTCAAAAATCCACAAGTGGGTCGCACGTCCCTGGCCAGAGAAGCAATAGCAGTTCCAGATGGCACCAACCAACCACCCAAAACCGCCCCACGAACCAGCTATCCAAGTGAATTGCAATGAATTTGTTTACAGCCATTGGGACAGACCCTTTTCCCTCCCTCCCTTCACTTTCATTTACTTTCTTTCTTTAGTTTTTTCTTTTTGCACTTATCGATGCTTGTTGCACGTCCGTGGTGCCACAAAAATTTCGGTGCAAAGCTGTTTTCAATCTCTCGGCCCCTTTGGCCAGCCACTGCACTTGGCTATTTTCGTTTTCGCCTTGTTTATTTATGTTTCATGCCACACTATTCACTGTACACTATATACCCATTCCCATTCAGTCGGATATCTGGCATTCAGGGTCCAGTTCCATTAGCCGTAGAATTGTATGCTGCTCACGTTTTGTTGCTGCGGCGGATTTATTTTCCAGTTTCAGTACAGTCGGACTTTGTTTTCCTTTCGTTTGGATCCATTTCGGGGTGCCGTGTTAAATTGGCGGTAAAAAGGTGGATCTTATCTAATTAATCTGGCTTCCAGTGGCTCAAGATTTGGCTCCAATGGAGCTGAAGTGAGATTCAATTATAGAAAGTTAGGGAAAACTTTTTCCGTCAGCCGAAAAACACGTTCATTCATAAAACCTCTGAGAGGTTAAAAATACTCGAGGCGAATTTATCAGCTGATGCCGCATCAACAGCAGATTGCTGCTGGCCGTATTTTCGTGCTCTTAGCCATTTTTATTCGCATTCCCGGTCGCGACGGACAGCCAGCAGGAAAATGCAAATTTAGTTCGGCGAACAATCGCGCAATTAATTGGAAATAATTGCGAAATTCCAAGCGAAGGCGAGCGGAGAAGATTTATGAATTTTTGATTACATTTCGCGGCAAGAGCATTTTGGAGAAATGCAATCCGGCAGAATAAAATCAGCAGGAGCGAGTTTTCCGCTTGGCTTCGTCCTAACGAGTTTGCTATTGGCTTCACCCGGCTGCCGCGGAGAAAGGACGAATGTGGGTGAGTGAAGTGCACTTTTCATGGCATTACATAAGCAGGAATTTCACAGCGCACCATGCAATTGTGTCATGTATTTTTATGCCGCATACGCACCGTTTGCCGATGGCAGCGGCGAATTCGCCAAATAAAAATATAAACAGAACTCGCTAAGCAAAACAAAGAGCGAAATAATCGTGTCACTCTCTTGATTGGCTGCCTCTGTTTGATTGTAGGTCTTGTCTACGAGAACACCGAACCGGATCTCGAGAAGATCTTCCACCTGGCCATCAGCAAGGCGAACGAGGAGAACGAGGATCTGCAGCTGCACGGAGTGTCCGTCACCATTGAGCCGGGAAACTCCTTCGAGACCTCCAAGAAGCTCTGCAAAATGCTCAGGGTGTGTTGAAAACATAACTATTAATTTATGAAAAAATAATTGAAATTGTTGGTTCTTGACATTTTTTACTTTCAAAGCGATTATAGCATAATAGCATTGTTTTTGCCATTTATTTCTCTTAATTCTTTAAGTTCCAGGTTCCTTAAGAAACATCATAATAGTAAATTAGATATAATTATACTTAAAAAATTTTATAATAAAAGTATAGGAAAGTAAAGTATTATATTATCTTATTCTTGATACAAAATTTTACTTTCATGGCACATTACAAAATTATTTTAATTTAATTTTTTAAATATGAAAAACAGTGCTGTTTTAAATCCTTGATTTGATTTGGATTTGGAAATTTGTTACTTGTCGGCTTAGTATTATATTATAATTATTATTTCCCAGCAAAATCTGGTGGCCGTGTTTGGGCCCACCTCCAACCTGGCCGCCCGTCACGCGATGAGCATTTGCGACGCCAAGGAGCTGCCCTTTTTGGACACGCGCTGGGACTTCGAGGCCCAGCTGCCGACCATCAATCTGCACCCACATCCGGCCACCCTGGGCGTGGCCCTGCGGGACATGGTGGTGGCCCTGGGCTGGGAGAGCTTCACCATTATCTACGAGACGGGCGAGTATTTGGCCACTGTCCGGGAGCTGCTGCAGATGTACGGCACGGCTGGACCCACGGTCACGGTGCGACGCTATGAGCTGGATCTGAACGGGAACTACCGGAATGTTCTGCGGCGTATACGCAATGCCGATGATTTCTCATTCGTTGTGGTCGGCTCGATGGACACTCTGCCGGAGCTATTCAAACAGGCCCAGCAGGTGGGCCTGGTGACCAGCGACTACCGCTATATCATCGGCAACCTGGACTGGCACACCATGGACCTGGAGCCGTATCAACACGCCGGCACCAACATCACGGGTCTGCGCCTCGTGTCGCCGGAAAACGAACAGGTGCAGGAGGTGGCCAAGGCGCTGTACGAGAGCGAGGAACCCTTCCAGAACGGTAAATCAAAAAAAATGTGAAAGAATGACAGGGGGACCCACCTGAAAGTGTCGTGGCCCTGGGATCTAGACAATTTATGCAAATCCGAAATCCATTCGCATGAGTGAATTTAAATAATTGAATTGCATTTTCATGGCCCCGACGGATGGGCGGGGGCGGGGATAGAAGGGGACGGAAATGATAAATGACGTTATCCTTTATGGCTCTCGCCCACCCACAGTGTCGTGCCCCCTGACCAACAGCATGGCCCTGGTCTACGATGGCGTTCAGCTGCTGGCCGAGACCTACAAGCACGTGAACTTCCGGCCCGTGGCCCTCAGCTGTGGCGATGACAGTGCCTGGGACAAGGGCTACACTCTCGTCAACTACATGAAGTCGGTAAGTCGGTGCATTGCGAGAAAAAATACTTCAAAAATAAACAAACATTTTATAACAAGTTCAACGAGGTATGACATTCCATATTTGGACTATTACTTTTTTTGTTACAGCAAAATTACTAATTGGCTTTAGTGGTAAATCTGATTTTGGGTTATTGGCAAAAACTGGATATTTTAATGTGTTATTTTTGCTGTAACTCGACCAAAAATGGTCCCAAATCAAAACCACATACTGTTTTGAACAGCTAATATTCTAAACTAACGATACCTATCACTTTTCGTAACATTTAATTTTTGACCAATTTTCGCATTTTTCATAAGGGGTTACATCAAGATTTTTTCTGAAAAATGGACCAAAAATAAAATTTTCAGGTTTAAATGTCAATCGATTGGGAATTTTATTACGAGTTTCAACGAGGTATGACATTTGAAATTTGGACTATTATTTTCTTTGTTTTGGCAAAAAACTGATTGGTTTTAGTGGTAAATACAGAATTTTTTCGGTGTTTTTTAGTCTTAATTCTGTTAAACTGGGTGCCCCAGCTAAGGGAAAGACTGTTTTGCATAGCTTATAACCTAGCTAATTATATGCACTTAAAGAGGCTGTATATAATATTAAAATATTATTAAAATGATCAAAAATATAAAATCAAAAGTTTTAAACTTAATTTTTCGAATATTTCAATTGTAAATAATTGTGTTTCGATGTCTTGTTCTTATCTTATATCTTATCTTAATAGATAGTATTATTTTTGGAAACACTTTATTTATTTTTTACCAACATTATGTAAAGTTTATGTTATATTTAAAAATAATAGTAGGTACATATAATTTTATTTTATTTCAAAAATAATTCCTTTAGAGGTAATTTTGCATCGCCCTTATATGATTACGATTTTTTCTGTGCATGGACTGCCGGCTGATTCTGAATAACTCATGCAACGAGTCTCGCTCCACAGCTAACGCTGAATGGCCTCACGGGTCCCATTCGCTTTGACTACGAGGGACTGCGCACGGATTTCGAGCTGGAAGTCATCGAGCTGGCCGTTTCGGGTATGCAGAAAATTGGCCAATGGAGCGGCGAGGATGGCTTTCAGGAGAATCGCCCGGCCCCAGCGCACTCCATAGAGCCGGATATGCGTTCGCTGGTGAACAAAAGCTTCGTCGTCATCACGGCCATTGTGAGTAGTGGGTAATCACTAGGGGCTAAACTCCGACCTTGACTTTCTTTTTCTTAAAAAAAAACAAAGAGCGAACCCTATGGCATGTTGAAGGAGACCTCCGAGAAGCTGGAGGGCAACGATCAGTTCGAGGGCTTTGGCATCGAGCTAATCGACGAGCTGTCCAAGAAGCTGGGCTTCACCTACACTTGGCGCCTCCAGGTGGACAACAAGTATGGCGGCCTTGATCCGAAAACGGGCGAATGGAACGGCATGTTGCGTGAGATAATGGACAGTGTGAGTTGGGTTAAGTTGGGACATAAATCTAGTCGACATCCGTTGCACTGCGGCCATTTAAATCAGTTAGGTTATCCCTTCCCAGGCAAGGCTGTGTGGATATTGATTTACATTGAATGGCCATAAATGCTGTCATCATCGTTAACGAAATCGTTAACGCTCCCATAAACGGCAGACTATTTTCACAGTGCCTCTGGCTTCAATTGCCTCAAATTAATAGGGTTTATAGTTAAGCGATTATTCTGATGACCTCACATTGTCTTTCTCGCCTTTGGGCATTAAGATAAATATCTTAATTGCATTGAAAACTAACCTTTGTGAGCTTAAAATCCAAATTAACATAAACAATATTTTGTCTTTTGATTAAATTTATTTTGAACAATTTCCATTAAACTGACAACTAAAAAGCATTGTTAAAAAATATAAAAAAGTCAAGGATATAAATTGATTGGTATTTCAATATTAAATGAGTGAGCAATGCAAAATCAGATTACAATTAGATGTAAAGATTTGATTTTAGTTCTTGAAAGTGTATAGTTATTTTATTATTGATCCTGATTTCATTGGACTTTTATTCGGCTATGACAATTAAGAGAAGTTTTGAATAACTGTTGCTGGTTTAGTTGAATTTCCGTTACGGTTCTCTTGACCTTCCTTCTTTTTGTTGAACAGAGACGTAACATATCGAGATCCGAGTCTGCCTAAGAAATTTCCCAATATAGAACCAATTGCTCCTCCTTGTGGATGCACTCCATCGATCAAAACACTCCGGTACTCTCTGTAGCTATGAATGAATCTCTCAAATTCTTGCCTCTCGCCTTCAGATAGAGGAACATCATTAGGATAGCGACGATAAAAGGAAATCAGATCCGGAATATAAGTTTCCTTAGTTGAGCCATTGACATTCGGATTATGAAAGACTTCGAGTATAAAACTCCTTTGTGAGTCATAAAGTGGGTCGTTTATGTCGGCACTGGCTGAACAAAAAATGCTCAAGATAACAGCCAGTAAACTGCTGAAGTGAAACCGCATAGACTTGATCGGATTGTAGAAACTAAAAAATGTTTTCACGAGAATTGAAATTTATAGGAAGTTGTGAAATCTCACTATACAATCTTTCCTGGAATAAATGTATACTACATAACGCATTTTAAAGCCACACAATTCCTGGTAATCATTACAATAGTGCCATTTCATTTTATTTAATTACGATTTCTGATAACATCTGACGCAACGTTATTTCATTTAAATCAGTAAAAGCTGACATCAGTCAAAAATTTGAGCCCGATGGAAATTTTATATTTTATAGTAATATAAGTTGTAAAGGCAATTTTCCCGATGAATTTTACGGTGTGTGCGCTTTGTAAATTAAAATGCATAATTCAAAGATTGCTCTATTACCATGCACCATCGGGCGTATGCGCAATATTTACATATGCATTTACATATCCATAAATAGATGCATGCGTTCGTGCATGTAGAGAGGCCATACAATAATCTTTCATATTTAATTAGCGCGCTGACATGGGCATTACGGACCTGACCATGACATCGGAGCGGGAGAGCGGCGTGGACTTCACCATACCCTTTATGAGTCTGGGTAAGAACAATCATAAACTTATACTTATTATACTAACTAAACCAGAGGCTAGGGATAAACAAGACCATTTTAAAGTATTACCCATTTAATTTAAATTTTCGCAACCTTTCCAGGAATTGGCATTCTATTTCGCAAACCGATGAAGGAGCCCCCAAAGCTGTTCTCCTTCATGTCACCGTTTTCAGGAGAGGTTTGGCTCTGGCTGGGTCTGGCCTACATGGGCGTATCGATCAGTATGTTTGTGCTGGGACGCCTTTCGCCGGCCGAATGGGATAATCCGTATCCCTGTATCGAGGAGCCAACGGAACTGGAGAATCAGTTTAGTTTCGCCAACTGTCTGTGGTTCTCCATTGGCGCTCTGCTGCAACAGGGATCTGAACTGGCCCCCAAGTGAGTAATTATAATATGCCATCATGATTTTATATATATTTTTATAACTCCCAATTCGTTTTCATTACTCGTAGGGCTTATTCAACTCGGGCAGTGGCCGCCTCCTGGTGGTTCTTCACTTTGATTCTGGTCTCCTCTTACACGGCTAATCTGGCGGCTTTTCTCACAGTGGAGTCTTTGGTAACACCCATCAACGATGCCGATGATTTGTCTAAGAACAAGGGTGGTGTTAACTATGGCGCAAAAAGTGGAGGTGCCACATTCAACTTTTTTAAGGTGAGATTATGTTTATGAAATACAAAGATTTATGTGATCTTTTGGTTTTTCAGGAATCCAACTATCCCACCTACCAGCGGATGTACGAATTCATGAGGGATAACCCCCAGTACATGACCAATTCCAACCAGGAGGGCGTGGATCGCGTGGAGAACAGCAACTACGCCTTTCTCATGGAGTCGACCACCATCGAGTACATCACGGAGCGCCGATGCATGCTGACCCAGGTGGGCGCGTTGCTGGACGAGAAGGGCTACGGCATAGCCATGCGAAAGAGTAAATAGCTGAGAGTGTAGTTTCAAAGTAAAGAGATCAGGAGAGATTCCTTCTTGCAGACTGGCCATACAGGGACACCCTGAGCCAGGCAGTGCTGGAGATGCAGGAACAGGGAGTGCTGACCAAGATGAAGACCAAATGGTGGCAGGAGAAGCGCGGCGGGGGAGCCTGCTCGGTAAGTAGCTTAGTGGTAGATCTTAATCTCGGGCGGATCGTGCATGTGTGGGTGTGTGCAGGACTCGGACGAGGAATCCGGCGCCGTGGCCTTGGAGATTAGCAACCTGGGCGGCGTTTTCCTGGTGATGGGAGTGGGCTCCTTCTTCGGCATCTTTGTCTCCCTGCTCGAGATGGTGCTGGGCGTAAAGGAGCGCAGCGATGAGAACCAGGTATCCCGCAGGATATTTTCCAGCTTAGAGAATGCCCCGCCTCACGATCCGATTAGCTCGCCCCGCCTTAAATGCACACTCACGCACACAGTTGATCTTAGATCACCTAGATCTTGCTTGTCATGACATCTCCGACATCCTTCGAAAACCCGCAGGAAGCCCCCGACTCGGATGCCTCCTCGCTGGGGTTTGCCAACTTGGGCGGCGTCTACCTGGTCATGTTCGTGGGCAGCTGTTTCGGCAGCGTTTACGGCCTGGTCAACGTCGTGGTCAGCGTCTTCTTGAGTGCGCGGGAAAACAAGGTAACGCGGGTGGCGCTCCTATAAATATTTCCACCTCTGTCGTGACTAAAAATGGCGGTGAAAAGGTCGCCCTAATCTGAATAACGGATTCGTTTCATCGGCTTCCCCAAAAGGACAAATCGGAGCCAAAAATACATTCACTACTTATCCAACTGTGTCGTCTTTAACACTTAATTTTTGCAATATCATATAATTTATAATTCATCATACTCAATCTAACAGAAGAATGCTTTGTGATAGTTATTTTCTGCATGTTGTTTTCACCCGTCTGACAACAGAGAGATATTACCCCTTTTAACTTTGCATTCGTATCGGCAGGTGAACTTCAAGACCGAACTTCTGGACGAGATTCGATTTATTTTACAATGCTCCGGCAATACCAAAGCGGTCAAGTATCCGAAGAACTCTTCGCGATCCATAGCGAGTTCCAAATCAAAGGGCTCTTCCATGTCCGTGGACTCGTTGCCCGAGGATCCCTCAGAAGACGATGCATCTGGAAAGCATAACCATGCCAAAAAGTAGTTTAAAAGAACAATCACCAAATGAAAATGTGGTAATGTTATTTATTTTAAATTTAATAAAATTTTGAGTTCAGGTTGATGTGGAGTATATGGGGATTTGGTTCTTTAGGCGATGTGCTTAGGGTTTTTTTTACATGAGCTTTTATGTAAAAATACTTATTTCAGGGGTTCTAGGAATCAGAGGTAGAGGTCGCTAGATGTTACGTAAAATTCATGTAAAAAGAGAGCTTGTGCCACGCCCACATTACCCCACATAGGTAATTCCAAAGTCGCGAACCTATTGAACATAACGGTTTTTAAAGGAATAAACCATAAACACTTAATAACACCTTTTTCTATTCTTTGGTTAGTTAATAAAAGTTAATAAAACGAAACCCAATTCCAAAAGCTACAATAAAATATATTTATGAATGTATCTAACATCCTTTTAATTTAATGTTTTTATTTCGTTTAACTAAATTAAATACTCATCAAGAAAACAACATTTTATATCCTTTTGCATATCAATATATTTATCGATTTCCTCATATTATCGGGTGTCTTGACACATATTTTAACTGATACATCCAATATATTATTACTTTCCTTGCGGAAATACATTTAATGCTTTTTGTTAGACACTGAGATGTTGAAAAGGTAAAATTGTACGAAGTTTTTGGTTTGTAGGAGTACCGACTGCCCATGTATCCTCATGTGGGGGTCTGTATGTATAAGTAGGGTACACGTGTATATGTTGTTTATCGTGTATAAGTTGTATAATAATACGAATACCATTTACCATATATAACTATAGTATTTATGTTTGCAGCAATATTGCCCCAACTGTTACATTCAGTATCCTATATTGCAAAGTATTGGCCACACTCACGCACACACTCACATGCACACATTTGTTAATTTATTTTGATTAATCTTCATAACTTTAATACCTGATCATTACAGTTTAGTTTTAATTAGTTTAGCTATAATTGCATAGTTAAGTACTTTATGTTTCCATATTATAACATCGACTGTTTTGATTTATTTTTATCCCCTCGTCGTATGCAAATTGCGACAAACATTTTTCAAATTCAATTTTAATGCTCAACATTTAACTACACAAACAACAGAACTCATCGCTTTGGCTAAACGATCTAAATGAAATTTTGTTAATTCACTCTATAGTATGGATTTTGCATAATTAATTTGCTATTTTTGCAACAATTATCTATTTTTATTTGTTTTTTATAAACGGTTTTCTGCATGAGCAGTTTTTTTTAGCTTTTGCTTGTTGAAAGGCTAGCGCTATCATATGCTTGTGTGATACTAAACGCTGGGAGAGCCAGTTAAAGGCAGTTAAATAATAAATGTACATATTTTATAAAGCGGGCGTAATGATTAGGGGTAAGTCAAGTTGGTGTGAGGGGTAAATTAACCAGCAATCGGACGCTGTGAAGCATATAATGGACAGGCAAACAATTGTTCGAGTAATTTATGCACTCAATTGCACTTTCATTGATAGCTGCGGCTTTTCGAATCTGTTTCTGATTTGCTTATATTCAGATATGTATGCACTGTGTAACGGTGGGTGTGTCAGTAGAGTTATAGTGGTATAGAAGGGCTCTCCATTTGGTTTGAAAATTCTTTCAAATTGCCTCCCTTGGAGCAGTAAATAAAATAGATTTTCTATCGAAAAATAACATAAATAAAAATTGCGGGTTTCTAGCTCTCGTAAAAAGTTGTAAGCTCGTCTAGGTTTTCCTTTGGTCTTTTGTATTCGAGTGTTTGCATTATGTCCTTGAGTCTGGGGATTACAAAGCCACAAGGTTTGTACAACAACAAAGTCATGAATACACACATCTCAACTGAATTTTAGAAATACACATTTGCATTTCGGGTTGCTTGCGCGTTGCAAAGGACTTAAAGCTGAACGTTTCGATACACACATAAAGCATTTACTTGTTACTAATAGTAATAGTAATACTGGCAAAACCGAAAATCAACAATTAGTTAGGTTCTAGGGATATGAGATTTGGTGTTTCCTTAAAAGGTGTTCTCGTATTAGCTCACATCGATTGGGAATATTTCCCTTATATTGTCTAACTAGGTAAGTAATACATCTAGGCTTGGGGTTTATTTAATGTAGCTTGATACACATTGGTAATTAGTATAATATTCTGCTAGCGGCTAATCGACCAGTTCTCCACATCGAAAGAAATAAAAAATGCCGGCAGAGTCAAGCCAAACCAAGGAGTTTTCAAATCGCCATTTGCGTTCTCCGGTTCAATGCTCCCTATCAACTGCTGTAGATTAGTGTGGTTACTTCACATATGTATGTATATATTTCTTGTTCTATATTTATGTGTATAATACTAGGCTCAGTTTATTGTAAGTAGTACATACAAATTACACAAAGTTTAGTTTGATTTTCCATTTGATATTTGTTCATCGTTCTTGAGCGCTTCGTTCACTATTTTATCAATAAATATCTTGTGTTTTGTATTTTGTATTTTGTAGGTTTCACATTGTATTCATCTCAAAAGTTCATTAAAATAAATGCCTTTTAGTTTGTTTGCTGGCACTTTAGTGCCGAAGAGTATCCAAGTGTTTGTATCTGATAATGTAGTGTAAATAGTTCCTTGTTCAGTTGGTGGTGGTAGGTGGGTGGTGGTGTGGTCTGGGTGTAGTTAGTTAGTTGCTAAGTTAGTTGATTAGTTTGTCTTGGCTTGCCATTGAGTGTTGGCTAGAAGAAGGGCCGAAAGAGATTTGTGAAAGCCACTCCCCCCACTCCTTAGCGGGGAGGAGGACCTTCGAAGAAGCTGTTCGGAAATTTCTAAATCACTCCGGAATCATTCAGAAATTCGCATGCGAATTCAGCACACATGCATACACATGCCGCTGTTTGTATTGGTATTGCTATTAGTTTTTTGGGCCCTCTTAAATGACACTCATGCGACGCCTGCCATTTCCGGTGCCCTCGGCTCAGTTGGCGTTGGCCAGCGTTTCGTGGCACACCTCCATGTAGTCGGGATCGTGCATTATGCCCTTTATCATGTCCTTCAGCATTGTGTAGCGTGGAAATATCGGATACATCTTTGAGCTGCCGTACTCTTCCTGTGGGGTCAGAAAGGCATAAGTATAAAGTGCACAGTTGTCACCCGTTTCGCTCACCTTTAGCACACGGATGAGGTGTCGCAATCCGAGATACTTTTTTAGCAAGCGGTACAAGTCGTTTATCAGCTGCGTATTCTCGTGCTCGATTTGGGCCGTTGTCATATCTGCGTGGTGGGTCACCATAAATTATGTATTAAATTAAGATTACGCCATAAAATCAGTGGACAGCTATTTTACTTACGTTCCAATCGTTCCATCCGCTCCCGCCGCTCGGCCGCCTCCTCTGCCAAACGGGCAGAGGTCTTCACTCCCTCGCCGGACTTCTGGGTCTTTTCCATGATCGAACAGGCCCGCATCACGTAGGAGGGCACCGTCTCCTGCTTCTCCTGCCTCGGGATGTCCACCAGGGTCCAGTACTGGGTCTCCAGGCGGATGACTTCCTGTTGGCGATATGGAGTTAGGAACTTTTGCCTTCATGTTGTTGCGATTTAAAGATTCAAGGTTAAATTTATTTATAAACAGTGACTCGATTAAAGAATATGCATTTATTTTATTTCTACAATTATATACTATCTAAAATTAAAATATGCCCTTCTTTTTATTTTATTAAAATAAATGAATATTCTTTAATATAATATACATTATTGTGAAATACGAAATCCCAACTCAAGTTAAGCGAAAAAAACCCAAGCCGTTATTATTTAAAATGAACTTTTCAGTAAAATATGCAAGCAAATGCTTATCAGCTGAAATAATATCAGCGCGAGAATGCGGAGTTATCAACTTGAACAGATTTATTAAAATATTCTCAGAAAAATCTTTTAAGTGGTTCAGTAACAATCCAACAGTGCACCGGAATATATTGCAATCTGTTATGAGTCTGAGGTAAGGTATACGATTTTTATCTGTTAAAAATTTTAACTTAAAATAAACTAACGACAGTTAATGAAGAATTTATAAAAGTAACAGAGCAAGAGTTGTAGACCACTTTCAAAAGAATTGAGTTTATAAGTGGTAAATAATGAAGAAATGTTTTTAATAGAAAATATCGTGAATCACAATTTTTAAATTATAATATTATTCTACTTATCTTGAAGTAAAACATTTTTAAAGAGAAATAAATAAATTCAAAGTTTCATGTGAAATTTCAAGTTAAAGAATAATTTTTTGCATTTGTAAATTTTTTTACTGACCTTTATCATCAGCTTGAGCATGGGATAGCGTTGAAAGATGTTGCGCTGGCTCTTCGAATCGCCGTATTTGTTCATAAGGTTGATCAGGGCCTTCTTGGCAGTTTCGTAGGACTCTTCCAGACGCAGTCGCAGGGATCGCAGGCGCTCGTTGGTCTCGATCACCTCGTCCCGCGTCATTCCACTGGGCGCCCCCTCGTCCTTCACATCCTGAACGATTCGCCGCACACTCTGCGTGAATTTACCGACAAAGTTGGTGGTTGCTGAGTGGCGATAAAAAACACAAATTAAACGATAAAATAATTATAATTGTACGGAAATTGCACGAAGCACTGTCATTCATTATTCGAAATGTCAGTAGACACGCGCATTAACCCTTATAATTAATCTGCGATTCATTCGGAAATTATTCGACTATGGGAAAGTCAAACTATTATGCCATGATGAAATCGCATCACTTTTTCTTCTTACTTATTTTTTTTTTCACCCCGCTATATTGTAATGCAGATCGACCGCGCTGGGACTCGAACCCGCGGCGAAAACTCATTCGTGGTTGCGGGCACGTCGCGCTACCCGCAGCACCACGGCCACTATCAGAAAACGTCTGTCTTATGTTCGCTTTGGTTGCGTTGCTATTTAAAGCGTTGTATCTCTATACTTGTAAATTTTTTTTATCATGAGGTTTAAGACATTATGTAACAAAAGTTATCATATTATTTTTAAAACGAATAACTTTAAATTCGAAGGAAGTTTAATAATAAAATCGATAATTTAACGTAAAATGGGTACTTAAGTTCCTACCCGTACCTAGTACTGAAAATGTAAAACCTACTATGAATTTCAGTTTTCAGCATGATTTTATGTCCAACATTTTAAAATCAAAAAATCATTTTCTCGAAAAATGAATTATTATTGAATATACGATTACAAATAAGGTTTTTTTTTATAGTTTTTTTAAACAAATAATAATAATTATGGATTATTTTGGGGAATAATTTTTTGAACAAATCTTTTTAAAATCATTCTATAAATATTATTATTAATTTATTTATTTATTTATGATAAACTGAATATAAATGTCTCCAACTTGGTTTACTAACAAAATATGGTAGCTAACAACGACAATTTCAGATGTTTTTAAAACGTAATGGCCTCATAAAACCTTTTTGAAAATTTTCATTTTAAAGAAACAATAAAGAATGTAGGTTCATTTGCATTTAGGTTTTTATTGGTCGATGGTCCTTTATTTTCACGACGCCAATAATTTCGTACCATTAATGAATGGGAAAACTCCAGCATCAATTGAGCGCTGTTTAATGGGCTTTTCGTTGAGATGGCGAAAAGTGCAATTAGCATTCGTCATTGTCAGTCCGTTTCTGCGTCCGTAAAGTCATGAAAACGTGACATATTTCTGTCTCCGATTTGTATTGTGGGTCGTGCCTTCAGAAGGGGCTCGCTGATGGCTGCTTATTCTGGTGGTGACTTAAAACACTGCGAATTAGTCGAGCGTTGCATCTAAATGCGCCCCCTCATAATTAGAAACCCGACCATCTGTGGATTCTGACAGAGGCATTGCCTTGTGTAGAAAGTGCACTGTCAGTTTCCTGCTGTGAATCACTAGCCGGCACAAAGACCCCGCATTGTGGGTGTCTGGAAAACTCTAATTGCTGGTGGAAATACGTCGGTCAAGGACTTTGCCCAACGATGCTGATCGTGTGACGTACCATTTACAGAGACTTTGATCAGTCCGCTACAAATAGGTTGTCTGATCTTACAATTACAATGCTTTTTTTAAGAGAGCGGCAAAGAGTATCGCTTTTATCGCATCCTCTCGTTTCTTACTCTCTCTCAAATTGTATTATTGTTTACCCAGTTCGAAGTTTATACATATAAAGTGGTATACCAGAGAACCTCACATCAGTGCAAAGTCGAAAATCTCGCAGTAAGCATTGCTGTGTGGCGATCCGCGGAAAAGCATAAAAGCCACTCAAAAAAAAATATAATAAAAAAGCGAAAAACACAGCAAAACGTGAGCACAATAAAATAAAAATACAAACAAAGAGCTAAGCTAAATTTATATATATACCCCATACATAATTGAGCATATATACACCGCGCCAAACAAATCGAGTATAAGCATAGCACCAATTGAACTCAAAATTTATCTGTTAAATTATCAAAATCAAGAGAATAGAATAAATAAAAGCTCCATACGAACTGTTATACCGAGTGAATTTCAAAGTGAAAAGTGGGATCGTGAGCAGATATAGCAGCCATATGTTCCAACTTCTCAGTCCGATTTATGTATCGGCTGAGGCATGAGCTTTATGAGCATTGTGTTCCTGTGTTCCTGATTGGTTTATTGGCTAAGCTAATTTGGCCGATGGCTATTGACTGGCTCTCGACCAGTTGGCCTTCTGCTCGGCTGGCGCTTTTTGCTGGTGCAGCAAATTTCCATATAAAAAGCGCAATTAATCCATGTTTGTTATTTTTATCCCTCTCCCTCACACGCCCTCCCTTTGGTCTAATTTTTTCCCAGTTCGAATTTATCTTCCCTCCGTTTTTGCCGGCTTGCATAAAAATTCAAATTTCAAAGAATTTGCATTAATTTTTTCAAGATAACATAAATGGTTCTACCCAGCTCCCACTGGAATTTTTATTGTGCTATTTAATCTTAAAAATGTACATACATTTCTTCAGAACAACGCTTTAGAAACAACAACGATTATTGTAAAGCCATGTCATTATTATTTTAATGAGAAAACAGACTGTCTGAAGTTGATAAAATATTTTAAAACTTTTTTGATATGTTTAAAATATAAAACAATTCAATTTTTTTGGGAAAAATTCCATTCTCTTATTTCTTTAATTCTATAGAATTTTTAAATTGTAATACGTTCTCGGATAACCCATGACATTCTTTTTATGAGTAAAAACATTGTCTTAATTTGTACATATATTTTAATTTTTTAAAAACAATTGATTCTCTTATCTCTTTAGTTGCTTTGAAATCTTTACATATTTGTATTATTTTTTGAAACTAATTTAACTTTGTTGTACTATAATGCAGTGTTCCAAAATTGTTTAATATACAGCAACAGTTTAGTTTTTTTTTTGCAAAGAACTGATATAGGTAATTCTTAAACAAATAGTCTATCCATAAAGCAGAATTCTATTGCCATAAAACGAGTTATGAAAATTATATAATAATTGAACTAATAATTACTCAGGTTAACATAACAGCTTCATAACTTAACGAAAAGGGCAATATGCAAACCAATCAACAATTGTAGATAAGTATTTCGATTTGTATCACGATTATATCGCGGGACAATGTCATTGATCAGAACCGGCGTTTAAATGGGGAAAACACCTTTTAGCCAGTTAAACTCGTTTCGCGGATCGTGGAAGTGTCAGAGCTCATGCTCCTGAGACAGAGTGCCATTAAAAGGAAACTGGATCTGTCCCAGATCTTTGCCTCCAACTACAGGCAAAGGCAACCAGACAGAGGACCCTCCATAAGTAAGCCGCTTGCTCTGCTTCACTTGATGGCCGACTGAACAGATGACAGTTCGTAGCGTAATACATCAGTCTTTCGGTGGAATATGGGTTGATGGGTGTTTGGTGGGTGTAGTTGGGTTAAAAACTCTCTCGACCTTCCCGCTCATCCCACTGATATCTGCGAAAACGACAACCAGAGTTTGTTTGACTGCACAGCGGCGGAGAGAGGACGGCTAATGAGCAAAACGGCTTTTGTTTGTCTTTTTGGCCCCAAAGTTCCCCAGTCGACGCTCTTCGGGCTTCCAGCTAAGCAGAGTACCTGCGTAAACCAGTTTTTGCTAATTTGACAAAACACAAAAAAAAACGTCGACATATGTAAGCTTTTTTGGTGCGGGGGTCTGGGCTCGAATATGCTGTTTGTCTTTGGGCTTTGGGCTGCTTTTTTGAGAATGAGAATGGGCTAAGAGCGCGGCACAACATCACATAACTTGGCCAACAGCAAACGAAACGTGTCGTAGCCGCTCATTGTTTCCATTGGAGCTGAAAGATACGGAAAGTATCTGAAAGATACTTTTCGCTTCGCACATAATTAAAGCTCTGCACGTGTCCGCATTTGTGTGGGTGACTGCGTGTATGTGCGCCCTTTCGGTTCCGAAATATTTCAAGTTCAACATTTCTTGAGCATGGGAATCCCCGTCTTTTGTTTGTACTTGAGCCCCTATTTACCTCGGTCTTAATTGTTGATTCCTTTTTCCTCTTAATTTGCCCTTTTGCTGTTAACCCATTTTCTCTTGTATTTATTCATATTCAACGTCATCTAGTGACGTCGTATAGCCCTCTTATCAGTCGTAGACTTAGGGAATTCCAAGATACCTGGACTTCCAGCGGCATTACTCATTTTAGAAACATGGGTCATGAATCTTAAGTGTTTTTTGTAACTTGCCCATGGCTCATCGTGGCCACTTTCTAGAACGCAAGTGTTATTTATAAGAAAAATAATCATTTTCTATCGCAGAGTGTGTAATACACTTAATTGCATGTTGCACGTGCCAACAAATTGCCCTGCAGTCTGTATTCTGGTTCGGATTAAATTTCTCTAAGGCCAAAACCACAGGCACGCGTCGAGAAAAGAGGTTGGGGGTTCACATACTGCATATCTTTCCCACGACTGTTGTGGTTTGTCACTCCTACTCGTACTCACTCTCTTAGTTTTGCGGTTAGTGAAATCATAATTTCCATGAGATATACGGAAGCCGGGAAATTCCAAGTTTTATGTACTCACAGTTCATAAAAAGGTTGATTTGCATGTTTACTACATAGTAATAGTAATAACGTTTAAAGCTGTGATGCATGGGCTATACAAACCATTTGGTACTGTGGCTCTGACGTAATCGAATTCAAAACCAGTTGGATTATTTGTTTAGACCATTTTATGGCTAATTCTTGTTCTTCACATTCTTAGCTCTGAACATCACACTACCCCTCAACGACCTTCGGTTTTCAATCAAATGATACAGACCACTTTCAAGCACCCAAGAAATTAAAGCCAATTAAAATTGGAGTCTGGCTCTTTGCTCAAGTGTAATTCCACCCAAGCATTGCAATAGATTCCTATAATTAAAACGACAAATTAATGGTTTAATTTGAGAAGGTGTTGAGTTAAAAGCTCAAGTTACGTCAGTACGTTATTAAGTGGATCGACCGAACAGCTAATACTCTACTACTGCTTTTATACAATTTATACAATTAAAAAACGCAATCCTATTTTTTTTGTTCACACTTTAAATAAGTATCTTTATTATGGTATAATTATAATATCATTGTGGGCAGCGCAAAACCACTAATGGATTTAATTATAATTAAATGGCATGTGCCATTTCACAGTCTGATCTAGGTAGCGATGTCTAATGAGCATCTGTAATTAGATGTACAGATATTAAAATGATTAATGGGTTCAGAGTCCCCGAGCGCTCAAGAAAAAGATCATACAAAGTTTGGTCATGCTCAGTGAATATGTCACGAGTATGAGATCATTCGAATATAATATCCAGATCCAAGAACAATGTCTCAATTTTACTTGCCAGCCAAGCTCATCGCAATTACCATAAGCCATTGTCTTGCACCGGGAATCCTGATGGCTAATCACACTAAGTTAAGTTGAAATGCGAATGAATCATTTGTGAGCTTGAATTTATTTACCGATTTTTGGCAACGCTATACCTGCAAATATTTGGCTTGTTTGTCACACTCGATTACCGCTGACCTTCCGGCGGCGGACGTGAATTTGTATGCACGCCCATCAATAACCCAAACTAAACGTCTCGACCTCGCTAATCCTGGTGGCACGTGCTTATTACCACTCACCACTCCCCAAACCCGAAAGCCCCAAACCCGAAACCCAAAGCCCCAATCCCTCATCCCGAAAACCGTCGAGTTTGCTCAGCGTGTTTTAATTAGTTCGGGTTGGAAAGGACTAGCTTCGCAGCGAAAACGCTTTCTGTTTGACTAATTGGCCGCATTTTGGGGAGCGCGTGTCAGTGGGTGCCTCGGCCACGCCCCCAACCCGTCAACGCCCACATCAATCATCGAAGAGTCGAAAATTTCGACACGCCCCAGATTTATTGAAATCGTGCAACGTGCCACTGCATTTGGGGCCAAGTTAAGTGACAATTGCGAAATGCATTTTCCAGATCACAGGGCTGCGTCATTTGCTTTTGGACACCTAATCCTGAGGTGTGGCCCATAATAAATGTGGGTAAATTGATTAGTCACCTTAATGGTGAATGATAAATGTCACCTCAAATGGAGCAAAGCATCATTGTTTGTAGATATATTGTAGCTAATGAATAGGGAAAATTAGAATTGCTACGGCTGTGTAAATGTTTTCCATCTAAATACACAGGCGGTGTGAGGAAAACATTTACACATTTCTACTCGGAAATAAGTGAGTAAATAAGTAAGTCTCACCTGGGGCAAATCCACGAAAACTCCAAGCTAAAGTAGAGTTTTTTAGCCACCATTTTTCTCTGGTCATTCGGACAAGACCGCAAACTCAATGTTGTGGAAGCCTGGTGAAAAGTTTGTGGTCATCCAGCATTCGACCAGAGATACTAACTGAGCTTGTGGGCCATCTAAATGGCTCAATCAATAAGCAGCCACAATTCCAGGATATTTCGGGTCAAGTTGGGCACTTTGATTTGCCCATAAATTCCTGGGCCCAAATGGCAGCTAAAGTTTAAGTTCGAAATGCCAATTTGTTCGCTGTTAAATTGAATTGAAGCGTCGCATTGAACTAATATTTGAAAATTTCCACCCAGAAGTTTAATGGCGAAGGAAGCTGGCCCCCCTTTTTATGCCGAAAATTTAATATGCACTACGGGGCAATGCTATAAAGCCACTTAATATTTAATGTATGAATGTTTTGGGGCGCCTGCTGGGGGCAGGGGGTGTATTTGCCCGAGCCTGGCATTTTCATTAAAACTTTAAGTCACTTTTGGTGCCGTTATTTGATGCTACTATTTTGCATTATTCAAGAAACTGCCGCCAACGCCGCAGTTGGGCAAACACAAGCGCTCAAAGAGCTGAAACACATGAGAAGGCTGCAAATCCTTCGGATTCGTGTTCGTACTCGTCCTTGTCCTTGTCCTTGTTCCTGCCAGTATATGTGTAGTAGGCCCGACAGGCAACACAAATAGACGTGTGCCAAAATACACAAACAAATGCGGAGCAAACGAAGCGAAATACTCGGAGGGCACACATGGGAACCGAGGTCCCGAAACCGAAAACCGGAGACAGGAAGTTGGAATCGGGATGAGATGGGACTGGAAGCGGGACAGAAGCGGGATCCATTTTACTTGGGTAGTTGGACTGAACCACCGTTTGAACTTTGCCATTCAAAGCAGCCCGAAAAATGTGCTCGAATAACGAACGAACTGAACCGACTAAACAAATATCCCATATATAGGGATAGAGAGTGACAAAGGGACAGGCGGCCAGAGCAATTGAAGCCACAGTTTGGCAGCCGCACAAATGCGGAAGCGTGCAGCATCAGCAATAAGTAGTAACCAACAGTGAGTAACGGCAACGGCGGCCATGATAATGGCAATCTGTCAGTTCTGGCCAAGCTAAACAATGGCCACAACACACAGCACACACTCTCACTCACTCGGAATGGACAGGATAACGCATTCAGCCAGCGAGACAAATTGACAGACAATTTAGCTGTCAATTGTGCGTTGCCTGCTCGGTCGACAGTTGAACCAACATCCTGGCATTCGGCGAATGACATTATTAGTTTTAGCCCGAGGCCAGACAAAAGCTAGACCCGCAAACATTAGTCCCGTCCAAAAAAAAAACACATAATTCTGGCTTGAAATTCATAATTTCCCAATAAACTCGATAAACTGGATCTACCATGATAAATATGAAAACTTAAATAACAATATATGAAATTTTGCATATAGTTATTAGGATTGTTTAAGATTAACACATTGAATAGTGCAGTCAGCAAATGAAATATACACAGAAAACAAATTTTCGATATGATTAATCTCAAATTTATGATTCAAACATATCAGCTCGATATTTTATCATATCAGTGATTTGATAAAAGTTATAAAGAACTTTTTTGAAATACCAATGTATTATTTTTTGAACAAAATGATATGAAGAACTTGATCTTATAAAAATATTAAATTGACCTGCACATATCAATCTGATCTTTTCTCAATTGTGTTTCTGTGTATACTAAACGTTTTTAAGTGTTAAGAATACTAAAGATTTTAGTACTTAACTGGCAAGAAACATACAAAACAAAATTATCTCCCCTAATCTCCCATATGAAGAAGATGATAGATTAAAGATAAGAGTGGAGCATCTCCTTTAATCCGAGCAACAAATGCAAAGCACGCAAAATAAAAACGGCGATTTGCCGGATGACAGTTGAGCCGAACCGGCTGCGGGAAGCCCAAGGAGCTCGGGGCGTTGTCGCCAGGACAATGGATATGCCTGTGTAAGTAGCTGTAAGCACAGCTGCTTACTTTGGGGCATTTATCATACGCCGCGTGGGCCAGGCGTTGACATAACAATTAAGCGAATTGGCCGTGCTTAGCGGGGATGGGGAATGGGGGATGGCGAAGATTCTACCTTGGCTGATAATCTATCTTCAGTTATATTTCATAACGACCGCCTGCCAGTGACATTTCCCGGGGATATTTACGTTCTAGCCACTTCCTCTTGGCCAAGACATTCGCATTCCGCTGGCTGAGTGCATATAATTTCGCTGGCTTTGGCTTTCGCTTTGGCTTTGCGCAACTTTTGCAATTAGAACTGCAGCCAAGTAGCCAAGTGGTTGCTCACAAAGTGCCATCAACTTTGGCGGCACTTGAAGTGGAGCACTGCCTCTCGCAGACCGCAACTACCTAGTGCTCGGGCAGACTGGCACTTGTTGTGCTTTTAACATGTTGATATTGTTTCCCTGGGCTGGGGGAAACCGCCTTTTCCCTTATTTTCGCAATTTTCGTTTGCGCCCGTGCCGCTGTCACATGGCAAAAGTCGGATGTCGGGCATTGCGAATGAAGTTAAGTTCCCATGAATGTGTCAGCCAGTCTGTTTTTGTTTTCCCTCGTTATTGTCCCTGTTTGCCACTGCCTCTGCCTTGTTGCCATCAGCCATCAGCCAGGACCAGAACATACAGGACAAAGCCCAATGACAGCTGGGATACACGCGCTGCACTGGCCATCCTTTGTGGGCCGACGTGCCTGACGGAAGTTCTCAGAGAGAGCATGATAGCCAAGTTGGGATACCTCATCCTCAGCCAACCCATGTGATTTAGGCCAAAGGTGGAGCCGTAACGAAGGCCTTAACCCTTTCTCGATGGAACTGATCACTGTATGCATTTCGCCTCATCCCCGGATAAATGTTACAATATATAGAAACATATGGCACTGTGTGCCGCCTCCATTTCCATTTCAACCGGAATGAGCAACAAAAACTTGACAAGAATGGAAGAAAACATTTTCCACTTGCATTGTTTCTCACTGGATGATGATGATGCCCCACTTTGCTCTCTGTGTGTGGGTCTGTGGGTTTGTGTGTTTGTGTGTTTGAGTGTTTGAGTGTGCGTGCCGCATAAATTTCATTTTGAACAATAATAAGAAAAGTTGGCTGCTGCCGTTGGCCTGCAGGGCAAAGCTTCCAGTCAGATCAAAATCACACAAGTAAAAACGGCAACAATGGTGAGCGAAAAAAACTGGGTGTGTTTTTGTGTGCATTAAATAACAAAAAACACCGAAACAAAAAGAGTGTGGCGGAAAAAAAGGCGGCTGACAGCAGGCCAGGGCCATGTTACGTATACGCACCATTGAGCGGCCAAATCGCATTACGCATTCGCCATGTGGCCGTTGCAACCTGTGGCCAACAAGGAAAAAAACACCGAGCAGCTTAATTACAACCCCCGTCCAGGCAGAGGCAGCAGGACTAACCCACATTGATTGGGCATCGACAGGAACATCAAAATTATGCAGTATGCTCTCAGGATTGGATTGGGCTTCATGTGCAGGCCACCTGAGGGCATTTGCATTCTGTTGCCGCTGCAACTACGTGACTTGCCTTGACGTGCGACACTTTGACACTTGAATGGAGCTAGGAAAACGGCCAGGATAACTCTGTCTTCGGCTCTGTGGCCACGTCATCCTCCTAAGCCAATTAGGGGGAACAAAGGCCACCACATCTGAGGCCAACGCCACGTGTTGATGCTCTGGCATAAACAATTTATGAACGAATTCTCATTCTCCCCAAGAAAATACCATTAAGGCCAGCGCAAACGTAAACACTGGGTAGACACACACAAAAAAGTCTTAAAACGAAATCTGCTCAAAATCACATTCGGTCCGGGGGAATTTCACTTACAATTTTTCGCTGATCATCATCATCGGCATCAGCATCGACATCATGATGGGCGTACGCGTACCAAGAAAAAAGCCAAGCGGTTTATTGCGTACTTTTAGGTCAGAGCAAACAGCGGATTCAATATGGCACGAGGGCAGCTCCGATTGAAGCATCTTCTTACCTCGCTGCATGTTTACGCCACTGTGTTTGCCTTTAATCGCATCTGCAATGAGTTTTCCCACTTTGATGAGTTTGCTCGCCTGGGGCCGCCAGCAACCGAATTTCCATATCAATTAGCAGCCCTCGCCCAGATCGAACATTTCCGGGTGTTTGCGCAGCTCGGCCACTCAAGTGTATCCTTATCTTTAGCTATATCGATATCTAAATCTAAATCTGTGTCTGTATAAATAAAAAACTAATGAAATCCGATTTTCCGTGCCACTTTATGGCTTTGCCCGCCATTCAGTAACTGGTCCGAAAGGCAAAGTAACCGTGGAGGAGGCCACAGGACATGTTGCTTCGGTGACACTGGGCAATAAAACTTAAGTTTTTTCAAGCAAAAACAATTTCTTTCCTAGAGAGATTGATGATCCAAACTTAAGGAATTTTTTGTTGGCAAATATGAGGATGTTTTAAGAAAAATTGTAATAATAGCTAGTTGTATTTAAAGAACTTTAAACAAACTTTCTATAAAATGAAGAATAAATTTACCTCGAAATTTCTTAAGCACTGATTTAAGAACTATGTATAAATTATTAAAAACATGTGATTTTCGTAACATTCTCTCTCTGTTATGCCCTTTTTGCAAACTTTTTTGCTGTTGCCCAGTGTAATTGAACTCGTTGCCAGGTTGTTTGCGGCAGGAGGTGGAGGCGTGCCACACTCGGGTGCCCACATCATCTTTTCGGGGCCACAGTGTTTGCGACCAAATGGCCGCACTTACGGGTAAGCGGCTCCGGGTTCCGGCCCAGGTCACAGTTCGCCTGGGTTCAGCTGGTGCCCGGCTGGCCGTAGGCTAAATTGCATTCACCCCGCTGCCGATAACTTTCTAATGAGTGGTAATCGACGTTCGGCAGCATGTGTGGACTGCAACCGGAGGATGTGCTGTGTGAGGGGTGTGCAGTGTGGGTGCCAGAATTTGGGCCAGCCCTTTTTTGTGGCAGCCTGACACTCTTGAAATTCAATTTGGCTTTGTGAGGCGCCACAGATGGTCGGTGCGCTGAGGTGAGAGCTGCAAGGACTTTGCATATAATTATTAAAATTGTCAGTGGACAGCAATGGCGCTATGAATAATGCACCAGCCACATTTGGCCTAACTGAAAGCGTCGTATTTAATATGGCGTATAGTAGCACGTCGTCACCTAAATTTTGATGGTTCATCCCACTGTTTATTACATCAACTAAATCCAATTAAGCAGAGCTGCCAGCTACACAGCTACTCAGTTGGCCAGGAAAAATAAAAATATGTACCTGCTGCAAACCCAATTAAATTTTCTTGTAGTTTCTGCCCAAAATTGGATTACTCGGGGTTAAAGAGATTTCAAAAATACAGCACACACATTCGACAGGTCGTAATTGCTCGAAAAATGCGGTCACTGTTAAAATGCTGAATTTCGGAAAAAATAACAGAACTAAATATAGAATCCGCACCGAAAAACCAATTAAGAGCGCACTTTTCGGATCTCGTTTTCCACTGTCTGTGAAAATATTAAAATTGAATATTTAATGGAAACTGTATAAGCAGTAAAGAGGAAAACGGAAGAGGACAGGGCAACATGTGGGGTTGGCTAGCAGCAATGTGCCTTTATTTTCACAGTTTATTCGCATTTATGATGCAGACGATCCCGTTTTTATATCCCTTTTTTTGCCAGCTTGTTCTCCATGCTCATTTATACATCGGCCACTTGTGGCTCACTCAAATTGCCGTTGTTGTAGCAACAAATCGAGGGTTATTCCCCCAACAAACTTACAATTTCCGTTGGCTATTCACACAATTTGGGAATCGAGCTTTTGTGCTGCTCCATCCAGGTCCTTGTGTTGTTGCGGGTCGTGTCCTGACCCAATACTTTCAGCTTCAATAAACAGGGTTACTTGTGTGGCTCAGCAGCCGATTGCCCAGGATTTTCGGTACGAGAAGGGCCTGTGTGGCTTTGGAACATGCAGACTATATAAAGTTGCATAGGTGGATCCGTTAGCATACTTTTACGGGCAGCAGCTGCAGCCGGAAAAAGGAAATGCATTTTGGCAAATTTATTTTAGTAGGAATTTTCTGTAGTGCTGCATTTTCACATCTGATCCACAACGAAATGGGAATTCAGCAATCACCGCAAAATTGTTGGGCCAAAATATGCAAACAGTTTGGTAATTATAACGTGCAAATTCAATTAGATAACTCGCCAGAAAAGGAATTTTCAATTACATATGGACCAAACATACAAAATTCGACTTCCATCCGGATTGTTCTGTGTTTCATTAGGAGTTCGGTTGATTTATGTTCTAACATAGTCGATGAATTTTCTGCCCTTTTCACTACCATTTCGTTAGCTCGTTTCCTGCGGTTTCAGATTCTCTCTCTGGTTGGTAATGCAATGCCTTTTCTTCCCTAATTGGTTGTCTTGTTAACGAGGATGATTGTGCTGAGGAAAATTCAGCTTTATGCGACATTTTCTGGTTAATAAATAATAAGTTTCCATAACCCAATAACAGAAAGTCAAATAAGATTGACGAATGCTTAAAATTCTATAGAAAATCTATGGAAGAAATAAACAAACCAAGGTAATAACCACAAGATCTCGAACGAGGAAAAATGATATATTTTTCTATCTGTTTAAAAATCCACTCTTTCTGATTCATAAGATAGATAAGCTTTTGACGACATTCTAAAAATAATACAGCTGTCAGGAAAATAGTTGTGAAATTGTCCCTTGCTCGTACTTTTCCCTTAGAATTCTTACTAATTGTCTTGTCATCCATGACGTAGGAATCGGTGATATCTTGTTTACCTCAAAAAAGAAGGTGCACTCTTATCGTAGCTGAGTAAATGAGTCATCAAAATTCACAGAAGACATCTGTGCTGACGGAACAATTTCGTATATATTGAAAAGCAATTTTAAGCAAACGTTTCAGTGCGATTTCAAAGGCCAAAGTGTAAGGACACAATCGGATATATTGAAAGCAGAATTTGGGTAGGGAAATTTATTTCGATTAAGCAGACGGTTAGCTTGAGCTGCAGCAGAAGCACCGAAACAGTGCGCTTCAGAATATTAAAATCCCAAAGTGCTCGGCCATTGTGTTTCGGTGTCGAACAAGTTTTTCCGCTTGGAATCGCTCAGTGAGCCCGACCTCATTGGGTTATGGCTGGCAGCTTTCGACGTGCCCGAGACCAGAAAAATAAAAACGCCGAAGAGCACAAATAAAGAATATGGAATGGGGAATAAAAAGCAAAGCAGAAAGCCAACGAAAGTAATTCAAAAGTTAGCCACAGAGCAGAACGGGCAACAAAAGCCAAGAAAAATTGAACTCAACTTGATGTCTAATTTAAAACAAACCCGAAAACCAAGACCGGGCAAACCGAGCCGGGCCAGATCCTGATCCCGATCCCTATCCCCATCCCCATCCCAGAAGCCAAAACAAAACCGCAACAAAATTTACAACTTCAAAACTTTGCCATCGGCGGTTGTCCTGCCTGATGTGTGTTTGAGTTTCAAGGGGGTTCTATTTGTTATTTGTTTCTGTTTTTTTTTTGGGGGCGGCTGGGGTGGGTTCCGAGTACATAATTGAGATTGAACTGCAGAAACAAAGTTGAACTAATGCACAATCTTTGCTTGCTGCCAATTGCAGACCCGCCAGCCAAGCGAAGGAGATGAATCGAACGGCGCTGTCCACTGGCAGCCTCAGCCGCAGACTTCCGGCGCTTTTGTTAGTCCTGCTGCTCTGCCTGGTGGCCCGAACCGCCGGTCGCCCATCGTCGGAGGACGAGAGCGACTTGGCCATCATTCCGCCGGATGCCGACAATGTGGAGGTTTGTGCGCGGGTCGAGTGTGAAACTCAATCTCATAATACTTAACATACAATCTCTTCCCCGATAGATCCATACAGTAAAGTTCGTGAATGGCGTCGATGCAGAAGGATCATCCGGTGATCATGTACAAGGAGGATTTCGTCAGCGAGGATTATGGTAGGTCTATACAAGACTAAAAGGGTCAAGGAAATACTAAAATCTAATCATTTCTATGAAATCAATAAAAAATCCTAGTCATTTGAATTTTTATCAAAAATTTAGCTTATCAAATCGGTAATAATAATATTTTTTAATATTTTATTTTCCACTTAGATCCCACTAAGAACGAGACAAGTCCTGGTCAGCACAAAAAGCACAAGCGAAGGCACAACCATCGTGTGGAGCAGCAGCAGGAGAACGATGGCGAGCCGATCCTTTTCGATATCCTGCCCGACAAGCCGATCGTGCTGGAGGAAGACCTCAAAGCCCCTCCCGTCAGCACCGTCGAAGTCACCGAACTGGCGGCTCCCACCAAGAAGGAGTGGCTGGGGAAGCATCCCAAGAAGTACCACAGTCGCCAGCGACGACAGACGAGTTTTCCTCAATATGAATATGTTCTCCAATATTACCGTAACAATAGAACAATACGTGCCACCTTTATTTTTTATCCAGTGAGGACAAACACATATTAATATTTTCGATCCGAATGATAATTATATCTATCCATTTTAGTGCACGGACACCAGTAGGTGGGAAGAAAGCCATTCTGAAGGGACCACCCAATGTTAATAGTCCGAACTCAATCGTCGTTGGTTCTAGAGATGGTTTTGATACAGATTTGATACACACCTCAGATCCAGAGCAAGCGGATTACTCTGTATATTCCAGTACCACTTCCACGACCACTTCCACGACCCCTCCCACAACCACTCGCAGGACCACTCGCAGGCCTCGCCCGGGTAAGTGAAACCATGTTTACCCTAATTAACCCCTAACTTCTTTCCACCCTCGCAACTAAAGTTAGTTTTATCAGTATAAATATGATGCCAAAATTGCTAAGAACCCATTCGAAAAGTGAATAACATAGGGCTTTGCCAACTAACCACCAGCCACTCTGACTTTCGCTTTATCTTCAACTCGACCTGACCTTTGTATTACCATCTTTGTGAATAGTGAACACTCGGCCGCCGTTTCCCGCTTTCCCCGAGCCACCCACTCGAAGGCCGCCCGCCCAGTCGGCAGGCAGTGAGGGCAAGGTCACCAAGTGTGTGTGGGCGATCGTGAGCTGCTGCACCAGCGACAGCAAGAAGGTGCGGTACAACTGCTTCGAGGAGTTCGGCTGCCACGGCGCCTTCTGGGACATCAATCCGTGTGCCGATGAAGGCGTGAAGCAAGGTGCGCTCACCAAGGTCCTGAATGCATTCCAATAGGCGGTGCTTGCCGGTTCTGCTTCCCATTCAGTTGCTCAAAATCAATATCTCAAAGCCAAACTTAATTTATTTTAAGCGTATATAAAGTTTCAACTTTTGTAAATACATAGATATATATATCTATAGTTGCCGCTTAGCGATGAAAAACCAAACAAGCATTAACAATTCTTTCATAACAATATTTCCAAATCATAACTGTATCATTAATAAATCTGCCATGAAAAATTGTAGTTTGAAATGCTGAATAACTTTGTTTATTATATCCGTTACTCGTTAAGTCGACTTCAAATGTTGTTAAAATGTTCCGCTGAACTATCTTGCATATTATAATATGATCACTTTTAAAGGGTTTATTTTTAGTCTGTCCGTAACAACCTTTAAAAACTCCACTTGACTGAGTAACGGGTATCTCATGGTCGGGACCCTCGACCCTAGCATCCTTTTATGTTTTAATCCTTTTTATTTAAGCTTCCATAACCCGGTGAAGGACACACAAATCAAGAATTTCCCAGCTAACACATGGTTTGGCTACCAACTATTATTTATGTGTATTGTCAATTATCGCATCGATTTCATTTCATCCAAAAAGCAAATTAAAATTTTCCCATTTACTCTTGCGACTTGAATACGTTTGTTTAATTGGTTGCCAATCGACTGTCCACATATGTAATCCGTACTACAATTGCAACAATTCGATTGCAATTACACAATCCCTTCAGCCATATCAATTAACCAACTGCCAGGAGGCCAAAGGCCATTGATGGTCTATCTTTTAATTGGCCGTCTATAACGTGGCGCAGAACACAATTTACACCTGCAAAACCAATTGCAGCTGCATTGTCCTGGAAGCTCATTGAGGGATATAATTATGTTGTTCCTTCATAATTGGCACATGCGTCTACACATCAAAATAAAATGTACCGCCTTGCGACTAATAAGAAATACGAAATGTCATTGGTTTGGTAAAAGTGCACTGATTATAAAAAATGAGTATTGAAAGCATGTGTAAAAATCGCTTTAAATGTATAATTAATTTGCTGGTAACAAAATCGAAATTACCACACATTATCTCGCTGTGTAGAGGCCTCAGCCGCTGTTGTTCATTAAAGCCCAAACTCGAGGCCGTTGTTTGTTAATTGAGTGAACAAGCAGAGGCGCTCAATTGGTGAAGGTGCCCACAAACATAACCATACACAATCCAGCCTCCACTAACTTGCACTTTAGCACCCCGGTTTACATGCTGACGCCTCTTAATTGCAGACGAGCTCGTTCCCCTAGCCGCATTCTCGCCCCCTCGCGAGAACCAACCAGCACCACCCCCCAGCTGCCCGTCGTCCGTCCTCCAGGACAGGTAAGCCGCCGCCGCAAATGCAGCTAGGCATTAACCGCAGAGCCACGACCGCCATTCTGAAATATTCCCCATCCCTTGCAGGCGGCTTCCAATTTCCACAGGACCTCGGCTACCAGGCGAACATCAATTGCCAGCGGGCCTCGAACGTCTGTTGCTCGCAGAGAAATATTGGTTCCCAGTACGATTGCTTCCATCAGTACGGCTGCCAGGAGAGCATCTCGTCCATCATATCAACCTGCTCCTAGGAGGCAAAGGATTATCCCCAAAAGGTCCATATATGCTCTGTAAATCTGTCTGTGACCCGAGCCTCGCGTTTCGATAGCCCTACGGTCTCCAGATTCCCAGATCGTGGAATCTTCTTACTTTCATAATCATATCATTTCTAGTCGGCTTTGCCAGTGGGGCAGGCCCAAATTAATAAAGATGTTTGTGTTTCAAACTAACAAAATTCTGTGTTTTCTTATGACCACTTTAATTTGAAATAATTGGAAATAAGCAGCGCAGGAGTATGGGAATGTCTACTAGTTTCACTTAAAGCAGTTAAAGCTATCAGTACAATTTAATTTCTGATTCTCCTGCTCCCTTGCTTTTCTGTTAAATTGTTTGGTTCAATTGACAGTAATTACTCACTTAAATTTAATTGAAAATAAAATGCACTGCATTCCGAATAATAATAATGAATTAATAACCAACGAATTACCAATTGATTTCCCGCCTCCGATGGAACTAATTTCCGATCCATTGATTGAAGTCGTTCTCCCTTCCTAATTTACTTCTGTTGCTTTCGCGCTGTAGTCCTTCAGCCCGACACCTTTCGAGAAGAAGAAGTCCCAGGAAACCGTTCTAAGCAGGACAGCGACAGCTTGACAACAAATCTCCGCTGAGTTAATTTGCCAGCCTAATGCCATTTCCCATGGTATTCGTGGGGCCCAATCACGGGACATAAGGCGATTACGCAGTGCCCCGCCCACTGCCCCTTTTATTTCGAATTGTGTTCAGCTGAATGGATCTGTGTTCGCCGTTGTTCATTAAGTATTTTCTAGTGGGAGATCCACTCCACTTGGATTTGAAGGAACTAAATCCCATTAAATGCACAAAACTTTGTCTTTCAATAATACAAATCTGGCGGATTAGTAATACTTTTGAAAATATTGGATTGTTTTTGAGCAGAAAAAAGGGTATTTAAAAAAATTGACAAACTTGTTAACTAGATTTAAAGATATTTAATATTTAGATATTTAAAAATAAATATAATATAATAAAAAGGGGGGTTTTTCTAATATGGAGTTTTTAGAAATAAAAATTCACAAGTGTTTGTAATGACTGTGGTAAGTTAAAGCCTAGTTTCAAGAGCATTAATTCTTCACCATCTTTTATCCCCTTCGAAGTAATTGTAACTACAAAATTCTCGCAGTGTATTGACTACTCACCGCTGCCGCTGTCGTAGGATCTGGTGGTGGAGCCACTGGTATTGGAGCGCTTTATCTCGCGACGACCCATTTTGTTTGCGGTTGGCTGCTGGTCCTCCGGGTTGGGATGCTGGTGTATCTGATGTTTCTGATGTCGGGGTGAGTCGCAATCGGAATCTCTGGACGCGTGGCACGTGGCAAGGAGCGCACAGGCGGTGGAGGCAGCCGCTTTGGCAACTGCCGAACTATACTGACCACCAACTGAGGGCGAGGAGCCGGGGTGCTGCTGCTGTTGGTGCTGCAAGTTCAGCGAGGGCGTGGAGACTGCGGTGCGACCGCTGTGGTGCAACAACGCCTGCCCGGGAACAGTGGGCGGGAACTCAAAGTAGTTGGCCTGTAGGTGATTGCCGAGCAAATTGATGGCCGGTTTCGTGGCCAAACCGCTCGAGTTTTCCGCGTGGCTGGTGTGACTGGTGGTGCTGCTGCGCCTGTGCTGGTGGTTTTGGTACTGGTACTGTGGGTGATGGTGCGGATGCTGATGCGGATGCGTATGCGGATGCGTTTGCGGATGCTGGGAGTGGGGCGGAGTGCTGCTGCTGCTGCTGCTGGCGGGGTTCACTTGGTGCGGCGTGGGTGGCGGCGGGGGACAGGCGTTGTTGATGCTGCTGCTGCTGGCGGAGGATGATTTGCGCAGCGATGATGGTCTCAACCCTTTCACAGGGTACAATGGGTACTATCGTCCGGCAACGCGTACCCAATCGCGGTGGTCACTGTTGTACCAAATACCTAAAAATATTCATAAGTAGATGATCATTAATAAATGGTTACTTTTTTTTGATTTTACATCAGCATAACAGTATAAAGAACTGCGACGTTCATAGATTTTTCAAAACTTTAATTTTCATGCTCATAAGCCCAGTAATTGTACAAAAGAAGCCGCTATGTGATATATCTGGCTAAATGGGAGCATGAAGGCACCTCTAGATCCCTCCATTGAAGACTATCGTTACAACGGATCGTTTAATGGATGCCGTAAAGGTAAGAGGAAATAAGAGCTCAACATTGATGAAGAGGACCGCACTGTTAAGAGGGAGTGCTCAAAATTGAAGTACTTCCTGTTTAGATCCAGTATTATTCAACAAAAAGACACCCAAACCAACTTTACCCCGAAAATTTTGGTAGGCTTTTCGGTAGGTTAAAAACTGTGCCTTAGGTTGAAATTTAGATTATAATTATGTTTTAAAATTATGTATTTCGTAATTCGTGTATTTGTAAAATTTTTAAGAATTCGGAATATGTTTTAAAATGGAATGCATAATATAAACATTAGTAAAATTTGAAATGAATAAATCTTTAATCCCCTTCGAAGTAATTGTAATTCTCGTTAATTCTCGTTAAATATTTAAGATTTCGGAATATGTTTTAAAATTAAATGCATAATATAAATATTACTAAAATTTAAACGAAAAGAATACATTTTTAATGGATTATTTGGAGTTGGTAAATATGTCTTCCTTAAAAAAAAACAAGAATCGTATGTAGGATTTTATACCATTGGGACTCCACCAAAAAGTTACGGCAAACTTGGCTGGGTAATCGCCATTGTGGCCCATCGATAAGCGGACATTAACTGCATGCACAGCCACACAATCGCACACTGGCCGGATTGAGGGCAAAGTGCACTTAAAGGCAACTCTAGTGTCGACGCGTGTCCTGCATGACAACGCAGATTGCGCATACGCCCCGTTAATGTCGGCCATTAGCAACGCCATTTGGGACAGCCCGGCCATCGTTGGCGTCAATTTTGCCAAATATTTGGCACATGAAATCATTTTGCGCTAATAAAATTTGACTCCCTTTTGGGCGGTCCATTGATTTCCTGTAAAACGCCGGGCCACAAAAACTGACCGCACACTCGCCGCTGGGTGCCGCCCATCCCCAGCAACAAAAACAACAAGGACATAGTAATCGCCTCTAATGGTCCGGCATTAGGATTCACAGAGGAAGACCATTAATATCTATGTTCGGGTCGTAAGTGCCAGGGATTAGTCGGTGCTTGACAATCAAAATTGATTAAGTCGCCACAACAATTGGAAATTTAATGAACTAATTAGAGCGCGACAAATAAAAACAAGAGAGAACGCTATAGTCGGGTTGGTGTCCCGACTATCTAATACCCGTCACTCGGCTAAAGGGAGTGCGAGGGAGATGGAGATATAAACTTTGATCAGCTATAACTTTTTAACGGATGGTCCGATTTAAAAAATTTCTTCTACATTTCGATAGGTATTGACAAGCACAACAAAACTGCATTTTTACTTTTCCGAAATATTTAAATTTTTAAAATCGTTTATTAGCTATTGTGGGCGTTAGAGGGGGCGTGGCACCTTCTGGAAACAAACTTGCGCTGCGTAGGAACTCCAAGAATCTTTATGCCAAATACCATACCTCTAGCTTTTATAGTTTCCGAGATCTCAGCGTTCATACAGACGGACAGACAGACGGACAGACGGACAGACGGACAGACAGACATGGCTAGATCGACTCGGCTAGTGACCCTGATCAAGAATATATATACTTTATGGGGTCGGAAACGCTTCCTTCTAGCTGTTACATACTTTTGCACGAATACAATATACCCTTTTACTCTACGAGTAACGGGTATAATAAATTTGCTTGGCGAGTTAAAGACTGATATTTACTCCCCTGAAGGACCCTTTACTTTTTCTCTGGCAAATCAAACATGAAAAATCATTGAACAGTCAATGCAATAAGACCAAGACATCGGCAATAGAATCAATGCATATTAAATTAGATGCTGCAGTTGGCGAGGCATCCACATGTTCAACAGGTTGTGACAAGTTGCCGAAGGTAAAATCAATTGATTAACTGGTTGTGGGGCAGGGGGTGGGGGAATGGAGCATCAAATCGAGTCAGCGACAGTTCATGTGGGCCATGCAAATGAAATTGCAGCTGCATTGGTGCGATGCACTATTAAATTATGGCCAGGCCAGCCAGCGACTTGCAAGTCCCAGGTGGCGAATCAGCACACGCAAATAAGGCAGATGCTCGCTCAAAGGCGACCCGATCCGCTCCGAGCCGAGTGAAATGCAATTTAATTTAATGGGATTCCTCGGAGAGGAGTCCTCTTCGTCCTCTGGTCAGCCCCAGCTGGCGGTTCCACGGCGTTGTTTGTCGACGCACACACAAAGCGGATCCTTGGGCCACAATTGCTCTCATTCGTCTGCTCGTTTTCCAAGTGGCAACGCTTTTTGGCAGTCGGCAGCGTTATTTCTTGGCCTCGTTTTAAAGGATTCTCAATTAATCCGGGCTTTGAAGAGTTAAATATACAACTACAAAGTAAAAACTATCTTTTATTACGTTTTAAGAGCACCATGAGTCGTCCTTATTTATAAAAGTTATATTTATATGAAACTTCACTGATAAACCTATTATTACTTATTATTAATAATAAGTTATTAATCTTAAAATTCTAAAATAAAGTTAGGAAAATATATATTGTATTTTTTACATGCTTAGCATAAATATTATATCCATTTGCATTACGTTCGTTATTTATTCAGCTTGACAGAAACGAAAAGAGAGCTGCAATGGATCGGTTTTAAGGGGAGAGCTCCTTCTTCCTCCTTTCACATGTTGCTTGTAATCGGCCTCGATGCGAATTACCATAATACGACACCAGAAAAGGACACATAAAGGCAGCCCAGCTCACAGATACACTCGCACACACGTGCGCAGGGGATATTCATGCCAGTTCGAATGAATCTCAGTTTGCGCTTGGCCAACTGAAGCGTAGACAAGGAGCTGTTTCAGTTTTTTCCCCTCCAATCCTGCAATCCTCGAACACCGGAACGTTGGAGGGACGGATTAAGGCGTCAAATTGTTAGACAAGTTCCTGGCCCGTCCCTGGTTTTTGTTCGGGCGCGGATAGATCAAAGCCCCGCTGCATATATGTATGTACTTATACCATATGCATACACACTCGGATAAACATATATGAGTGAGTCCGTCGGAGAGTACGTGTGTGTATTGTGCAGCGACGTGGCTTAAGCCCACATCCCTGACAATGCCTTTTAATCAATTCCCCGAGTCGCTCCATCAATAAGCGAAAGGCGGCCCGGAAAATCTCAGTTTCCTTTCGGGCTGCCGGCGCGTGCTTTCCTTTTATTTTCGCCATTCGGCGTTTTTCCTTTTGCGTCTGGGATATGTCAATTTTTCTAATGAGTTGGCAGAAATAAATAAGTTAAACCCTGACCTTTTCCTGCCTTTAATTTAAAGTCAGTTTAAAAAGTATTTGTGATTGAATACGCATATTGATAAAAACGAGAACGAAAGCTTCCAGATTTTAATAAAAAAACAAGAGAGAACGCTATAGTCGGGTTGGTGTCCCGACTATCTAATACCCGTCACTCAGCTAAAGGGAGTGCGAACTCTGTAGTCGGGTTGGTGTCCCGATTATCTAATAAACGTAACTCAGCTAAAGGGAGTGCGAGGGATATAAAAACTTTGATCAGGCATAAGTTTTAAACGAATGGTCCGATTTAAAAAATTTCTTCTACATTTCGATAGGTATTGATAAACACAACAAAACTGCATTCCTACTTTTCCGATATATTAAAATTTTTCCAATCGTATATAAGCTATTGTGGGCGTTAGAGGGGGCGTGGCACCTTTTTGAAATAAACTTGCGCTGCGTAGGAACTCCTAGAATCTGCATGCAAAATGCCAATCTTCTAGCTTTTATAGTTTCCGAGATCTCAGCGTTCATACGGACGGACAGACAGACGGACAGACGGACAGACGGACATGGCTAGATCGACTCGGCTAGTGATCCTGATCAAGAATATATATACTTTATGGGGTCGGAAAAGCTTCCTTCTAGCTGTTACATACTTTTGCACGAATACAATATACCCTTTTACTCTACGAGTAACGGGTATAAACATATGAACAACATTAAAAAAAATATCAAAACATTAAATCTATATGAAGAAAACATTAATCTTCGACCTATTTGTTACTTTTTGACTTTGTCCCTGTCTTTTTAGCTTTCTCCTTATATCTAGTTTCAAAAATGGTAAATCCACAGAAAACAAGAAAGGAAGCTAGCTTCGGCCAGCCGAAGCTTATATACCCTTGCAGATAATTCATATTAATCACTAATTTTCCGATCGTTCCTATGGCAGGTATATGATATAGTAGTTCGATATTGATAAAATTAAAATAGAAATTAGAAACCATTTTAAAAGACTCATATTCCAGAGTAGAAGAGAATACAATAAAAGTCAACGAAGCAATAATTTATTTCCTATTATATTCCCATTAATTTTTCGATCGTTCCTATGGCAGCTATATGATATAGTCGTCCGATTTTAAAAAAATTTTATTCGAAATTCAGAATTAGATAAAAAATGGCATTTCCAAAAGTAGGAGGGTCTAGGTTCAAAAACACCCAAGATAAATTTTTTTTAAATTTTTTTCCCCGATTATTCCTATGGGAGCTATATGATATAGTTGTCCGATCCGGCTCGTTCCGACTTATATACTACCTGCAATAGATATAAGACTTTTGGGAAAGTTTTAGCCCGATAGCTTTAAAACTGAGAGACTAGTTTGCGTAGAAACAGACGGACAGACGGACAGACGGACAGACGGACAGACGGACGGACAGACGGACATGGCTAGATCGACTCGTCTAGTCATGCTGATCAAGAATATATATACTTTATGGGGTCGGAAACGTCTCCTTCACTGCGTTGCAAACTTCTGACTGAAATCATAATACCCTCTGCAAGGGTATAAAAAGTTTTTAAAACCACCACTTGTTTAACTTGCTGTTGAGAATATGAATAAATTACAAATTAAATTTGTTTGATTAATCTTATAATTATTGTAGAAGGTATTACAATTTTTTAAGTTTCCAATAACAAAGAACTATAATTGAAACTCAGACCTTGGGATTAATATAATTTTAAAGCAGTTCTTGTTTAAAGAGTTTTACGATTGGGCTGGGCAATTTTCCTAATGAGTTGGCAGAAATAAATAAACAAATCTCGGACCTGTGCAGCATTTAATTTTTAAGCGGGGGCTGGGGCTCTCACTTATGGAGCGCACTGTACGCCTGGCTGACCACAGACCACACCCTCACACTGACACCATAAAAGCCGGGTTAGTTGCCTGTGCATTAAATTTGATGGCTGCAAGTCCTCAGCTCATAATCACAAGCAGACGCCCACCTGCGAAAATGGAATTTAATTTGCTAATACGCTTCGTTGAGTGGCAACGGGGGGCAGTTGTGGGAATGGTGATGGGGAGGGGGATGGGTGGTTTAGGAGGTTTTGGGAGGTTTTTGGGGGCCAACTGAATTGAAGGTAGTCAGGTGAGACAGGCTGCCTATGATGGGTTTTTCGGGACTACCGTTTTTTGCTGCGCCTGCGGCAGAAATTGTTGAGAATACTTTGCAAATCGTTTCTCCATCCCTCGGCCAGCCCGGCCCAGAGACTCCAGTAATTCTCGGCTAAAACTTGGCTTTTACATAGTTGAGCTGGTCTCGGCGCTCGCATAGTTAAGCCAATGTAAACTTTTTTAATTTGCAATAATAATAAAAAATTCCGTTTTCGGCTGAGACGCAGGCAGCCAAAGAATTTCGAAAGCCACGTCCATGTCCCGGCACCGAATAATTCAACAAGTTTTATGCGCCACGCCTCCATCATCGTCATCATCATCGTCGTCACCAAAATGGATGTCCTCGTCCTTGCCACATCGCTTCGAAAATATTTGCGGTGGCTCCAGCTCGCAAACACATGAGGCACAACCTGGGCTGCGGATGGTAAAGGCCGTCTAATCCCCGACCAGTCGCGTTGTTTAAAAACCCATTTTGATTTATGCGACCGGGAGGAGGGAGTCGAGCTGGCTGGCTGGGATATTCCAACACCTGTTCGAAATTTATTAGACTCTAAGCGAACTATCAGCCACTGTTCAGCGAGCTGCGAGCTGCGAGGCGACAGCCCGATGATTATGGTGATGATGATGTATTCACTGGCGGCGGAACTGCCAATTGGCGATAGCCGAATCAAATCAATAATAACACGAACTCAATCAACTGCAAGTCAGAGCCAGCCGTCTGTACCAATTCCGATGAAATCGCAATCGAAATGGAAATGGCACGGGAATGGCAACGGGAATGGGGACGGCAGAACTTAACTGCGGGCTAAACAAATAGTTGCATTGCCTAAGCCAGGAGCTTGACCCGGAATCGCTCAATAATCTGGCAAGCGTTTTCAACTGTTCCACACACAAAAAAAAAAACTATGTAAAATCAACGATTTAATAGTGAAAACTGCCCCAACCCATAAATAATAGAAAATGACCCAAAAAATAGTAGATTACCTAAAAAATAGTAGATGACCTACAAAATAGTATTTTACCCGAAAAATATTGTAGTTTTTTTAAATTTATTTTTTTAACTATTTTTATTTTTAATTTAACTTGTTATATTAATGTATATTGTTTGTTATTTATAGACACTTACATTTCACAGATACTTAAACTTACAAATCAGGTTTCTTGCCTCCGCTGGGAATCGAACCGGGGCCGCAATCGTCGGAGTCGAGCACTCTAACCAGTAGGCCACAGAAGAATGATTTTCGTAGAGGAAAATCTTTTGACTTGAAATCAACATTAAAAAAAAAAAAAAAGGAAAAACATCATCTGCAAAAGCAGGATTTGAACTCACGACCCAGAGATTATGAGTCGGATACTCTAACCACCCTAAGTCCAGAAAAATAGTTGACCAACAATTTATAATTGTATTTTTAAAACAACAAAATACATGAAGGAAAAAAATAGTTTTGTTACGATATTAATTGTGGTGTCACTATTCGATGCCCCAAAAAATAAAACAACAAAATACACGCAAACAAATAAAATAGTTTTGCTACGATATTAATTAAGACGTTACTATTAATTTTCCAAATGAAGAAAACAACAAAATACATGAAAATTTCGTAAATAGGTTTTTCACTATTTTAATTGTTAAATACTATTCAATGAACAAAAAAATAAAACAACAAAATACATGAAAAATTCAGAAAATAGTGAACTACTATTTTTCTATGTTAATTTTACATAGTTTTTATACCCGTTACTCGTAGAGTAAAAGGGTATATTGTATTCGTGCAAAAGTATGTAACAGCTAGAAGGAAGCATTTCCGACCCTATAAAGTATATATATTCTTGATCAGGGTCACTAGCCGAGTCGATATAGCCATGTCCGTCTGTCCGTCTGTCCGTCTGTCTGTCTGTCTGTATGAACGCTGAGATCTCGGAAACTATAAAAGCTAGAGGATTGGTATTTGGCATGAAGATTCTTGGAGTTCCTACGCAGCGCAAGTTTGTTTCCAGAAGGTGCCACGCCCCCTCTAACGCCCACAATAGCTAATATGGGATTTTAAAAATTTTAATATTTCGGAAATGTAAAAATGCAGTTTTGTTGTGCTTATCAATACCTATCGAAATGTAGAAGAAATTTTTTAAATCGGACCATCCGCTAAAAAGTTATAGCTGATCAAAGTTTATATCTCCATCTCCCTCGCACTCCCTTTAGCCGAGTGACGGGTATTAGATAGTCGGGACACCAACCCGACTATAGCGTTCTCTCTTGTTTTTTTTGTGTGCATTAGTCGTGCGCCTCTGGCGGAGGGGGAAAATTTAAGCGACTGGGACTTGGCTTTCGCCTAAACCTTAAAACGACACTGCCGACGACATCGTCTGGGCATGGACGTCCACCAAAGGGAGTATCTATTAAATACAGCCCAGCAAGGCATCCTCAAAGAGTCGAATTATGTTCGAGGAAAGTTCTCATCTTGCCTGAAGTATTTCCGAAATTTCTTATTCCATTTAGACTACGTCACTGTCAGGACAATAAACTTGGCTATAAGTCACTGAGGAAAAAAGTCACCTGAAATCATGTACCTACACACAAAAAAAAAAACTATGTAAAATCAACGATTTAATAGTGAAAACTGCCCCAACCCATAAATAATAGAAAATCACCCAAAAAATAGTAGATTACCTAAAAAATAGTAGATGACCTACAAAATAGTATTTTACCCGAAAAATATTGTAGTTTTTATACCCGTTACTCGTAGAGTAAAAGGGTATATTATTCTGCAAAGTATAACACTAGAAGGAAGCGTTTCCGACCCCATAAAGTATATATATTCTTGATCAGATCACTACCAGTCGATCTACCATGTCCGTCTGTCCGTCTGTCCGTCTCTCCGTCTGTCCGTCTGTCCGTCTGTCCGTCTGTCTGTCTGTATGAACGCTGTGATCTCGGAAACTACAAAAGCTAGAAAGTTGGGATTACCAACACATATTCTTGGGCTTCCTACGCAGCGCAAGTTTATTTCAGCCGAGCGCCACGCCCCCTCTAACGCCCACAATCACCCATAATCGCCCACAAACTATACTAAAATGTGCCTGGCGCCCACATTTTTAAAGATTTTGGATAAGTATAAATGCAATTCTGTTGTGTTTAGTTATACCTATCGAAATGTAGAAGAAATTTTTTAAATCGGACCATTCGTTAAAAAGTTAGGCCTGATCAAAGTTTATATCTCCATCTCCCTCGCACTCCCTTTAGCCGAGTGACGGGTATTAGATAGTCGGGACACCAACCCGACTATAGCGTTCTCTCTTGTTTTAAATTTATTTTTTTAACTATTTTTATTATACCCGTTACTCGTAGAGTAAAAGGGTATATTGTATTCGTGCAAAAGTATGTAACAGCTAGAAGGAAGCGTTTCCGACCCCATAAAGTATATATATTCTTGATCAGGATCACTAGCCGAGTCGATCTAGCCATGTCCGTCTGTCCGTCTGTCCGTCTCTCCGTCTGTCCGTCTGTCCGTCTGTCTGTCTGTATGAACGCTGTGATCTCGGAAACTACAAAAGCTAGAAAGTTGGGATTACCAACACATATTCTTGGGCTTCCTACGCAGCGCAAGTTTATTTCAGCCGAGCGCCACGCCCCCTCTAACGCCCACAATCACCCATAATCGCCCACAAACTATACTAAAATGTGCCTGGCGCCCACATTTTTAAAGATTTTGGATAAGTATAAATGCAATTCTGTTGTGTTTAGTTATACCTATCGAAATGTAGAAGAAATTTTTTAAATCGGACCATTCGTTAAAAAGTTAGGCCTGATCAAAGTTTATATCTCCATCTCCCTCGCACTCCCTTTAGCCGAGTGACGGGTATTAGATAGTCGGGACACCAACCCGACTATAGCGTTCTCTCTTGTTTTTAATTTAACTTGTTATATTAATGTATATTGTTTGTTATTTATAGACACTTACATTTCACAGATACTTAAACTTACAAATCAGGTTTCTTGCCTCCGCTGGGAATCGAACCGGGGCCGCAATCGTCGGAGTCGAGCACTCTAACCAGTAGGCCACAGAAGAATGATTTTCGTAGAGGAAAATCTTTTGACTTGAAATCAACATTTAAAAAAAAAAAAAAAGGAAAAAACATCATCTGCAAAAGCAGGATTTGAACTCACGACCCAGAGATTATGAGTCGGATACTCTAACCACCCTAAGTCCAGAAAAATAGTTGACCTACAATTTATAATTGTATTTTTAAAACAACAAAATACATGAAGGAAAAAAATAGTTTTGTTACGATATTAATTGTGGTGTCACTATTCGATGCCCCAAAAAATAAAACAACAAAATACACGCAAACAAATAAAATAGTTTTGCTACGATATTAATTAAGACGTTACTATTAATTTTCCAAATGAAGAAAACAACAAAATACATGAAAATTTCGTAAATAGGTTTTTCACTATTTTAATTATTAAATACTATTCAATGAACAAAAAAATAAAACAACAAAATACATGAAAAATTCAGAAAATAGTGAACTACTATTTTTCTATGTTAATTTTACATAGTTTTTTTTTTTGTGTGTACAAATTAATTTATAAGCTATTTAATATTTTACACAGCTTTGTGTTAAGGATAACTTGTTATTTAAATATACTTTTAATAATTCATAATTTTAATATTAACTTAGAAGCCTTCAATTTTTGGTTGCTTTAAAAATGTCGATTCAGAAAATTTTGTATTTTTTCGAGTGTATAATCATGTTTCGTTGATAGTTCAAAAGTTGATTTCAAAACTTTGTTGTTAAATTAATAAAAATCAATAATGAATTGCATTCAATGCAATTGCAATTTCAATGTTCTCTATTTTCAGATACTTGTCAGACACAAATTCGATTTGATATTATATTTTATTATTAAATAAACCGTGTGCATTTGAACTTCATCAAAGGTACCTAGTAAAATCAGATTGTACTTCCTATTACAAGTATTAACCCTTTTTCCCAAGTGCAGATGCTGTTGTCGTTATCGCCGGTGTCAGTGGTTCTCTCGTTTAGCCCAAAATCGATTACGAGCCAAGGATAACTCCACGCGGAGGAGGAGGAGGAGGAGCGCCAACATAGCAGAGACATTAAAGCAAGACGAGGGCAAAAACGATGGCAGCGCACACTGAGCAAAAGTGCCAACATGTGGTTGGAGGAAAACGGGGGTAAGTGGAAAATGGAAAATGGGGAGCGACATTTAGCCCGAAGCTGCGGTATTTTTTCCCCTATTGACGGTATCACTCCGAAGCTCCACAAAGGGCCGCTTGATTGAACGAGTGTCCGTGCATGGGCACCTGGCATCGTGATGATAAGCGGCTGTTTCGACACGCACTGTCCCGCCTGCCTCACCAGGTTTTTCCCAGGAGAAAAGCCGGTGTTTTTTGTGCACCTGCGGCCGCTGACAACTGCATCTGCGGATGCTTGGGTGTCCATGGGCATGGCCTGCTGGCTGTTTGTGTAAGCCGCATATGCAAGCACAAACACAAACACAAACAGAACCCTTTCAACCCGCCACTGACCCCTGTAAATATATTATACCAAAATATACATATGAAGGGGCGTAGACAGGGGGGTTTTGGGGGTTCTCGGGAAAAATGGTTTTCAAAAGTATGCTACACAGAATTTGTACTGAAAACCCCCCTCAATTAAATCCAGGCTACGCCACTGTACATCCTGCTGCAAAAGCAGTGGCGCCAGTAAAAAAGATCCCAAGGATATGGACTGGCAAATGCTGCGAGTCTAATTAAAACTTAATGAAATGAAGAGCAATACCTTCACTGCCCATTTACATATGGGGGCCAAGTGGCGAGATATTTTACACACTTTTTTATCTCCACAAGTTCAACACGGTAAAGTTGTGAAAACATGCCGAACTGGCAGCTTCGCGCTGTTGGTTTAGTGTCGGGCTTAATCAAATTAAATAATGCCGCTGGCATGGCAATGCAAACAACTAGTTGTGGGCGGAAAAGTGAAAAGTGGTGCAAAAGCCGCCGGCAGGGAGCTTCACATTTAAAGCCTCGAACGAACGCCGGGCTAAAATATCAGCTTTCATTTGCAGAAGTTGATTGCGCAATAGATTAACTTGCCGCCACCCAAATGCATCACCTGCCCCGCACCCGACCCACCTGGTAAAACAAGTTAATTGCATTTACAAACTGGGCTTTCAGTGCAGACATTCAAGGAGAAGCTCGGTATTTGCTAATGCAACCAAAAGTTGGAACAATAATAGTGCACTAAACTACTCGAATGAGTCGTAGTCGTCTTCAGTTACTTAATAAATAGAATAATTAAATTTATGCGGACATCACTTAGTATGCCTAGAAATAATTGCAGACATTATTGAGACCTGATTGTTGAACACTAAAGGGGTTAAATATTGACTTAAATATCTTATAATTATATCAAATCATTATTTAATAGTACAGAAAGCTTTTCCTTCCTCTTTATGCTGGCTATATTAAAAGCGGATGATACCTTAAGGTTGTTTTCCTTGTTTTCAGCTTAATATTTTCATTTTCTCAAAGGACAGAGGTTACCATGACGTTCTTCAGAAAATGTTCCCAATTTAATGAAAAATATAAAAATTGTCTGCAAAAGTGAGATAGGAATCCAGTTCGTAAGAGCTGCCAAAATCACATTCCCCCGAAGGTATGTAAATGTTAAATTCTGATTTCTCTCGTTGCGTTTATGTTCGTTAACCCCGCTGCGTACAATTTCATTTCAGCCAGTTTAAAGTCGTTTGCTTGCCAGGTGAAGGCAAATCAAATTTCACGCTCGATTTACACATTCTGCAGGAGCGTGAATTATTCAGATGGATAAGGACCCAGAGAATATATATATATATATATGTATATTCAGCGCGTGCGAGTTAATTACTCGCCGAATCGTAAGTTCAGATATACGTAAGCCTGTCAGACTCTCGGTTTCTGCCTCAGTTGGCCGGGCCGACACTTTCATTGCTATTTGGCGGCCATGGCCGTTCTCGAACCCTCCGTGCATTAACTTCATTATCACTGCACAGCAATTTTAGCCCACCTGCCCCAGTTCCTTAGTCGCCCTCCTCAAACATAAAATATAATGCGTCGGTCCCCAGTTTCTCCCTTGCCCTTTTTAGCTGGCTCCATACTTCACATCCACTTCCACTTCCACTTCCGAGTTGTCCCTGGGAAAACAGCTTTGGAAAATTTGCACGTCATACGCACACAACGCTTCCAAGGGGAAGCCGGGGAATTCCGGGTCTCACTGACAACCCTTTTTCCCCAGCTTTTCCCCATTTTATGTGCATTTTAAGCGAACCGAGCGGAGCCAAGTTTTACGTTTTACGATGTGTTTTCAACAGTTGGTACGTGACTTTTCACTGAGCAGCGCAGTTGGTGCCTCAGATTTTATTTTCCTGTTTTTTTTTTTTGGTAGTTCCAAGAGTCAAGCGTTCGGCCGATAGGGTCAGTCAACAGTTGGCCAACACACACTCGCGTATGTTACATACTAGGCCAAAACGCACTCCTATTAATTGCATGTGTGACCGAAGTCAGCTTTGACATGAACATGGCAGTTGGCATTGGTATTTCGAAGGGGGTTAGCTGGGGCTATGGGAGCTTTTGTGGCTGTATTCGTAATTGCTTTTGCGTTAAATGTCTAAACTGTGTGCCGCATACACCACATTCCCCAAAAACCCAGCCACTAACACACCGAAAAAAATTTAAACCGGCGACTAACTTGATTTATTTATCACGACAAGCATGACCTCAAATTTATTTTGTGGCATTTAAAATTCACTCTAATTCCGATAGCCGCTTTATAGATTGGATTATGTTAATTTTCATACAAAATAATAAATACATTGAAAAACAATATAATATAATATTTATTTATCAGGAACAGCTAAATGAATTAGAATTGTATACCCACTTAATATTCAATATGTTAATTGTAGCTCATTTTAAAATGGTCAATGGCAAATTCATACCAGAGCGGATTGTCATGAAAATCTAGCAAAATCAATATGATTTTAAAATAATGAGTAGATGTGTGTGAGGTATCAAAATAAAACAATAAACGACCCCAATGTGTCACAAATGTGATGCGGTTGGTAAAAAAAATCGATAGCACTATCGATACTATCGATGGTTTAAAAATTTAGGAACCATCGATGGTTTGGTCGCACAATCGATACTATCGCTCAAAAAAAGAATTTAATTTTACATTATTTTTGGTATATTTTCAGAAAAAAAAGTATTTCAAAGTATATATTTAAGATCACGACGGTATTTCCATTGCTAGGTCTCATCATTAAATTTTATTTCACTTTAATCGCAGTAAAATTAAGATCGTTTTTTTCCCCATAAGTTTTATGATACAAACATAACTTTTCAATTATTATTTTGTTTATTATTTTCCTTAATTTTTGTAATTTGTTTTTTATTTTCTTTAATTTTTGATACTATCGATATTATCGATAGTTAACAACCCCATTGTACTACAATGGACTTAACTTCCAGTATATATTTTTTCTTGTGCCACACACATCGCTTCGTTATCGTTCTCATTGCATTATGGTCGACAGGCAGGAATTGACCCACTTCTGGAAGCAGGGTCGGGTGGGGAGCGGGGAGGAGAACTGCAGGAAAGGAGTTGAGTGCACCGCAACGTAAATCCACTTTCGGTGGCAAAGCGTGTAATTAGCCTCCGCCCGAGTGGCAAACGAGAACCAATTACAATTTCTATTTGCCGGTTATAAATCAGGGCTGGGCCCTTTAAAACCCGAAAACCAGAAAAGAATCAAATAAAGTGGGCAACAGAGCCACTCCAAGGATAACAAAATGTCACCGAAAATCACAGAGAAAAGAAATTAAGGCGAACAAATGGCAAGCGTTGCAAAAACCGGGAATTGCCCACCAATGTATGCTATGAAAAATTTTCATTTCGAAAGGGACAAGAGGAAAAATCACGAAGAACAATGAAAATGGTGCGGGAAAACGGAATTGCAATGTGCACCATCGTAGTGTGTGTGTGTGTAAGGGAAGAGAGTGTGTGAGTGCAGTTAACCATTTTGAGTGTGGCCAGCGAATCTGTGGCAATGTGAAAAGCTGAATTATTCTGAAAATTCGCCATTAAAGACAAGCCGTGGGAAATGGATGCTATCTGCAGTTGCTTTGAAAGTCCTTTTAGAGGGGTTTTAAAAATGGATAGGAGGAGTGGCGAAAAAGTATCAACTGCCAGCATCCGTGTCATTCTGTGAGTGTGAGTGTGTGTGTGAGTGTGCTTGTGAACTTGAATAGCAACTTTCGCTTGAAAATGTCGACATAGAGGAGATATGGAATTGATGTAAGTAAACCGCTGCAATGCGAAGAATTTCCCCCTAAGCCGATGGCTTACAGCGCTTTCAATTTGATTAGGACTGTGAATAAACAAAAGAACTCAACGAAAGCAAGCCAAATTCAATAAAGAAATGGGATTATAAAAAAACTGTATAGTGGAAATGGGCAAACGGAATATTTTGCAAAGGAAAATATGCACAGCAAAAGCTTCGGACAAAAGTGAAAATATTTGCAATGGCAAGCGAATAAATATTGGAATGTTGATATTTTACTATGCTCATATGTTAGTGTCTTACTTTTAATAAACCAAAAGCTTTTAATTGCTAAAGTGGTCCTTCTGCTAAAATGCAGAATACAGACAAAAAGTCAACATTTTATAGACTTTCATTGAATAAAAATAACTCTTTAAATTACAATTTAATAGTAATTAGTAATTATCAATCACACACATTGTTGTAAAATTGCAATCAACATTTATGCGGTAATAATATTGATTTCGACAAGCAACATGAAATGTTCATCATTAAAATATACTTGTATATAATGAACTATTTATATAATTTATTCATAGTGCTGAAAGTTGCCTGGTTGCTTTTTGATGTCATGTGAAACTATTTATTATTCAAAGTAGGTATTAAGTAATTCCCTCCCCGCGTAGTAAATACTTTCAAAGGGAAATTATTTTCCCATACTATGCTATTTTCCTTTCCCGCATTGTGAGGGAAAAATCGAGCTGAGTGCTTCATGCGTCGAGGAAGCATCTCGAAAAGGAACCTTTAGCCGCTTTTGCAGACTATTTACACATGGCCGTCTGAACGCGTAAGTGTGTGTGCGTGTCCTTTGGTTTTCCTTAGACTTTCCCATCAAAGCCCACCACCCATGTCTCCTCGGTTGTGTTTGCTTACAAAACTTCACAATTTGATACGGGGGGAATGGGCGGAATGGGGGAATCGAGGAGAGAAACGATTTTTATTTTCAATTTTCTTTGTCGAACACATGACAAAGTGCCATCAACAAGCGAGCGATGCGATGCGACGCGTTAAGGGAGCAACAACTGTGTGTGTGTGTGTGTGTGTGTGTGGAAAGGGGCGTGGCATTTGCCTGTTGAAATATTGCAACCGCTGCCAATAAGCGAAGAAAGGATAACAAAAATTGAGCGATGTGTCTGCCGCAGCCTCGGCTACAAGTCTAATAAGGACAACATGAATGATACGAATTGTAGACAACCCATCGATACACAGATGGGTTCCCGTCCTTATAGGCGGGGGAGCGGAGGCTCGATACTTGTATTGATAAAATGACAAATATGGCTGCCAACGTTCCCTACTTGCGGATTGCCATCGCAGCTGGGGCTTGAAATGCGATGAGAGCCGCCGGAGGAGGCGGATTGATTGCCACCTCCTCAGTTGCACCTCACTTCCTCTTTGGCAACCTAGCACCCCATACAAACGAACGCATATCGAAATTGGGGTATTATTTATCAAAGGAAATGTGGTTACCTTTTTGAAAATATATCTATATATCTGCGATTTGGGTAATTCGCATCATTTAAGACCATAAATTGTATTATTTCATTAAGTATAAAATACTTAAGTATTTCTTTTCATTCGGATTTTAATATTTTGTTTTTTTATTATTCGTTGAACTAATATTATTCTTAAATTTCTCACTGATTTGTCCTGTTCCCTGTCCTTTTACTCTCCCTTGGCAAGCTGATCAAATAAATTATGAACGAAAATGAAGGTTTAAAGTGTTAATTAAACATACAAAGCTCGTTTCCATTCTGTTGCTGCTGCATAATTTGAATACTCGACTCGAGGCCATTTTTTGTGTTTCGCTTTCCGCTTTTCCTGTCCATTTTCACCACACCCACGCCCACATCCCCCCACCCAACCACTACGTCCACCGTCATTACAGCTTGTAAGTGCTCATTAACATAAGCCGCTGATGTCGTTGTGCACATTGTTGCCATTCCGATGGCTCTACGGACTTTTGTTTGCCTTTTTGCGAGTGGCCAGGACTCCGAGTTTGGGACTCCGGCTCCGGACTCACGCTGATTGTCGCATTTAAATTAATTTTAATAAAACGACAAAAAGCAAGAATCAAGCAAATTATAGAATCAAAAGACACTGGCCCATAAAAGTAAACAGGCGGGTGGATCTCGTGGATCTGCCGAGAGCCACGAATATAAAAGTTAAATTAAAAAATAATATCCGACGAGCAGAACGACAATGAAATCGACGGCGGAGAAGGCGAACAAAAATGCGAATTACACATAAAAAGCCGCAATTGAGTTTTTGGACTTTTTCCCGGCCCCCGGAAAAGTTGAGGGAAAATCGGTGAAAGGAGCTGCCGAGTGGGTAACTTCACACAAAAATATATGCGTAAATCTCGACGATTTCAAGCGACTGACGATTTCAATGGGCGTGGTGGTGGGCGTTGGGAGGTGGGCGTTGGGTGGTGGCTGGCAGTCAACAACAAAAACAGGAAAAACAACAACGAAATGTGAATCCAAATGAGCAGCACAGGAAAATAAAGGCAGAAGTGAAGCGAAAGCAAAAGCAAAACCGACAAAGGATCTGGCGAAAAGCGGAAAGAAAAGCGTCTCTCGTAAAATTTCCACACACACACATGAGCTTAGCTGCACAGCTGATGGAGGGGGAGGGGGATGTGGGTAAAAAGGGGTCTGGTAAATGTCTTAAAGCAACCGCTGCATTGTTTCATTAACTCCGTCCGGAAAGTGTGTGCGTTTCAGCACTCCGTTCCCCCCACTTTTCCGCATACTCACAACATTTTATGGCCCCTTTTTTAAACCGAGATCATTGAACGCTTAACTACACTGGGAAAACCCCTGCTGTTCGTTTACAGGCCCCTTTAATTTATTTATATAAAACCAAAGCCTCTCAAACCACAACCAAAAATGACATCCTATTCAATTTGATGACCATGACCGCAATAAACGAAAAATTACAAGCACATTGGGATTTAATTTACTCAAACCGTATATAAACCAACTGGTTTTAAGTTTTTAAACAAAACTTTTTAAAGAGTTGAGGCTTACTTTTAAAATTAAAAAATAAAAATGTTGGGATAAAGATAATTATTTCATGATAAAAACATTATTTGACTTAATACGATTAGATAATTATAATTTATAATTTTTTCATTATTTCTTCATTAAAACATACTTCTAAATTCAAAATATTTAACTAAAACCACAAAAGCTACTATAATATTAAATTTGTTCCATATTTTCAGTAGGTATATTTAAATTTTCGGTGCACCTGTTTAACCCCTGACCTTTCATGTTGATTTACACCCAGCAAAACCCTCATTAATTTTGAGTTTGGAGCAGAAAAATAAAAACATAATTTACAAGCCAGATTTTCCACTTCCATCCGCCCCTCGAGCTGCAGAGATTTGCCTTGCTTTATTGCTAGGCAGACTTTTCTTCGAGTATATTTCAGTTAAGCTGACGCATTCTGAGTTGATTTACTCATCATTCGCTTAGACGAAAATCTCGTAAATCTCCGTAAAATGAGGAAATAAGTTGTAATTGTGAAATCTTTATCGCTTCATGAAGAGGCTAAAAAGCAGGGAGGCTTCCACTGCTAATTAGTAAGCAGAAAAAGTGAAAACCGAGACGTTCGCTTCGACTCATCTTAATGAAGTTTTCCAATTTACTTTCTGCCTTCTTGCAGCCCCACGAAACGTATTGTGTACAACGAAGATTTTCGTTTTCAATGGGAAATCACCGGGACAGTTTCCCGGGCTATTTCCACCACTGCCACTCCCCCGGTGCGATCCTCATTTTCAAGCACAATTACCGCACGGAGGCAAGTTTTCAAGGCCGCTTTTAGCACGTAAATTAATGTTGTTTCGCGATGTTTGTTGCTGTTGCTCAACGCAACTTTTGTTTAGAGTTTTTCTAGGCAAAGAAAACTTTTCTCGTTTTTCCACAGTAAAAGCGTTTTCCTCTTTTTTTCGCACGAAACCGTTGAGTGGCAAGTACACAGAAGTGTTGCCGTTGCCGCATGTGTGTTTTTTTCGCCCCAGCTTGTGTGCTTTGTGCAGTCATCAACACTCGCACACACAGCTACGCGGCGGCAAGTAAATAGAAAGGACATTAAGTGGCGTTAAACAGACGCTCGTGCAACAGCCGCAACATGTGAAGTGGACCAGCGGGGATGTGGCAGGCCAGGACATCGGGGGAGGGGAGGGGCGGGAAATGCATGAGGCGACGCCATTTATTAGCCTGACACTTGATTCAAATCGGTTTGCTCTTTGTCTGTACATTTTTCATTTTTCTGCCATGACAGCAAAATAAAGGTTCGACTTGGTGAATAATAAAAAAATATCTACATTAATTAATAGTAATCACTTTATACATTTTTTTTATAAAACTAATTGATATATAATTATTTTGGTAAAAAAATTGTATGTAAAATATTAATTGTTAAAAACAGAAACTTATTTAGTAAGTATTTAATAAAGGTTTTATTTTACATTCAATTTACAAATAAACAGAATCTCAACTTGGTGAATAATAAAAAAATATCTACATTAATTAATAGTAATCACTTCATACATTATTTTTTATAAAATTAATTGATATAATTAATTATTTTGGAAAAAAATGGAAGTATTTTATATCGGTTTTAGTTCAAAAGGGATTACCTTTTGTGGAATGCAATTTAAACCCTTCTTAACTTTATAGGTTTATAAAATTTAAATGATTGATTTTAAAAGAGTTTCCAGTGAGGATACATATTATTTGGCTAGTCACTTTCCCTCCCCTTTTCTCTCAGTGCACTTACTTATCATTTTATGCCGCTGGGCGGTGCGCAAATCCCAATGCTAGGATTAATCCGGCTAGCTGTGCTGAGGCACGCGAAATTCCGCCTTTGCCCTTGGCCGCACTCGACTCGAAAACTCGCGATTTGGTCACCGGGAATATCCGGGAATTAAGCCACGAACTTTTGAGGAACTGTCTCGCCTCGCACTGCTCTGTTGCTTTTCCGGTTGTCCTGCTGCTGCTGCTTCTTCTGCTTCTGCTTCTGCTTCTGCTACTGCTACTCCTGCTGCTTTTTGCGCTTTTGCCGCGTTTTTCACCCAAGGACCCAACCAGACGAGGACTGTCGATGAACTGTGCGTCCAGCAGCTGCTGTTGCTGCCCGCTGTTATACGGGCCATAGAACAGTTGGCACAGGCGGCAAGTCCCCAGGCACAGTGGGCCATCGCTGGCCGATTCACGCACACACGGCGTATGCGCAATGTCGAAATCGAGTTGGAGAGCCGAGAGCGGAAAAGGGAAGCCGACCGACCGACAAAACTCACGCAGCGGCGGAGCAACAATTTGTTGACGAGCCGGGACGAATCCACGAATGCCAACCGGACGGACAGGACATTTTGCTATTTGTTATACGGCAGACAGGCCTGGCGTTGTCCTGTCCGAAGGCAAGAAATAAGACCGGAAGCAAAAAGTCAGCGCGATAAGCAAACGCAGGGCAGGGGGAAATCCTCCTCGCGTACAGCTGCAAATTCCTGCTGTCTTTTATGGGTGAAGCGAAGGGCGAGAGCAAGGACGAGCGAGCTCACCTTTTGTTAGAGTCCTGAGTCCTGAGTTTTCCTCTGTCGCAGCTACCTTTCCTTCGACATTAGCATAATCGGCTGGCAGTGCCGTGGAAATTGAGTTGGACCTGCTGCCTGGGCTGCGCCAGAAACTTACTCTGGGCCACACGCGGCGTATGCGCAATGTGCGTTGGCCACAACTGTTGCTTGGGCCCCAGAGGTCCCCATCCCCCAATTTCCTCTCCCCGACTTAATAAATATGCATGAGCTGGCCAAGGGGTTTCAATTAAATTTACTCAAATTGCGGTTGACGGAACGGCTTCTCTTTTTTTCTGTGTCGACGAGGTCAAGAATTTGCATGCAAATATTTTCGGCATTTCCTTCTCTGGTGGAAATTTATTTGTTTTTTGCATTTATTATGGGCATAAGCAGGGAAAAACGGCGCAAATTAAGACGCCAGCGCTGTGATGCGTGCCCGGGAAGTGTTAAATTGCCAAATGAACTTAAGTGAAATGAGTGGGGGTGGAATGGTGGTTGGAGGGAAGAATTGGAGCAGCTTTAATGGCCAGCATTTTGGTCTTTCCGCTTGGCTCCAAATTGGCGCCGCCCAGGACGGGGGATTCCAGGAGCTTGCCCGAGCAAACATGAACGAAAAAACATGAAACGTGCCCTGCCTGCTAAGGACATTCATTACGCAAGCAATGAAGCTGCCCTTTTCCCGAACCCAAACTCAAACCGACCATCCCTCCTCCTTTTTGGCCAGTCGACTGGGTAGAGTGGGCTAGCCACGCCTCCTATTGAATTATTCCAGTTTTATTTCTCGCCATTTGGCTTGGCACACACAGGCACACTGACTTCTTGCCGTCGACCTGGTTGTTGAACCACAGGCCCACAAACACCGAACACCAGCAGCTCGCACACAGATAGAGGGACACCTGTTGATTGGACCTTTCAGGTTGTTTGAGCCAAAGCCAAAGCCAAAGCCGAAGGCAGCGGCAACAAGGCGATTTCCTTTCAGCTTATGTGGGCTCAATTTTGTAGTCGAGCCGGCTCCTTCTAATGGCCATGGGATATTGAATCGATTGACGGTGGGTCGGTAAGGGCGAAAAGGTAAAGGGGGGCGTTAGGAGCTCGGTGGCTGTGGGAAAAGTCATTTGGCCTAAGCAACCGCAGCCCGTTCGGAGTTACATCCTTGTTGCCAGTCGTGTCGACAACAATTGATTTCAAAATATTAATTAACCGGATAAACCAATTGAAGTTTCCTGAGAGGGTAAATGGCAGGAAAACGGCAAATAAAAGTGGGGCAGTGGTTCCTATAATGTGATACAAATTTGGTACTTCCTCTTAAGGGGAAGCCCAACGGTTAGACAAGACCGTCAGGAAAATACATATCTTCGTTATATGTTTTTTATCTACTTATTAAAAAAACACCGACATCTGTTTAAAAAATTAAAGTTTTAACTTTCAAAAATTTTAAGATTTTCGTTCGATTTTTTTATGATAGTAGTTTTTGATTTACAGCTACCATTTAATGGGTAGAAAATTATGCATTACATATCTTTTTGGGTTTGCAATTTTTTATGTTTTTAATTAATTAAGATACTCTACCTTAAATTTGTATTAAGGAAAATTATATCTTTAAAATTAAATATATTTAAGGCTTGATATATTTTAAATATAGTATTATATTTTTAAAAACAGAGTTGTGGGTGAACCCCCTTAATGATTTTTTGGCGCCACCTACCTCTGCGGTTAACCGTTAGAATTCTCACTTAGCTAATGCACCTCACTTACCTAATACACACTCCTATCAAATCTAGTAAACGCTCCAAATCTAGCGAATACACAAACCGGCCGTTGGCGTAAGAACTGATTTGAAATATGGCATTAGTCCAAGTCAAAATTGATTTTATAATATTAAATAGTCTGCAGAAACAAATATTTTATTAGTTTTGTTTTATAAATTGATTCCAGGGGCGTCATTCGTCCAATCTATTGAAATAACTATTTGTCTTCGATTTAACAGAAATGTCTTGTATCTTAACATTTCTGTTAGAAAATCGCGGAATCTAACATTTGAGAGCGCCTTTGCGGCCGAAAAGGGAACCAGTGGGAAAAAATATTTTGAAATATTTTCGACATCCCTGGTCAGTGCTGAGAAAAAATATTTTGAGATATTTTCGACATCCCTAGTACTGACCAATCTATCGATACACCTATAACATGGCGTTAAGGTCGGACTACGAGGTGAGCGAATTTAAGCCAGAATTAGAATAAAAACTAAGTTAATTAAGTGCCAAAGTGGAGAAGTGCAAAACAGTGGAGGACCGTGACTTTAGTGGGCCAAGAAAACAGGGCCAAAAGCAATGGTTCCGCCTGAAACGCTGAGCGGGCGTTGTTTTTAGTGGGAAAAATCGAAGCCCGAGTTCGCTGGTGTGGGTGTGTGCGTGTATCTGTGTGTTGTGTACGTCGCTGTTGTTGTTGGTGCTCTGCTCCATCTATTTGTTTTGTTGCTGGTGGAAAAAGCAGCAACAACAAAGCCGAGGCGACGCCCTAAGAAGTTATTAATTTGTTTGTGGGCTTTCCGAAACTGGGTGTGGAGTCACTAATCCTATTGGATCTCGCTAGCCTCTTATCTGATTACCTGCTCATCTTTTGGATTAACCTGGGTTTAGACCTGGTTTTTGGTTTTTTCGGATTCGGATTAACTTCTAATGCGACTAGCTCCCCCCTCTCCCTCTCTCTATCACTCTCTTTGAGCCTCTCTACGAAGCGAGCTCTTGCTCTCTCGCTTTCCAGGTGTGCTTCGTTCTTTTTTCGCTCGGGCTTCCACGACGCGCTTGTTAACCCTTAGCTGACATGCGCAATTCCCGTTTTCCAGTTTCCAAATTCAAATTTCCAAGACTTCCACTTTCCAGGCGAGAAAGCTTTTCGCTTTTTCGTGCCTGGAAATTTTCCACTTTTCGGCTTACATAACCGGTACTGCTGACACCGCCCCCTCCCCAACCACGCCCCATTCCGCCGCATCTCGCAGATTTCATTATTGGAATCTCGAGCCCTAGAATAAACTACCCTGCCTAACGCTCGCACTCGACGTTTATTTTTCCATTTTCCGTGCTTTTTTCCCTCCTTCCGGAATTGGTGTCATTGGGCCGAGTCGTGCGCTGCTAATTACACACACTCGCACATTAGCGTAAATCGCCGTACTTTTCCCGTATTTCTTTATACCAGCACTCGCCCTTCCCTTCGCTACCCGTCGATTGCTAACTAAATGCCCCACCGATGACGCCACTTAATTACACCGCAGACGTTAATGAGTTGTTCCCAGGGCCGATGTCTCTAGGCAGGTTCTATTGGTTATATTCCTAGGGCTAAACAAGACATCCATCCAAGTCCGTAACCCAGCTCTATTGATTTTGGGGCTTGTCTAAGGGCAGGACACTCACACATACACGCATTTTTTTTTGCCACGGCGGCCTGAAAGTAGGCAAAACTATCTCATTCCACTGAAAATGCACAGTGGGCAGAGAAAGTGGGAATTTCCAAGGGGGAATCCCCATGGCAAGCTTACGATTTTAAGTAGAACTTCTTTCCAAAAACACTATCATTATAAAACAAAATATACGTTGCATTATCTAAGAGACGTTTATCTTAAATTGTAATATTATTACTGAAAAGGTAATATGGTTAGGACTTAAAATTATCGATATCTTTCGTTTATAAGTTACTACATACCAATGAGATATTTGTGAAAAGCAAAAGGAATTTTTCTTGACCTTCCATTTCTTTAGTTTAAGGTTATTTCTGTTACTAAAATAATTGAAGAATATTTCATTTTTTCTTTGGAAATATGTTATTTGAAGGTTTATTTATTCCACCCAAACCCACCGTGTTAGGTTGAAAAATTATTATGATTTCACGCACAAATCCGCGTAGAGCTGAGTTATGTATATCCCACACCCCCGCAAGCGTCGTAGCTTCATTTTGTATGCTGAGTCATGCGCTTTCAATTTAAGTCAATTTAAAAAAGCACAGAAAAATCAAGAAACTACAATCTGACGATACTCTTCATCGCGATAATGAAGTCTTCTTGCTCTTGGCGTGCGCTCCATGGGTAAATGATATGGAATTGATGGTCAGCCGAAACCAGAACTAGTTGGTATATGTCTGTATCTAGTCGTTTATCAGTCGAAAATTGCAGATAAAGCAATTAAGACTTTATGGGCGGACAACAAACAGAAAAATGCCCTGCCAACGCGAATAATGGCAGGTTCTATTTTAACCCCCGGTATTTAACTATTATCAGCAGTTATCAACATTTGACATGCTGAATATGCCGGTTATATTTATATTAATGCCAGATATTTTCAGCACCCAACACGGGACAGGCCTCCTTCTCGCTGTCCAGTTTCACCCGGCTTTTGCCTCAGTTTTGAGATTTTAATTTCGCTTTAACTGTTTAACAGATTGCCGGGGTGGCCCATAAATGGCGACAGCGATAATAATTACAACTGGAAAATACCAGAAAAGCGTCTGCCGGAGGCGGTGACTTGCCTTCGGCAATCAAAGCGTGCCAACAAAATAATATTGGGCATTTTAATTCAATTACACGCCAATAAAAATCTAATCAACTGACAATGGCCAACCGTTTGATACGTTTGAGTGTAGAGTGTAGATTGTAATGGGCATAAATGGAATAGAACTCTGGCATCAATTGGCAGTCGTTGCAAGATGTGGAAAATGGAAAAGTGAAAATTAGCACCTCGTCTATTGACTGTTTGCTGTCACATCCAAAGATTGCACTTGACAAGGACTCCGATTTGTTTCGATTCGGTGTGATATTTGGCACTTGCCAACTGGCCAGCTTGCGTCAATGGGTAGGGTTTTAATTACCGTGATTGCATAACCCACTGTTAGGGGTCTGGGGCCCCAGTTTCCCGGGTATCTGTATCTGTATCTGTATATTTACCTTTCGTCTGCTTATCAGATAACACCCGCCCCACACTTGTAGATTAAGTTTTAGAACGGGTACCCTTGATTTATTTTCGTTTTCGTTTGTTTTCAAGTTGGTATTTTCGGTATATACCCCCCAGGGTCCATCGATCAAGAGCCTTCAGGGGTGGGTTTTGTTGTCCGGCTACCTGAAAACAAGCTTTAGGGAAGACCATTGGAGTGGCTGAAGCTCAACAATCGCACTATTGTTCCCGCCACCGGTTCAAACGAGTTTCGAGCGGTGAGACGAGATCTACAGAGTTCTGAACTCGTCTTGTGTCACGCACTTAATATCGTCTGAGCGACAACAATTACCGCAATTACCCGAACGCATTGTGGGAGGAAGTAAACGAGCTGGGCCGAGATTAAGCCGGTTCGTCTGGGCAATCTGTAACGCCGAAGGAAATGACATAACTGTCAAATATTCGTTTGGGCACTCAACTCCGCAGATACTTTGATTCAATTGCCGGGCAAATGGAGAAGGCATAAATAATGAATAAACAGAGAAGCCCAGCGGGCCGGGCCAACTATTCCGGATCGAGTAAATAAAAACGTATGGAGGTGTATCCCGACCGAACCCGTTGAAATCGGATTTGGCCGCCAGCGGTCCATGAGATTTCTTCTGGCACTGGAGATCTATAAAAAAATGCGAGCATACCTGCCATAAATGCGAAAAACTTGGCGTGTCGAAAAGGAAAATGGAATTGGAAATGTTTTCCAAACGATGCGGACAATTGAAAGATTGTTCGAATTCTCCCAGATGTGAAGATGTATGTTACTCAATTGTGTGTGGAATCTGTGCATGTATCTTTTGATTCGCACTCTGCCTGCTGCTTGTCGCTCCTTAAATCGTCATAATAAATTTTTATTTAATTTAATGCCTCATATGTGACGACAATATCAACAATTGCCGCCACTTGCACACACACTCGCACAAAGCACGGCCTGTCCGTAATTTGTTTTAATTTAAATACAATTTAATACACGCCGCTGACGTTGCTCTTCCACCGACTTTCGCAGTCACGATCGCTCCAAAATAAAAGAGCCTCTTTGCCGCAATGCAAATGCAAAGGCAAACAAATTACTATAAGTAGCAAACCAATGCCAATTTTGCTCGGCTAACCGCAGCCGAAAATAACCGGGTTTTTGGAGTCGAATCAAATTATCGCACTGCCCGATGATAATGACAAATAATAGTGGCAAATAAGTCGGGTAAACAAATAGCCGTCGACAGCTGTAATTGGTTTTGGGTTCCGCGGCACTTGAGCCGAACTGGTTTGCGTCGTGACCAGGTGAAGTGCGTCAGTGGCTGTGGATGGGTTCCGATGGTTCCCTCCGATAGCGGATAGCTGATAGGTGATAAGGCCCAACCGATTCCCGATTCTCAGTTCGCCTGGCAACCTTGGTGTGGGGATCTGGGGAGCATTACCTCCAAGTAATCGCCGTTCGTTCGGATCCCTTGTACGTATTCCCACTGTCTTCCAATTAGACGTGCCAACGTGCCACAAATCGCTGGCTTTGACTGCTGCCGCTTAAGTAGGTTAGCCAGCACGCTCTCAATTGAGGCTGATTTAGTGCAAAGCGGTTCATTGAGCGGTGGCGCGTGTCAGCCCGATGCACCCACCTAGCCCACTCCAAGAAAATGGAAAAGAAGGGGTTCCTATCGATTTGTGGGAGCAGCACATCAGGGCATGTGATGAACACAGTGAAAAGGGGGTTCCAACACCCCATGCATCATTAATACAGACTTTTCTCACTCACTCATAAAATTCCCAGAAAAATAATTACGGCATTATAGGAGAGGAGAATCTTTACACTTTCAAATATAAGAGATTTTCTATACAAAACTGGAAATTTCTTTGATAATGTTTTATTAACTTTAAAGTAACTTTATTACTTAGGTAGACGGCTGAAATGAAATGAACTTCCCAAAGGTATTATTAAAAGGTACTACAAGCTTGCTTTACGAGTAAATAAATTACTGGCTAATTTCAAATGCAAAGTTCCAGACCGGTTATATGCAAAGGCTAATGAAGTACAGAAAGACATATTTCAAATATTTTATTCCTTTTTATAACACTTTTACACCCAGTTTGGCCGTGCTATTAAATTATTACATACCTGGTCTTACAGATAAGAAACCCAAAGTTGTCTAACCATCATTACCTTCTTGTTTACCCAGCCCCCAAGTTGTAAAAACTAAATATACTTCACAAGATCTCCTCTATCAGCTGGCTTTATGGAGATGAAGTGGCAACTTGACGCCGGTTTTAGGGCTCTTGAAGAACACCCCAAAACAAGGTGAACATTCTTTTTGCCAAGAGAACGAGGAAAATTCACTCTGACTGTAGCAGCAGTTTCCGCTGCGTGAACTCATTTGGCCAACATATTGGACCGCCCCGCCCCTTAACCCATGACAGCCCCTTCCGTCCAGTTGGCTTCCAGGCAATGACAAGTGCACACACGCGCTGAATGGGCTATAGAAAACGCTTGTGCTATACTAGATAGCTGCTTTGCTTACTTTATTATTATGTATATTTTAATTTTGATTAGAATTTATTGCTCCATTTTCGGACGGGCGGTCTCCGTCGTCGGTTCGCATTACCCAACTGAAACTCAAAGCCAAGCGCTGTCTGTGTCTGTATCCGTATCTATGAGATACGATGCGATGGGATGGGATGGGATGAGATGGAATAGGATGAATCCAAGATCTGCCCGCCCACAACGATGCAGCCCAGTCAGCTGCTGGCTGTCCGTTCCCGCAAACCGTGAAATCGGATTCACAAGGTGGTTGGTGGGGGGTTGGGTGGGCGGTGGGAGGAGGCTATACCAGAGGCTTATGCTTTCCATTGCTCTACTAAATTAAACGTGGAATAACAATTGGTTTTTTCCGGGGCATTTCATTCAATGCTGCCCGCCGAGAGATGCCAGTGACTTTCCTTCATCGTTGTCGCCGTCTAAGGTTTTTCTCAGCTTTTTAACTACTGTATGAGCTGGATGGTTGGATGGTTGGATGGATGGTCGCTTCTTTACAATGGGAATGGCGTAAATTAGACGAGCTATGCTCGTAAATCTATTGTCATAAACGCCTACGAGGAGCGGCGAGCAAATTGCTTCGAATGGCATCATAGACTAACTAGAGCCGGACTTCGACTTGGGTTTGGATCGAGTTTACACGTTGCTTTATCGTGATATGATCTGGGAACTTAGTTCTTAAACATGTATATAAGAATTTTAAACTAGGATTGGTTTTAACTTGTATTGGGGTATAAAAAGTGTATCTGGGAGATACATATTTAAAGATATTATGAATTGATATCAATGGATTGGGTTTTTCATTCAATCATTGTATTTTTTAAAGCTTAAAAGTTTTGTATACATTTAACCCACTTCCCTTACCTTGGAACATATCGCGATACCATTTCCTCGCATGACCATTGTAGTCCGACCGCCATTCATGGCGAGAAAAGACCCCCCAGAGGTCGAGGGGGGTGGCAGGGGGTCCCACATTTTAATCAATGCTCAAGTACAACAGCCCGCTGGCAGCTTTATGGCTCATTCACTCGCATATCGGGGCACTCGTGATGGCAGTGATTATGCTGCACTTGGTCTCGGACTTTCTGTCGCCGTCTCTGATTTTCTGTCGCCGCTCAGCCAGTTTTTCAGTTTTGCCAGGGCCCAGGTCATGAACGCCATTATGCAACCGAATCGAGGCAAGCCGCCCACTCTTGCGGCCTGAATCGCTCCTCCCGGCATCCGAAAGACACCCCCTCAATCCCATCGGCCGGAGGATTGCACTTGCCAATGGCAATTAGCGAGCTGGCCAAAGTTTTAGCTGATCGCTGCCAAACCAACTTGCACGCTCATCCCCTTTTCAAATGCAAAGTGCGAATGCAACTCCCACAAACTATATTGTGGAACTTACCCAGCACGAACTTTCAAATGTCGCACAACCGAAGCGAACTTGGGCCATGAAATGCCACATAACAGATCTTATCATTTCCACTTTATAGCCAGGATATTTAAATTTTCTTTCATATTCTGTACAGTTTAATTAGAGTTGCAAAACACACCGACAAATTGAATTCAAAGTACGTTTCGTTTATCATAACGACATTATTTAATCAGAACAACAATAATGCATCATATTCTAATATTGAACCCAATAATAAATATATTATTCGACCACTAATGACCGGGAATTTTTAAATAAATCCCTTTATACTGCGCTTAGCGTGGAGTCATCGTAAACTTTGGATTTGAATTCATAATGGGGTCTTCGCAGCGGCAGTGGCCAGTTGACTTTGGCACCACGCTAACTGGCTAAAGTCATCAGCGCTGCTCCGCTTATTGATTTTGCCTAAAAGTCATAATTGCCAGTGAAACAGACCCTTTTTGTTTAGCAGGTCCCCAGCCCTTAGCCGCAGCCATAATTCGCGTATTGATTTTTCAGAAGGCTGGCACTCAGTTTCCCAGGAACGGGGGAGGCGACACGTGGCGGGGGCGTGGTCGTGGCAGGTGAAACACCAAATTAAGCTATTCCGGGGAATATCTGGGGTTGACTGATCGATGGCCGGCTTGATATGCAATGACTGCGATACAGGACGCCGTCTGGAGACCTCAAACTGACCAATTGGCCATTGGCTTGGCTAGGTGGAACCCTCGTCAGTTGACCATTTGTCAGCTGAACTCATTGACGAGCTGTGACGTCGCTCTCATTTTACATAAGTAAAATGCTCACGAGTCGTTTCGCATGGATACATATATTTGTATGGGCCACCCCGGCGATATCTGGGAAATGTTTATAACTTTATCTATGTATCTCAACTTTCATTCCGGTTGCCAAGTGTTTTTTGTCGTGTCATTACATAACTTGATATTAGGCCACCGGGGGTGGGTAGAACTTTTGGCGGACACAACTGGCCAGCACGGTCACTTAACTCGGCATTTGTTTATTTATTTTGGGCCTCCTCTTCAGCCCCCAGTACTGTATCATGTAGCCAAGTTGATGACCCACAAATTGAGTTGGAGTTCATCTGGCCGAGTCACTCCTTCAGCGGATATCACACGCGATTTAATAAGTTGATAAAACGTGCACGATTCCTGGCAGAAATCTGGATGGCCTCGGTGGATCGATAGGGGAGTAATACCGCTACCCACCGAAGAACCGGAGAATGAAACTTTTCCCGCTGCTTTTGCTGGCACGATGTCTTATATTGATTTTCCATTGGATTTTGTGCACACAGAAAAAATTATATCTCTACACACATTTTCATAAGGGAGCTTGAAGTAAAAATTCTAGATTCAGATTACCTCATCTAAAACCCCCATCTTGAAGTTATTAAGTTTTGATTTAAAGCGGTGTTATCAATGCTATAAATACTTATTTTATCAAACCTTTATATGTTTCAAGTTGGATTAGTAACGATTGGTTTTGTAATAAATGTCTTTGTGCAGTGTATTACTCACTGACCAAGTGCGTATCCATGTGATTTTTTCGTTTCTGTGCTGGCAACATTACGTGTAATTAAACTCGAGTTACAAGGGACCCAAAATAGACTCAAGGTCCGAAAAGGAAATTACTTGAGTCCTTAAGCCAGTCGTGGTGTCATTTCACCCGCACCCCCGCCACTTTGCCTATAAATGTATTAAGTAAGAATAGGAAAAGCTTGGAGTCACGGGTAGACACATCCTTACATGGGTGGGTATAAGCGATATAGGGGATCTGGGCTACGTAGATTGAATATGGATTACTTAATATGGGAATATGATTTTCCCTGCGTGACCCACTGATTTACCGGGGAGGTTTTTCACTTGGCCCCGGGGGTTGTCCAACTGACTGGATATTAAATCTTAGTCTGAGTAATTGTCATCACTTTTGGGGGGATGGGTACTGTTGGAGTGACGTCATGCAAGGGCTCGATAAGGCGGCTGTTCCGAAATGCCAAAGTTGTTGGCCTGCCCTTTTTATCAAACGCTTTGTTTTCGTTATACAATTTATGTAGATTTTCGCTCTCTATCTCTCTGTGGCTGCCTCTTGTTCTCTTGCCACCCCTCTTGTGTGCCCGTTCTTTTGTACCCCCCCTTCTCCGCCCGCCCTTCTCCAACTGACATACATTCCGCTGCTCCGAGCTGCGCAGCCAACCCCTAGCGCTCTCTGCCGCCCCCTCCTATCCCCTTTTCTTCTCCCGCTGCTCCAGTTTCGAAGTGCTCGCTCTCCATTCCGCTCTTCTCGCCATTGCCTGCCTCACTTGTCACACTGCCATAGATTTTTCGGCTTGAAAGCTCTCAGCCACTGTGCATTTTTCGCACGACAGGCTACACTCTCAAAAAAAGGGAAACCCACTCTTCAGTAAACCTCTTAAAAAATATTATTTTTCCAAATCTGTATTACAAAAACTGTATTTGAACTAAACAAAAATCCCAAGTATTACCATACTGTTCTATTTTGCACCTTAAAATTCACATCTCAACTCTTGAATTAGTATCTCACTCGCCCGAGTTTTTTTTTTAAATTCTAAGCTGAGATTTTATAATTTTCTGAGAAGTGATCAATAAATGTGTTTAAATTCTGCTACCCCATAAATGCGTTTATTTCAAAACAAAGAATTAATCTACTTATACTTTATGCGATGATGAAAAAATCGTCATAAACATAGCAAAAATAGATTTAGATATCTTATTTTCCAAGATGAGCATTAATTAGCTCTAAAAATTTAGGATGTTGTTTGCGTCATATGACTCATCTAAGAAATGCCTAGATTATGTTGTTTCCGGTTATTATGTTTTCGAAGAAAAGACGCCTTTAATCTTATACCAAGACCCATACCAATTTCGAACCGTAAAATATAGGCTAGTTTTTCGCCGAGTGTAGGAGAGCATTGGGGCCGCTGTGTAACATCTGCTGGCGAAAGCTCTCGCCGCGACGTCGACTCCGGCAGAGCAGAAGCAGAAGCAGAACGTTCTATCCGAGAATCGAGAAAGCTTAACCACTCGCGGCGCGCCGAAAAGTTTCAGTCGAACGTCGAATCCGAACTGGGAAGGTCCAATTGTGGCAGCAGCTATCTCGTCTATTTGTCGGGTGGTACAGTACAGCTCTGCTCCCCCGCCGCCCGCCCGCCCCCTCGGCGCTGGTGTGTGCTCCGCTGCTCTGCTTACACAATAACTGTGCATCGATTGAGTCCAGCTCGAGAAGAGGAAGCACGGCACAGGACTAACTCCTCTCGTTCGACGAAAAAGACAAAAGGATTACGTATAGCCAATAGCCAATAGCGAACGGCAAACGTGTGTGATCAGTATTTGTTGTATTTGTCTCGTTCCAACGCGAATCGGTTTTAGTGCTGAAAACAAGTTCAATACTGCTAACGGGGTAGTTTTCTGCGAAAGCCCCCAAAACAGAATTCGCAACGCCAAGCGCAAAAATTGTGTAATAGCACCCAAACGTGTAAAAGGTAGAAAAAGAAGCAAAAAAGAAAGAACAAAAAAATGAACGAAAAGAAACCAAGAACTTTCCATGTCTGCTCAACTGCAGCGCCCACCGACCACCCACCACCCCATTAGGGGCGTCGAGAAAACGACAACGTCCTTGTACGGAATCGATTTTTCCAAAACTTCATGCCTGGCGTAATGGATATATACATTTGTAACCATCTGAATCTGAAGAGAGAGCGGAGATCGAAAAGAACTGTGTGTGTGTCGAGGCATTTTCATTTTCCCGGGGGGCATATGGGAAAGATGCATTTTTCAGACGGATTTGACAGTGTTCGAGTGATTTAATGTGTGTGAAGAGGGATAGGAAAAGCGAAAGAAATGCTGAAATAATGCTTATCCTCCTTTTTGATTTGGCATTCAACTTGGCGTTCATGGCAAGCCAAACGCATGTCCGTCCGTTTGTCCGTCCGTTCGTCTATCTTTTTTCTGTTTTTTCTCCGTCCGTCCGATTCCTCCGCGTCGCTTTCGTCTGACGTACTTTTGTGGCAATGAAATCGTTTAGATTCAATTGACGCGATTTACATTTTGGAATAGCAGTAATTTCCTGGCCACCCCACACGAATGAGTGGAATATAGAGTATAGAGGCTATATAGCGATTTGGGACCCCCCGCCAGGCGATTTCATAATTCTGCACACAGCATAAAAAGAGGGGCAGGAAAAAGTCTTGGAAAATTTCGAGCATTTTTCCTGCCGCTCTTTTCGAGATTGCGCCCCTAGCGATTCGCTCTCACTGCGCTGTTTACCGTTAAGCTCGCTCACTTTCGGAATTCGTTCTCTCTCTCAGTCCCTCTCACTTTCTCTCTATTTGCCATGTGCCGTTATTTGGCATCCTGGAAACTGCAGCCCGCCTGCATTTCCACACTCACTTCCATTGTCCAATTCCATTTCCACACACTTTCCCATGACTCCGTGGCCTTCCAGCGGTCCACTTGCTGCTCCACCGCCTCGTCCTTCCAGCGCCCGCGTATCCTGTGGATTGTTGCATAAGCTCGAATCGTATTAATCTTGCCTGCCCTTTTCTAACTTTTAATTTTCTCATTTCAGTTGTTTTTTTATTTTATTTTCCCGTTCATTTGTTACTCGAATTTTATTTGCCCTAACCCGTCGTCGTCGTCGTTTGCAATTTTGTTTGTTGATCGTTTAACTGTCTCGCCTCTAATAAGTTTAAACAAGAATCCGCATTATGAGTGCTCAGGTGGGTAATCAAAGCTGACGAGATCTGAACTATTTCACCCCATTTACGTATCTACCCCAATCATTTATAATTTACCTTGACCACTGCGCGAGCATGATTAATTTAAGTTAGCTTTTACCTTAGGTTTCAGTAATCCTAAATAGGGGTTGCATAACTCGCCCTTGTCTTAGTTCTAAGGAGGGGTTCTGATAAGAAACTGAGCTATAAAGGTCTCTAAAAAAACAGGGGCTTGAGTTCTTCAAACAGAGCATGCAAAACGTGCGAAAATTAAGCAGACAATTAGCGGGGAATCGTTAATAATGTTTAAATTGAACACTCCGGGAACTGAGATCATTAGCGAGTTAAGCTCACCTGGATTTACAGGGGTTCACAAAAAACAAGTCGAGTTCACAGATAGCCAGAGTGAAAATGCATTTCTCAGATACGAGATACGAGATACCAGGCACGATACGTTATCATGCCCTGTAAAACGGGTTTGTCAGCTGAAAGTTTTTTTGTTTTTTGGGGTCTAGCGGGGAAATCAACGAGTCTAGGGAAAACAGTTTCGATTTCCGAGTCGAATGCATTGTGTTCTATTAATCCGAAACAGACACCTGAGCGATTGAGCCGCTTCAATCTGGTTTGAAACTGGTTAAAACCGAACTTGCACTCACCTGCCGGCGAATGCACCTTCGAATGAAAGCGATGTGGCGACAATCTCTCGTTTTCGGCTACGCCCGGCAGCCTTACACATTTCCCAGATACTTTTGCTTTTGCTTTTTATTTTTTTGCATTGATTGAACAATTAGCACGTCAATTCGGTGCACCGCTCGTTCCCTCCGAATCGTCGGCTTGTTGTAAATTGATATTCAAGTTCAAATGCCAAATGGTTTGCGGCGAAATGTGCGCAAACCGTTCTGTTCTGTTCAGTTCGGTTCGGTTCAGAGGGGAAGCAGCTGGAGCGCGGCCACAGATACATTTGTATCTGTTCGCCTAATTGGCTCGCTGGCAGCTCACAGTTTGCAGTTCTCAGTTCTCAGTTTGCTATTTTCCATTTCGCTGGGTTATGTAAGCTTTTCTGTGGCTGCCCGGCCATTGTCGCATTTTGATTTATATTATGTATATATATCGCCTCGATCTCCATCCTGGACCCCAAACTCAAACACAAACCCCCAAACCCAAATGCCACTTGGCATTGTTTCGGATCAATTGAAGCATAAAAAGCGCGATTAAGTTGAATTAATTTGTGAATAGGAAAATCGGAATTAGCGCCATTGTGGGAAAACCAGGCGCTTTCCGCCGCCCAAAGTCATGGCTAACGATTGTTTTGCACTTCCTAGGCAGGCCTAGCATGTAAGCTAAGTTAGTTACGATTACCATTAAGTATTATTCTAACCCATTTCGCTGTCTTAACTCTAATCCGCCCTCAGATTGTCTAGCACTTGAGAGGGAATCTTAGAGAGAGGGAAACCAGCGACGCAGGGATAAAAGATACGAACGCCGCCGCGCAGTCAGATCGATAGTTGTTTGAACACTTGCCACAGTGCGTAAGCCAAAAAGTAGAGAAACCTTTCAGTGCCACTTCCCTGTAGACCCGATTCTCGGTTCGATTTATTTCATGCTGGCGTCGCGTCCTCAATTGAACCAAAAAACTGAATAGGCAAAAATAAAATAGCAGGAGGAGAAACCTGAAAGCAAAAGCACATATAAAATATAATGAAAATAAATAAATCAAGACACGCCAGGGCGAAAAAGCAAAGCCAAACAAAGCGTACGATTCTCGAATATATGTACATATGTAGTCGAATTTACCCGCAAGTTGGCTGCCATGTGAACGCGACAGGTTTGCGTTCTCGCTTTTCCCCTCGCCCTCGCATTTATTAGTGTATACATACTTTTCTCTCGAGACATTCGTATTTTTAATTAATTTGATTTGATTTCTTTCGACCCCTCAGTTTGCATGGCCAAACAAATCGCAGTCTGGTGTTTATATTGCATATCTTTTCAGTATCTTTTTTCGCTGACGGGTGCGCTCTTTACTCGACTGTTCTGTTTGTTTTCGAAATAATAGTGGAGCGCACCATGAATGAGTCACGACGCACTGTAGATAAGGCCTACCGATCCATTATAAGGTCGAATTTTGGCTACCACTTGCTGGAAAGCCTTTTCTATTGGAAGTCTATGTGTAACACATGATTCATTGTCCTTTGGCTGCCTGGCAAAATGTTCCCATTTTCCCCATTTGCGCTGAATCATCAAAACAAATCGCGTGTTGCCAGGCCAACGAAAACCGCAAACCCTTGAAGGGTCTTTAGTTTTAGTTCAGAATTACTGTATGCATCATCAGAATTACTATAGCATCATATTAATGTTTATTCTCGTATTTCATAAGTTTATTTGTAGTTTCTTTGGTTTATCCAAACATACGCATCATATTTTTGGTCATTATATGTATATATTTTAGTTAGGGTATTTGCTAGCTCTGATAAAGTCATTATATTAATATTATCTCGAAACCAAAATATAAATATTTAAAGGTTTTTCTCTTGTAAACTGTAAATTCTATCAGAGGTAGTATATTACTCTCTTGTTTTTATATAATAAATTATTAATAATCATATACATAGTGTACGTCTTGCATTTGTTTATGCTCGTTTTTCGGTTTGTTCGACTTTTGATTTTTATCTCTTCCTCCTTAAATACGTTGTTTTGTTCGCCCATCATCGACATCATCAATCAAACACCACCCAACAACCAATCGAACCACCAACCCACCAAAACCAAAACCAAACCGATACCTTCATGCGCGCAGCATGGGAGAGCGGACTCTTATCGAGTCGCCACGGTTATAGCCACCGATGACGACAATCGCACAGCCGATGGCCAGTACAAGGTAAATCGAATTTTCCCCACTCACACCCATGTGTATCTCTCATCCACTTTATTTATGTTTTTCACTTTCCACACTCTCTGCTTTCCTTTCGATTTTATGCGCTTTACTAACCCCAACCCATTCCGTTACCATCAGTTTCTCTTTTCCCGGTCTATAATTGCACTTATTATTTATTATATTTGTTAAATTTGGGCATGGTTCCAATGGCATTTACCGCGTTCGGTTGACATTTAGAAAGAATTGGCGAAATGTTTACAGCAGCTAAAAATAGCTATGTTTCGCTATGTATAAAGGATGGCCAATAATAATGCCATAAATATGGCAATTTCCGATTTTCTCGAAATTTTTCCATTAGCTGGCCTCTCAAGTGTAGTTCTTTCTTTCAAGAAATATTGCCTGGAATTTTGTACTATTGATAGAAAACAGTTTTTTAGCCGGTTTTCAAAAATTTCCAAATGACCAGTAGTTTAATTTGTTTGTTTTTTGCCTTGATTGCATGGCAACCCCAACAATGACGTCAGAGAGCCAAAAGGCATTGCGCGTGCTTCTCGAAAAAGAGAAACACTTATAGACACTGTTAAAGATAGAATGCCAGACACTAGACAGCTGCTAAGACTAAATATAATATAATATTTGGATTTATTTTATTTCGATGGGTATATTTTTTTTGCTTTTTTTCCGAGGTCAGCCAATGCATAGTAAATATATATTTATAGCTGCAATATAGGAAAAGTTAATTTTCATTCAGTTTTTTCTATTTATTTTTTGGTCGCCTCTTTTTAATTTCATTTTGTTTTGTATACGTAATATATGTATGTAGGTACGAAACGAATGTTTGTATAATTGCCTGTCGTTTTGTTTTGTGCACCTCAATTCAACTCATGCTCTGCTCATTTCGATCGAGAGCGTCATTTAGCGCCCATTTTGCATGCCTTAGATTACTAGAGCTTTACGTATAGAGCGCTCGTTTTGAATATTCTCACGCTCGAACTCATTTCGGAATGGTTTCGCCCTCACTCGATAACATCCCCGTGCACAGGTTTAGAAAATCGTTTGACAGGCTGTAAATCACATGGGTAAGTAGCTAACAGGGGGTAACGGTTTTGTTGGAATTACTATACCCCTAACTCTTAATGGTAACCGGTGTGTATTCTATCGAAGGTTTCTTGACTCCTTACCCCTTCAGTAAAACTATCCCCTCACTCTTTAACCAATTCCAAACACGATGAGCAATGGTGAACACTCTACGCCTTTTCAAAGGCCTAACCATGGCATGAAGTAAATCGAATTCTGTGTCGGCTTGTGGGTCTATCGCTGCAGTAAATCAGTAAAGTTCGCCCACTAATATGTTATCCCTCTGAATTCAACAGTCAAGACGCAAGATGCCGGCCAAAGTTAATAAAAAGGAGAATTTGGATGATCTCAAACAGGAGTTGGATATCGACTTTCATAAAATCTCTCCTGAGGAATTGTATCAGCGCTTTCAGACACATCCCGAGAATGTAAGTGCCCCGCCCTTCGGTAGATGGTATTCAATATGCGAACTGAACCTCTGATCTTCTAAACTTCCGCAGGGTCTAAGTCACGCCAAGGCCAAGGAGAACTTGGAGCGCGATGGTCCCAATGCGCTGACGCCACCCAAGCAGACACCCGAGTGGGTGAAGTTCTGTAAGAACCTGTTCGGTGGCTTCGCCATGTTGCTGTGGATCGGTGCTATTCTCTGCTTCGTGGCCTATTCTATCCAGGCCAGCACCAGCGAGGAGCCGGCCGACGATAATTTGTATCTGGGTATTGTACTTTCCGCTGTCGTCATTGTGACGGGCATTTTCTCATACTATCAGGTAGGTGTCCCCCCGAAATCTGGTCAACCGAAGAGCGGGTTACTAACGATGGTTTGGGTATCCCTATCTGTATCCGTATTCTGCAGGAATCGAAAAGTTCTAAGATCATGGAATCGTTCAAGAACATGGTACCCCAGTTCGCCACCGTCATCCGCGAGGGCGAGAAACTCACGCTGCGCGCTGAGGATCTCGTCCTGGGCGATGTCGTTGAGGTGAAGTTCGGCGACCGTATCCCCGCTGACATCCGCATCATCGAGGCGCGCACCTTCAAGGTGGACAACTCCTCGCTGACCGGCGAGTCGGAGCCGCAATCCCGTGGCGCCGAGTTCACCCATGAGAATCCGCTGGAGACCAAGAATCTGGCCTTCTTCTCCACCAACGCCGTCGAGGGCACTGCCAAGGGTGTGGTCATCAGCTGTGGCGACCACACCGTCATGGGCCGCATTGCTGGCCTCGCCTCCGGTCTGGACACCGGCGAGACGCCCATTGCCAAGGAGATCCACCATTTCATCCACCTGATTACCGGCGTGGCCGTGTTCCTGGGCGTCACCTTCTTCGTGATTGCCTTCATCCTGGGCTACCACTGGCTGGACGCTGTCATCTTCTTGATTGGCATCATCGTCGCCAACGTGCCCGAGGGCCTGCTGGCCACCGTCACTGTGTGCCTGACCCTCACCGCCAAGCGCATGGCCTCCAAGAACTGTCTGGTAAAGAATCTGGAGGCCGTGGAGACCCTAGGCTCCACATCGACCATCTGCTCCGATAAGACCGGCACCCTCACCCAGAACCGAATGACGGTCGCTCACATGTGGTTCGACAATCAGATCATCGAAGCCGACACCACCGAGGATCAGTCGGGTGTTCAATACGATAGAACCAGCCCTGGATTCAAGGCGCTCTCTCGCATTGCCACTCTCTGTAACCGCGCCGAGTTCAAGGGAGGCCAAGATGGTGTCCCAATCCTCAAGAAAGAAGTCAGTGGAGATGCCTCCGAGGCTGCTCTGCTCAAGTGCATGGAACTGGCCCTGGGCGACGTGATGAACATTCGCAAGCGCAACAAGAAGATCGCCGAGGTGCCGTTCAACTCCACCAACAAATACCAGGTGTCCATTCACGAGAACGAGGATGCCAACGACCCTCGTTACTTGCTCGTAATGAAGGGAGCTCCCGAGCGTATCCTGGAGCGCTGCTCCACCATCTTCATCAACGGCAAGGAGAAGGTTCTGGACGAGGAGATGAAGGAGGCGTTCAACAATGCCTACATGGAACTCGGAGGACTGGGTGAGCGTGTGCTCGGTTTCTGTGACTTTATGCTGCCCTCCGACAAGTATCCCTCCGGCTTCAAGTTCAACACCGACGACATCAACTTCCCCATCGACAATCTGCGTTTCGTCGGTCTCATGTCCATGATTGATCCTCCCCGTGCCGCCGTGCCCGATGCCGTGGCCAAGTGCCGATCGGCCGGTATCAAGGTCATCATGGTTACCGGCGATCACCCGATCACTGCCAAGGCCATCGCCAAGTCCGTCGGTATCATCTCCGAGGGCAACGAGACCGTCGAGGACATTGCCCAACGCCTGAACATCCCCATCTCGGAGGTGAATCCCCGCGAGGCCAAGGCCGCCGTCGTCCACGGCGCCGAGCTGCGTGATGTGTCCAGCGACCAGCTGGATGAGATCCTGCGCTACCACACCGAGATCGTCTTCGCCCGTACCTCGCCCCAGCAGAAACTGATCATTGTCGAGGGTTGCCAGCGCATGGGCGCCATTGTGGCCGTGACTGGTGATGGTGTCAACGATTCGCCAGCTCTGAAGAAGGCTGATATTGGTGTTGCCATGGGTATCGCCGGTTCTGATGTGTCCAAGCAGGTAAGAGATCAGTTTATAATAGTTCGAGTTGAACCGGAGTGAAAATATCACAAAAATTGGCCATCAATCGAAATGAAGGAAATTAAATTTACAAAAGAGCGTGATATTTCTCTTATCTAAACACTTACGATTTCATATTAACATGTAATATGATTTTTTTCTAAGCGATAGGCTATATTTCTTATTATAACCAAAGAACGGATTTTGTTAAAAACGTCTTTAATGTCTTTAAGTATGGGAAAACACCATCTTATTTTGCTTTCTGCATGAGCTCATGTTTTTGGTTTATGACAGACTTGTAGTAAGTGAGAGATGGCGCAATGTGGATTTGAGATATTGTTGTACTTTCCGCGAATGCCTAAATTAATTATGTGATCCTGCGCAGGCTGCTGACATGATTCTGCTGGACGACAACTTCGCCTCCATTGTGACTGGTGTGGAGGAGGGTCGCCTGATCTTCGATAACCTGAAGAAGTCCATTGCCTACACCCTGACCTCCAACATTCCCGAAATCTCGCCCTTCCTGGCCTTCATCCTCTGCGACATACCACTGCCACTGGGAACCGTGACGATTCTGTGCATCGATCTGGGCACTGACATGGTGAGTTTTGGCCTCCGCCCCGAACCCAATTCCCGTCGAAGATTAAAGTTAATGTTGCAATTAAGTCAGTACCATTCGAGCAAGTTAAATGTTAAAGTTGTAGCCCACCCCAGTTAATTGTTAAGAACTAGCCTGTTTAACACCCACTCTGAACGTAAATTGTGCGGCTGACTGCACTGGCGATCAGATTCCCGCCATATCGCTGGCCTACGAGGGACCCGAGGCGGACATCATGAAGCGCCGGCCGCGCAATCCGGAGATCGATAACCTGGTCAACGAGAGGTAACCGCGCTAGCCTCGCCATCCAGTTGAAGCCACAGCTTGAGAACTCCGCCAGTGCTAGGCTATCTATCTATCAGAGTAGTTTAAGTGCTCTATCTCATGTCCCGACCTCTAGCTACCCCCCACAGATCTAGGCCGAAACCGAATTGAATTGAACTGAATTAATGGATTTGAAATTGTGTAAACCGTTGCTAATGTAACTACCTGCCATAATCCAATACCTAGGTGCCAGCCATTTCATTGGCCTACGAACACGCCGAAGCCGATATTATGAAGCGTCCGCCACGTGACCCCTTCAACGATAAATTAGTGAACTCAAGGTGCCAATCAAGTCAATTTATACCCCACACTAATACACACACACACCACACCACACACACTCACCAGCCCACTAATCTCAACCACTAAAAAATTAAAAATCAAGACTGAAGTAAAGAAAAGCGCAAATCAAGAGAAAACCATATAACTATAGCATATGTCTTATGTGTATGTGGCTGGATTGTACTAGAATAAGATGGCCTAAACGAAAAGCAGCGCAAACATCTAACAAAGCCGTTGACACGTTTATGGCTTACTAACTACCCAACTTACTCTTAAGAATGTTATCACTCGTACATGGCCACCACACCAGCTTTACTCTCAGATCTCATCTCTGTAGCATATGTCCATTCGGTGGCAGATCGCTCGTCATGCATATAACCATCTATACATAACAACATCTGCTCTGTACATTTCAAGTACAAGTACATATCCATTTCCCATCGTTCTTGAGTTTCGAACCCAAAGAGTTATATATAAAATGTATACATACGCATATAACTGTTTCCACATGTACAATTCAATCATCCCGACTTTGAATTTCTAGCCCAAAATCGAATACCGACTTCATCAGTCATACTCTAAATGCTCTAAATGTTAATTGGTGTGCGTCGTATTTCGTTATTCTCTCACAAAAATTAAGATCAGATACATATCGCTCACGATTTTCGTTTTGTGGTGTAACTAACACTGAGTTAACCGTAAGATCCACCCCTCGACGTTATTTGAATTAGACAAATTGATTGGCATTTGTAATGGATTTTTAGTTTGTAAAATTTGGCAAAATTTCAATATCAAAATTACCAATTGCACACGATTTGTAGCAACTAACCCAAAATCGAAACCCATTTAATTTTATTTCATGATTTAAATCGAGAATTTATCATTACCTTATGTTTAACTCTGTTCGTCACTCCACACCACAACCATTGCCCAATAAGTCTCTGCAGCAGCCTAAGTTCGATTTAAGGGGGTTGTAAGTTATGCAATTTAGCCTGTAAGATATACCCATACTCCAAATGAATCAGCGGTCGATCCCTCAGCTCAGCGGATTTTTCAGAGTTTTTTGTGAAACCATCCCAGGCAGATGTTCAAGCAGAAGCGAGTTTATGTTCCCATAATTTATCGTACTTAATTTCATTTATTTTTTCCACTTCAACCAACTACCAACCGATAAACCAACCCACAACAAACGATCGTTCGCACGTTTAGGTGCCAGCCATTTCCTTAGCTTATGAGACGGCTGAATCCGATATTATGAAACGCCAGCCGAGGAATCCCTTCCAAGATAAACTGGTCAACGAAAGGTAAAGTTTCGCTCTGTGCTGATCTGCAATCATTTACAACAATTACCAGAACAACCAACAACTATGAACCAACCAAACAAACAACAGCAAGAATTGAATTTCGAATTAAAGTAAAAGACACATATCCGAACGCAAATCAAGATTTTGCATCTTCTGCAACTCTATGAACCACCATAAACAATTCCTTTTTCTCACGCAATGAAAAGCAAATTGAATACCATTGAACCTAATTTGTACTTTGGACGGCCAAAGTCTTTAAAGCAAGCAAAAAATCAAAGTACGCTTTCTTTCTATCTTACAAGTCGAAGATAATTGAAATCATTTTACTCTATTTACCTCTATATTATCCGCTATATCTCTGTCTTTCTATATACTAACTAAAATATTTTAAAATAGCTTAAGTATTCCTTGGTTGAATGTTGATTATTTGGATTAACTCCACAAATGTTTTCCATGTTTTATGTTAAATGTTTTATTTGGTAGCTTTTCGTTCGATTTCTGTTTAATGTTCCCTTATTTACTTGAACATTCTTCAGATTCTTCTAGTCTCTGATATTTCCGATCAGATAGTACAAAAGTAAAGCTCAAAACGATTAGTATTCTGGATTTATACATAACTATTATACTGTAATTGGTTCAAGGTGCGTTCTTAGAGAATCCGCCAACTTTATAAGATATTTCCTAAGCACACTTTAATTACTGGGCTTAAAGGTCCAATCGATACCATATATAATGTTTTTTTTAGAAAGAACTTTATACAAATCTTAAAGTATGTTTTTCTTTTCTATTTTCTTGGTACGTTTGGAATTTTGTAAGATTTTTGATTTGTTTATGCAGTCGTGCAATATATCCTATTATAATACGCTGATAAATGTAATTGTATTCATAACTACATATACTTAGCTTCATATTAATTACATAATCTCAATAGAATTTTTCCAACTCCTTATAAGTTTTTAACAATGAAGACGCACGGAATAACAAATTCTTCGGATGCCATTCGGCCAACGTCTATTTAAAAATTGAACATTCGATTAGGAGTTCATTTGAATATTTTCCCGTTAGCCATAAAGTCAGTTAGTTTGCCCTTCACTTTTCTGCTTAATTTTGGTAAACTTTCGCTCTCTTTCACTTTCTCTCTTTATCTACATTGATCCTGAGGTGCTTGGAAAAACAACTTTGGGTCATAAAAACTTTTCGTATGACATCTGAATTTATTGTTTCCGATACCGGAAATAAGCTTTAACTCTTATTCTTATTCGTTGATAACCTGGTTTATTGATTTTGGATTTATGTTATACTGTAGAAGTTCTACAGATCTTTGTTTATATGTTTTGTTTGAAGACCCCTTTATTTGCGGTGCGAAGGTAAGTGGCGATCATGTTGTTTTCTAAAAGCTCAGGGCACAGCTCCGAGAAAATGTTTCCATAGCTCTGAGTTTCCTTTTTGTGGGTTTATGATAGAATTTTACAATCCTGAAACAGATATTTTCCATCATAGTACTTAACTCTATGCTAGAGCAGGTCTATTATTAATTTAGTGAGTCTGTATATTGTATTGAACATATGTACGTTTCTACTAATTCTACACTATTATTATCGGTAGAAAAACTTCGATCTCGACATCAATTCATTTACTACTCTCTTCTACTCAGAGTCAACTCGAATCATTCAGCACATTCAATCAATCAATCAGTCAAGAGTTTGCCCTATATCTTTTTCTACCAACTCTCAATCAGCCATTCATTGAAACGTCTTCTTTTGAGTTGTAGTTGACCGACACTCACACAAACCTCCTTCAAAAGCAATCGAACTCAATCAAAAACCAGGCTAAAATTGTCCTTTAGTAATAATGATACATACATAACGACCTAGCGCAATTTAAGCTCTAAGCCATTCTTAATACACCCTAACCAACTGTGCATTTACTACCTACCTACTGTTTACTATATATCGATTTTACTGTTACTGGGTGCTCTATGCTCTTTCTGCCCTAGATTAGATTTAGCTTCGTAAGTACGCGGGAGCTAACAAAAAAACACAGAGATACTATAATACTTTTGAACATGCAACAACAGATACCAAAAGTTGGTACCACTTGACACAGCCTCCCGCCCTCCCCTCAGAACTCTATCTATCTATTACGATCTATTAGTGAATATTAATTAGCGTATAAAGAACAAGTATTTATTATTCGCCCGCAAGCATATTTATATAAATCTTTTATACAAATATTTTTATATATATATTTGTAAACTTTAATCGGATTTTCCTTTGTATTTCCCTACATTCTTTCAACTCTTGTTATGTCTTTCTTTTGATTACCAAACAACCAAACTAACAAAATTGCAACTTGCACAAATACCGATAACCGAACAATCAATAACCATTAATTGCCATATACCGCAAGATTCCGGCCATTTCACTCGCTTACGAGCAAGCCGAGAGCGATATTATGAAGCGTCAACCGAGAGATCCGTATCGCGACAACTTGGTGAACCGCAGGTCAGGAAAAACTTAACGCTAAGGTTTTATAACAAAAAAAAAAAAAAAAAACAAAAACTCCAATATCCAAGTGTTAACCGTCTTTTAGTTGATTAGTTAAGAACTAGAAAATGAACAAACATGCAACCATCTTTTACTTTACCAACTTTGAACTTTGTTTGATGTGTTGTGGTCGCGTTTCTTGCATCGTAATTTGGCCAACAATTAAGCAATAGATCAAGCGATCATCAACCAGACTATATCAATCAATAGATCGAATGCTAAATTCCAAATTTCACACAGAAACTTTTGCGACTGTTTGTTCGTTTGCTGATGCGTTCCTGCGTTTTTCTTTGTTTAAATTGAAATTCCACACTCTTGAAAATCTAAAAAAAACAAAAAATTACTATTTTTCTACGGTTTTGTGTTTCACATAGTTTTCTTTCGTTCCTGTTGCTATGTGACCTCCTTATGATTTCCGTTTCCGTTCTGAAACTCTCAATGTGGAATGAATTATCTTTCTTATACTCTGGAAACAAGAAGAAAAATTTTACAAATTACCCTTTTCAAACCTTTGGTTATAATTTTCAATTCATAGATCTTTATTGTATTTGATTTGATATGAAATAAACCCTTTATGTATCCCTCACTTAAATCCCTAAATCTAAGTGTTACATTTGTGGTGTGTTACTCGCACAACAAACTTCGATCCTTACACAGATTTATTGTGTGTGTTAACCTATTCAGGAACAAAATTCGTATCAGATCCAAAAGTGTCTGTTTTGCAAACCGTAGTGCCACAAAGAAAAAAAAACGCCCAAGAGCTGCTTCTAGAGAATTTGGCGAAGTTAGTTCAAAGAAAAACGCTCGCTCGCTCCAACGCTCACCTGCATAACAATCAACAATAAACAAGAAACACTGAAAACACTCAGACCACACAACAAAACATCAAACAATCGAGCTCTATTAGGTGGATGTATGTCCACCAGCTCAAAGACAAGCAAAAGACTGAACAAAACTATACCAAAGACTCCACAAAAACGAAGCTTCTGCCGTTACTCTTAGACCAGTTAGTGCGTTACTTGTAGATGAGTTTGTTCGAGCCAACGACAAAAAGAAAATCGCTTCAGTTGTGTTCTAGATACACCATATGATCGTTATATACCAAATATATACTTAGACTCGTTCCGAAATCTGGTTGCAAGTGCCAAGTCGCGGTAAGTCTGAATGTGAGGGAGGTTGTCCTGAAAATAGGTAAAACTTGATAAATTTACAACAATGGCAACGGAGATTTGTTATAATTTTTTGTGTGCAATACTCTTACTTGTTTATCTCTCTTAAGTTTGTGTTTAAGTGTAAGTTTATTATTGCGTTTATGTTTTATGTTGATTTCTATCGAAACTTCCTTGAACGTAAGTAAACGAAAAGGTTGTAGAGCTGCATTCGCCTATCGTAGTTATAATGGCACGCTTCAATGTCTTGCATGTTTAGATCTAGCACTGTATGTCCTGTATTTAGCCGCATGTTCACTTAGCATTAACAATGACTTTGCTTTTCACATCCACATCCAATGCAAAATGTAAGAAAGCCAAACAATACAATGAAATTCAAACGATTCTGCGCCTTCACGCTTTTTGTCAAGTATAAATAGAAAGATTTGCTTTTACGCGCTCTCAAGATAAACGAATCTTTAACAAACAACAGCTGATTCAAATGAGATTCGCCCAGACACTATCCACGCTATATAGAGTAAAGTCTAACACCATTAAATCTAAACGATAAACATTCATTTGCTTAAACAATCCCTAAAAGAGCTTCAAGGTAAAGTGGCACTAACACCAATCTAACTGACTAACCCCGAGTACGGATTAGTACTCGGATCGAGGACTCTGAACGGACAGTGGCGGTCCTTGGGCAGGGTTTTTGTTCCTCCCTAAGTGTTTTGTGTTTGTTGTACGTGTTCTTCCGTTCTATCTTCCTGTGTGCAAATGTTTACCGCTTAATTTCAAGCATTTGTTGCCCTTCTGCCCTAAATTTACCCTATCGCCGACAAACAAAAACCTTGGCCAAGCCGCGCATGTTCCTGTTTCAGTCCGATGCCCGAATCTTTGCCGCTAGCCAAACCGTTAAGAAAAGTGTCTTGCGTCCTGAAAAACAAACCAAACCCCACACAAAAAGAAGAAAAAAGTGTAGCCTGCTTTTGAGAGTTGTCTAACGAGATCTGCTTATTTCTCCCCACTTCCACCTTACCCCCGCCCCCTTAACTAACCCAGGTTGATTTCCATGGCCTACGGACAGATCGGTATGATCCAGGCCGCCGCCGGCTTCTTCGTATACTTTGTCATCATGGCTGAGAACGGCTTCTTGCCCAAGAAACTGTTTGGCATTCGTAAGATGTGGGACTCGAAGGCTGTCAACGATCTAACTGACTCCTACGGACAAGAATGGGTAAGTTGTTCTAAAAATATTTCACCAATTTGTTTTTTAGAGTATTTTCAACGTCTATTGAATCCTTTGCCTTCAAATTAAAAATTATTGAAAACAATTCTGATTGACATTTTTCTTTATTTTTTGTAGACCTACCGCGACCGCAAGACCTTGGAGTACACCTGCCACACGGCCTTCTTCATCTCGATTGTGGTTGTGCAATGGGCCGATCTGATCATCTGTAAGACGCGTCGTAACTCGATCTTCCAGCAGGGCATGCGCAACTGGGCTTTGAACTTCGGCCTGGTCTTTGAAACCGTGCTGGCCGCGTTCCTCTCGTACTGCCCGGGCATGGAGAAGGGTCTGCGCATGTACCCCCTGAAGTGAGTGATCTTGGGAGGGGTGATCTCCTGAAAGGCACATCTATTAATAATGAACTTTTCATCCCCAAAACTTACAGACTCGTCTGGTGGTTCCCGGCTATTCCATTTGCGCTGGCCATCTTCATCTATGACGAGACCCGTCGCTTCTACTTGCGTCGCAACCCCGGAGGCTGGTTGGAGCAGGAGACATACTATTAAACACCCACTCTGCTACACTCCCACACACACTACAGCCACATGCCCACACACACAGACACAAAAAAACTCCACACCCAGAGAACCCAACACCCACAAACACCTACAAACCATGGAGAGCAACAAATAGTAATGTTTATGAACCACAAAATCCACACAACCACAGTAATAGCAACAGCAGCAGCAGCAACGGCAACAACAACAGCTACGGCTACAAAAAGCTACAGCAAGAACATATTACAATATATTTTATTTTTTTAATTTAATTATTTAAAGTAAACGAGGAGAAACAAAAATGCAAGCGATAATTATTTTAAACGTTAAGTAAATTTAAATTATAAATTAAAGCTAAAAATAAGATTTAAATAAAGTATAAATGAAAACAAAACAAATAAACAAAACGAACAACAATTTCGAAGAAACACCAATCACAACCAGACAGAAACAAGAACAAGAACAAATACAACCAGTAACTAAGCAAAACAGCAACAACACCATGTTTTTAGTAAAATTATTAACGTAACGAACTGGATGAATCGATTATTTAAGCAGAGGCTTATCGAAACAATAACAAGATCCCAAAATAAAAGCTTAATGCATTCACACACACACACTCGCACAGACACACTCACAAACTCTTACACACACACACACCGATACACAACGCATGACGAGACAAAGTATATAAGAAGTTTAGAGAAATTATAAAACGAAGTAATAAAAAAGTAAAAGAGGAAAGAAAACAATGAAAAACCTTAGCGTAGTTACCAAATAAGCCGTGAAGAGTAAACCCCCAATAAAAACCACAACAACAACAACCAAAAACCAAACAAAAGAACGGAAATTAATTTGCAAAACTTGTGTGTGTAAACGCAGCTTAGCGCAGAAGAACGAAATATATATAAACAGAAAAACAACCACAAGAAATGTGAACACGAGGAATATAATTGTTTATATATATACACACATATATTATATGGAAATTTGATTATATAAATGGAGCTATACAATACACCAAAAAACCAAAATTGAAACCATAACGAAATCGACCGATCTGCACTTGGTATTTCGCCAGAGAGCCGGAGATGGGTCTCCGAGCAATATTTGGAGGCCCGCCGGCGATTTGCGGAGAATCTGCAGAGAAGAATTTGTTAAAATCTAAAAAAAAACCAACTAAATGTTTATAAATAAACCCCTTAAAACAATTGACATGCAATATTATGCTTTGTGTGCATTTAAGCCCTAAAGAACCGATGCAGAGATACGGCGGGTTAAGTCCCCCGTTATCGATATCGAGATACAGATACCTAGGCCCAGAATGAAAAACAAAACCAATACAGAATAATAACAGAAGCGCCCACAAAATAAATGTTTGTAAGTTTTACACGGCACAGCGCCCCAAAATGGGGCAAGCCCAAGGCAGTATTGTGTTTACTTTTTCCTTGATTGTTTTTTATCGCTTTCCCCGCCCACACACACGCCCCAAAAACAAACACACGAACGGTTGAGCGGTCAAATTGTTGGCCACCACATTGAAATTCAACGAATTAAAAAGCTTGGCATTGTCGTTATCAAATGAGTGGGTCTGACAAAGCGGCTCAGGCTGGCTAATTGGGAATTTCAAATTGTGAATTGTGAAAAATGATAGAAATCAGAAGGTGGTATTCGGATATGCGGATATTCGGATATTCGGATATTCAACTAGCTCGGCTAGACCCACAGTCACACCCACGCAGAGAGATATTCACAGACATTCGAGTTTAATTCGCTGCAGTTTTCGTTTTCCAACTGTCTTGTTTTCTAACTTAGTGAAGATGATCATTAGCATTGGAGATAACGATAATTATGGCATGTTAGTTATGAAAGAAAATGAAAAACTAAACAAAATTATTATTATTAGTTGTTAACAAATTATATTGAGTAATTAATAATATTGATCGATGGATGCTGATGTGAAAGAGATATGATACTAAACTAAAAACGAAGCAAAACAAAAACCAAACGAGGACAAAAACAAAAGATAAATAACTCATAATAATGACTACAAATATTTATAAACAAATGCAGAATTATATAAACGTTCGATGGTAAAAGCAAGAACTTGAAACAAAAACAAGAAAACCACAACAAATTTGTCAACAACACGCAGAAGTAAAAATTTGCATGTAACAACAAAACAATGAGTAAACATTTTTAATTTTTTGTTCTTTCGCCCTCCGCTGTAAATGTATTTGTAGATTTAAACAATGATTAAAATAAAAAACTACATAAATAAAACTTAAAAAAAAAACAAATTCAGCTGTTTTATTTTAAAAGATATTTGATTTTTGGGCTACTGAAGAAGATATAATTTAAATTTAATTCAAGGGAAAGAATTTCATTGATACGGGATTCCTAAATGATGTAATAAAAAAATTCGTTATTCGGACAACGTGCCATGATTTTATGATTCATTAATTCATTCATTGAATTGAATTGTCGTGCCAAATAATCATACTCAGTCAAAAAATCGCGACGTTTTTATGCCTACACACAAGCTGGAGGCTATAAACATAAATATATTGCTCATACGCCCCGTGAGCCCCCCTGCCGAATGAGTTCATGTCCGTAACGAATACAAATAGAAAAGCGGACAAAAAAATGAAAGCCAAATACAAAAGCAGGAAAAGGTTGTGAACACACACTTGCAAACCCCCGTTGTGTGTGTAATAATGGCAATACTTGTTTGTTGGTGTGTTTGTCCTTACGACTGTACTTACAGCAATGGCAGGCAGCGTTCGCTTCTTTTCCACTGCTGCTGCTGGTGATGTTGCCATTGCTATGTCTATGCGGCTGTAAGGCTATGGCCTATTGTCTCGGCAGGTCTCTCAGGGGCGGAATGGGAGGTCGCTGCGACAGCGGCAACATTTGGGTCTTATTAATTTCCGTTTTGCTTATTTATTTTTACGACGCCTCGCACAGCTCACAGTTCGCGGCCCACCAGCCGTCGGGGTCCCCAAACGCATACGCAGACGCCATCGCAGAAGGACAATTTGTACGGGATTCCACATTTGAAAGCACTGCGATGCCCTACGAAAAAAATGAAAGGCACGTTCTATTCAACAGCATGTGAGGGATTAGTTATTATTTATACAAACATTTTTCATTTTTGTTCTAGTCTTTAAAATAATTTAACTTTATCTTGTTTAAGCACTAAAAAATAGTCATAGATAAGAAAATATTGTTACATGAATTCCTGTCTATTGAGTGTCAAATTTGAAATAATAAAATGAGTATAAAAGTAATACTTTCAAAATTATTAGATTGAAACTCTCGGTAAACAGTTGAAACTACAAAGTACGAGTATAATCTAACACAATGAATAAGTAAGATTTTATTATTAAGTTATTAGTCTTGCCCGAGAAATCCCTAGATATGTGTCTGAATTGAGAGACAAGCTAAAATGATGTAATGAACTAAAGTAAATTCTACAGAGAATTTTTCCGGTACTACGCCCACCAATTAAGTTTATTTTAAGGTTGACTACAAAGATTGGGGCTATAATATCTTAATTGAGGAGTAGTATTGCAATATTTCTAGCTGAAACCCGTATTATTCGGAGGTATCAAAGAAATATTTTTAAGCCAAAGATTGTTAGAGTTCGTTTCTCAAAACCAACATTGAAATTCCAACAGATTTGGTTAAAAATTTCTATGAGACCCAAAACATATAAAAATTTAGATTAAAAAAAAATAATTCTTAAAAAGATAACGTCTCGAAATGTAATTTTGAATACTTCATTAACAGATACATTTGTAAACTAATTCATAAGCTACTTTGATGAAATAAATATGGACCTAATCTGGGCCAAAATAATTTATGAACCTTATAAGAAATTCCAGTGCTCATTATCTCTTAATAAGAGGTATATTTTACCAGCGGTTTTTAAATTTATATGGATCTAGTTTTAGCTTAATACACTCTTCCTATAATAAAGGGTATATAAAGACTCAGCAGCAACTTTTTTCCAACCGACTTAACACGGGCGTCAAAAACTTACGCGCTTGCTTGTCTTAGACAGCGGGTGGTAGAAGGGGGATGGGGGTTCTAGTTGGAGCCCCCTCCTCAACCCCTAACCCCTGACCCCCTGCGAAATGCGCCACTGCAACGAGAGAAACCTGGGGAAAAGAAGCTGAAAAGAGGAGAGAGGACAGCAAGTGAGCGAGAAAGAGAGCGAGCGGCGCAGTTGTTATCGCCTGGCCAGTGTTCCATTGCCATTCCGTTCCTTATCCTGTGCACTTTCTTCCTTATCTTTCGGCTACCTCCCCCTCCCCTCGCGCCACTGTTCGTGTGCACTTCGTGCGCCCTTCGTGCGCTCGTTCGGCTTTTCAGAGACACTCTCTTGGCCCAATGTGGCAGTCGGTTAGTGGCTCGCAGGTTAGTCTTTCATTATCCGGCGTATGAGCGTGTAACGTTTTTCCCGTGATTTCCACACGCAGCAGCGGCAAGCAACAAAAACAACAACAACGAGAACAGCAACCAAAACAATAACAACAACAGTTGAAGAGAACAGCGGCAAACGGTTTTTTTCGCTGCGCTTCTCCTATTTTAAGTGCCGAGCGTTTTACTATTTTTACTACACAGCGATACACACACAGATACACACTGCTGCATGTGGTGTGCCTGTTAAAGTGTGTGTTGTATTAGCAACAACAATCGAAAAACAAAAAAAAAACAAAAACAGTGTTTAATGCTAGTGAAATGATCTTCCATAAATAAATTTTGAAATAAATTCGAATGAAAATGCCAAGAAAGTGCAGAAGCCAAGAAAAAAGCAAAAACAACGATGATGATGTTGGAGAGCCGAAACTAGGCTAAATATCTTTGCATACTTTTGGGAAAGTACAGACACACAAACACACAAAAACACACACACACTCGCACACTCGCGTAGGGACAACGGCAGGACCTGCGCCTGCGGTCGCCGACATTTGAACCTGTTTTCTGACCATTGACCACCGACCTCCGACCGCCGACCGCCGGCACGTCCGCCTCTTTTCACTTTTGGCAACGGCCACGGCAGCGCGAACTGCAGCAGCCGCTAAAAAGAGGAACGGGAAATGTGCACAAAAACGGCATAAACCTACAAAAGGCACTGGCCAAAGAGTTCAGAGTGAGTGGTGCGGTTCAACAGCCTCCGGGTGTTCGTCGTGGCAAGCTCGAAACTCGCAAATTCGGCGGCAGCTTCGTGTATTTGTGTGTCTGTATCTGCAGCTGCGGCTGTAACTGTATTTGTATCTGGTGCATCTGTGTGCGGGCATCCTGCAGCTGCAGCTCTGCAGCGGCGAAAATTGTGTCAGCAGCATCGGCATCGGATCCTGCAGCTCGCCAGACTGGCGCCTCCATCTTCAATTGCCGGTAATGTATTCGTTTTAGCCCCTTTCTTTTACTTTTTCTTTTTCCTTGGCCAAGCCTGGCTCAATCGCTCATACGCCCCGTGTGTCTGTTGGTGTGTGGCTTAGAAATTACGCATACGCCCCGTGTGCGGCGCGGGCGGTCTTACCTTGACAACGGACGGGGACAGTCAGTCCGTGACAATTGTCAGTTTGTTTTTCCGTTTTCATTTCGTTTCACTATCGATTAAGCCCTACACCCCACCCACCCCCCACTTAGCCGCTCTTCGTCTGCGAATTAGCGACAACTTCTGGGCCTTGCAGCATATGGCTTTGTCCACCGTCTTTTGTCTAACGCCTAATTGAGTCTTTTGTGCGACTCAAAAGACTAGCAGCACCGCAGAGGAAAAGAAAAACAAATGAGGAGCCTAGTTAGGGCTGACAGTCTATACAGACGTACGGACTTTATATTGCCCTACAGGTGAAAAGTCAAAAACGGATGGCTTATCCTTTCTAAACGATGATAAAGAATTAGTGGTTGTAGAATTTAAATAATTTACAAAAGGCGGTAATAATCACGAACTTATATAGACCTAACTTTGCTGACTATAATTTATAAGAAATCTTACTTCTTACACGATACTTTCTGCTTATGATGAAGAAAAGTGTCATACTTTCTACTAGGACATCGAAAGGAAAAGGAAAGGAGGCGGGTAAACAATTGGAAAGCGGAGCACTCGCGACTCAGCCAGCCACTTGAGTTTTTCAGGCACGTTTTTGTCCTTTTATGGGGCGGTGGGTGGTGGGTGGCATTTGCCTTTGTCAATAACAGTCAAACTGTTCGCTTCACTCGCCTGACATTTGCTTACCATTCCTGTTTAGAGTTCACTTTGTGTCCCTTTGTACAAATAAATAACCATTCATTCACTCACTCGTTTATGGGACTCCTTTCTTCGTTGGCCAATGAATGGAAGGTCGTCCCGAAAGTATTTGTCAATTGGACACAACTGGAGGATTCCCAGAAATTTCAATAGAACTGAATTGGGGATCTTAAACCTTATCAATCTAAATGTCGGCAATTAACTAGCTAATCAATCAAGTACCCAAGCATCATCATGACTCGAAACACTCGAAAGATTCTCGGTTTCTGATAAGGGCACCATGCCTCGGGCAATTTAAAATTGAGTATTCAGCTTGTTAGGCGAATAGTACTTAAAATCCAGAAGAGACAGGCTTTTGGGAAAATTAATTTAATGTTCGGCTCCGGCGAATTAAAAGCAACCGACCACACGGCAAAGCCGCAGCACAACTCTCAGATGAAAATTCAGCGCTTTAAAGGCTTAGAGAGGAGTGGCAGGCACTCAAAGGCTTATGCCATGCATACGTAGCAGCCGCAAACAGTGGCGAAATACCAACTTTTCTATTTTTTTAACATTTTTTTTCTGTGAGTGAAAAGACCAACTTTTCTAACTAACAAAAAAATAAACCGCGCACATGTGTACACAAAAGAAACCAGAGGAAGAAAACTGCAAATAACAAGATTCGGTCATGTTTGATTCATGAAACCGGCAGCCACTTCCCCCACCCCTAAACCCTCACCCCCCACCCCCCACCCAATTGAACAACAATGGGGAAATAAAGTTACAGTTGCAGTGGCCATGGCAACGGGAAGCCAACATTTCACACAATGGCGCAGAATCAGCAGCTTTAGCAGTTGCAGTTCTTCCGGGCCAAAAAGGAAGAAAATGAAACCCCCAAAAAAGCATCCTTTCGAGTGTAAAGTTGATGCAGCAGGATTCCGCAGCGGCAGAGTTAATCATACGTCTGACAGTAAAAAATCGCCTGCTATGTGGCAAAAAAACGAAAATATGAAAAGAGCAAGCTTCGCTTTTCGCATTTTCCTGCTAGATTTACCGTGTATGTGGCATCAAATTGCGCATACGCCCCGTAAACCGTCGAGCTGGCCAGATCTGCAAGCAATTTGATTAAGGCCAGCGAGCCATAAAGAATGTAGAGAATTGCTGAAATAAGGCTTATTTCTAAGCCAGCCAAGTCGAGCATAAAATGCAGGCAGTTTCCTGGGGCAAAAAAAAAAAAGAAAAAAGAAAACGCGAAGGACTCGAATACGTTTTCCAGCCTGCTTCTCCGTAAACCGGGAACGGCAATTAAATTGCGAAGGCGATGATGGCGAAGGCGGAGGCGTGGCGGACTCGGAGAATATATAAATTAAAAGAGATAAAAATTCCATAAAGATGACAAAAATCAAAGGGAACGAGGAAAAGGCAGAGGCAATAAATAACGGAAAAACATCTGAAAAAAGAACGGGAAAAGGACGGAATCACAAAATGGCGACGATGGCGTTGACAGGCGAGCCTTAAGTCAGCTTTTGTGGCGAAACAAAAGACGCGCGCGAAAAGAACAAGATATTGGGATATCTAAATTACCGTTGTCACGCACCTAAGCACACACACACACACACGCACACGCATTCGCACAGCACGTACACATAGAAATGTCGGCATTGTGTCAGCACGGAAAGCAAAGTGAAAACCTTTCATTTCAGCTTCCCCGACCCCTCAAAACGGTCGAGTTCCATTGACTGTGCGAACAAAGGCCGAGGAAATGATAATTTTCCGCTTAACAGACACAGAAACACCCACGGAAACCACCCTTATGTGGGATTCGGTTGTCGAAATAAATTGCCAAGAAATGAAATTGAAACGCTTTCAATTAACTCTTCGCATTGGTCTGTACTTAATCCTTGTCACATTAGCCAGAGTTCGCATTCTGGTTTCAATTAAGTCGATGTGACGCGTGCCTGAAATATTCATCGAGGGCCAAGGCAGCAAAGGGCATAATCAGGTGCGTTAAGGTGAATAATTCAAAAGTGTTGGGTGGGGTGGGGATGAGTGTCCCAGAGATACAAGCCGGATGGGGATATCACACACATGTGAATCTTCATCTTCATCTGGCCCCGTTCGAACTTAATTTCCATTTCAATTTTCCCCATTCATTGAGGTCCTTACTCCGTCCTGCTCCCTGACCCCATTCGTTTCGGGACAAAACTACATTCTTGCACTCAAAAAAATATTTTTTAAAATTAAAAACAACAACTAGATTTTAAAACTTAATTAAATATGTAAAAACAAGAACGCAAAGTCTTCAAAATATATTTAAAATATCTATAAATTCCAAACCATTCAGCTTTTTATATTGTACAATTTTATTTAGGTTATATTCCAAAAATTATTGACCATTTAAGCACAATTTATGAGTGAGCAAAAAGACCTTTAGTACGCAGATTGCTTGCTAAATTGATTTCGCTCAGTATTTTATATGGTAAGCTAGGGGGCGCCTTTTTGGCTCTGTTTGCCGGCTCTAATGGATTTCCAAGGCGGAGCATAACAATTTGTTTGTGGGCCGAAACTGTTGCTCCGGCCGGGAAGTCTGCCACAATGATTATTACGATGATAACGGCCACGATGATGATGATGATGATAATGGCGATGGGATAATGTGATTTTTCCCAGCGATTTGCAGGCAGCCTGCAACATCGTTGCCGTTTTCATGCCAAGGCAGGCATACAAATTACATGACAATGGCTAAAGTTGTACAGTGTTTATCGGCTACGATGGGCAAACGTTACCCAAATCAGCGTTACACAAAAAAAAATGGCTAAAATCACTTGGCAAATTGTTTGCTTTGCTGATTGCCCACGACTTAATCAAGCTCTGCGTCAGCATTTTCATTCATTGAAAGATTGATTGATGCACTGACCGATTGCTAGTTTTTTCCCCCGCCCCCAAGGCAAACATCTGGTCAACCATCCATCAGCCGTCATCGGGGGAGCACTGTGGAATGGAGAGTGGAGCCTGCTGCTGCTGACACACGGCAAATTGTCGAGTCCAGTCGCAACTCTTTGGCAACACACAACTGGCATTCTTGATTCCGTTAAAGTTTTTCCTTTCCAAATGGGAAAACGGGTTGGGTTGTTGGGAAAACCCCTGCGGAAGGGAAGCCCAAGCCCGACCGCAGCAAATAGTTTGTGCCACCCATTCCATCCACTTGATATGGCAATGGCGAGCAACTTTAACAACGCTATCTAAACCAACTTTGGCATGTCAGGGCCTCGACTCCTCCGCATTCAGCCACCCCCTTCCCGCAGCCTGGAGTGAAAACTGGTTTGGGGCTAGAAAATCAATAGCAGCCTTGCTGCGACAAATACACACGCATATATTTATGCGGCACGCAGCTGCCTTGCCTCGTTTCCAACTCCAGTCCCCCGCTTTCCCATTTTCCATTTCCCAACTCCATCTGCTTTCGCTTCGGTCCCTAAATCATGGCCAGCAAGTGATAATATCCTGCCCGAAAACTCGACTATTTGACACTGTTAGCTGGAGCTGGGCGATTACTCATCGAAAGTGAGCTTATCGCCCGGAATATTATTTTTAAGCTGGAGAGCAGCCACGCAGTAAAGAAAACTAAGGCAAGTAGTTTAAGTACTAGGTACGTAGGCCCATATATCATTCGAACTAATGGTGGGATGGTTGGGAGAGTTGTTCAGAGCGCATTGTTAATTATTATTTATGATAGCGTTTTGTCTCAGATTCGCTGTTGCGAAAGAGATGTGACTGTGTTTATATTCTCTGGCTAGATGACTGCATGTTCGTTTCGGGACAATGGAAGCCCTACAAGAAAATACTATTAGTCAAAGCGAGACGTGACTAATGTATACCAAGGTCCTCGAGTATTTGTTTTTTTGTTGTTGTTATAATAGATAGAAGGAAGTCCTCTAATGACCGTTTGTGCGTGTATTTTTGTTGCATATAAATCCTAATCCCGGCACTACATGCAATTCCCTGGCAAATGGCATCCCCGGTGGTATGCTGACATTTAACGTTGAAGCGATTTGAAATCAAATCAATGTCAATGGCAGATCGCGATGCGATACTGGCCTTGATTGCACTGCCTGATTGCCATTGACCAGTGATGTGGGTCCTCCGCAGGCAGATATGGCCGGGCATAATTGACAGGCCAACAGGCGTCCATCTGCCGTCGCACACCAGCTCAAGCGCACTCACACTCGCACACAGCAAAGCTGAGATATGTGTAGTCTACTTTCAGGCAGGCCGACTAAAAAAAAGACCGTTTCCGGTGATGGTGATACGAGAATTTGCGCCTTGTTGCGTCCACTCCGCAGTCAAGTGGGAAGCCCTCGCCCACTAACGCCCAAATACTTACAAACTTACAGGGAGAAAAATAGGAAAAATAGATTTTACCATATAAAATTCCATATATAAAATATATAAAAATATATATAATTTATGTAAATGGCTAACTTGGCATAAACGTATTTTTTTCATTAATGAAACAGTTAACCATAAAATAAGTTGAGACAGAATAGAAGTTATAGAGAAACTAAACACATTATCATTTATTTTGTTTTCATAAAATGCTTAGCAATATAAAACATTTTTTAATAAATTTATTGTAAATCTTTAATCTTAATTTTATTCTATCCCTTTTTCGCCGCAGTGCAGAGATTTTCGCTAAACGCCCGACTATTTAAATCTTAACCCAGAGCTTTGTGACCGGCTTTGTGTGCGTATCCTTGCAGAAGTGTGAAATACAGTTATAAATAAATAAGAATGCTCAAAACTCACACACTCGAGAGACATAAAAAAAGGGTTATTGTTAAATAATAAACAGTTTACGCTCTGACAGCACACAACAGGCGTGAAAATGTTGGTCGGTGGGGGCGTGGCCGTTCAACTGTCAACACAAAATGATACACATCTGCACACCCACTCACATTCACATTCGCACCAGATAAGGACCCACTCACTCACACCATCACAAACCACACCACAGCACACCATTCCACTCACAAGTTTTGTGACAAGAAGGCATTTCGAATCGACGATTCGTATAACGACCGTCATCAAACTTGTTGTTATAACGTCGCAGCTACAGCAACAAGGACAATATCAAAATGTCGCCGATAAGGGGGCTAAAATATGCTGACATCGCCAACTGTTCCCACTCGGTCCCGTATTAAACATGTCATTTGACGTCCCTGGATTCGAACACCGAACAGCGAGCACTGAACACCGAAACCTGTCAGACATCCTCTTGTTAGCATAACGAATCTAAATACCTCTGTCACGGAAGCCTGACAAATCTAGTCCCTGAAACAAAGCCCCGCACAAAGGCTATAACAAACTGCAGCCGAACCAGATCTGCCTGTGAGTGAAATCACCGGCGTTCACAGGGGGTTTGTGCCAAAGCGATTTATGGCTTAAGTAAAGTGTGCAAAACATTTACTGGCTGATTCAACTCGTTTTCAGATTTCACCAAAGGACTTTAAATCTCGGTGAAAGTGTCAGGTCTCCCCAGTGATTCCCCAGTGCGTTTGACATGCAAACTGGCAACTTTTGGTTTGATAAATATTTAATTCAGTTACTTTTTTCGACCCACTTGCCTAATCTTAGCCAAGAGCTTACTTGGCCGCAATATCTGTTGGGCAATAGCTAATTGCGGATAGTATCTTCAAGTCGATGACGTGATAGTAACTATCAGGCAGACCCCATTTAAAACTGGATCGTATAACACGGCGAACCAGAAAGCGAGAATATCAAGATGAAGGGTAGATATCAGTTGTAGTGGTCGCACAAACGTAATTGCCCCGACTTATCGCCAGTGATTCGGACCCACTATTGTATATCTCCCCATCGAGTCGCCGTATCTGAGGCCGCTCCGTGCGTCATATACCATAAACCATATAACTTACATATATGATCGCGAGGGGACTGGGTAGAAAAAGCCAGTTGATATCTGCGGCTGCCAAAGTGGCGATTTGATTAGACGACACGCGATCCGAATGCGAGTGTGAATGCGAATGCTCTGCTCTGATTTATACTTCATGAAAATCAAAATCGAAACAGAGCTAACGATTTCCCCAAGAGTCAAACACCGAAAGGACCGAAACCGGATCCCCAGGTGAGTTATCCGGCCACGCCCATCCACCGGCACCATCCATATACCGTATCTCCCACCAGTACGGCGCACCTGGCTGAGCGGCTCAGTTGCTTGCCAGGAAGCGAGCGAAGGCCACCCACCCGACGGGCGGGAAAAACTATGAATTGTCACGCCTGAGACGAACTGCGGGGCGTTCTACTATCCACACTTGAGTCTCCAGCGTTCAGTTACCCGGCGAGTCTCGAGTCTCGATTCCCGATTCCCCACCTCCTTCAGGCACCGAGTCAATCCCATCCCGGAGTGAGTATCCCTGGGGACAAATCCCGCAGCACTTCACTTACATTAGAGTCGTGAATGAGATGTATAAGACTGTTCACAGAGGCGGTCGAAAGAGTAGAACCAGGAACTAGAATCACTTTGTTTTTACACAATTTCTTGAATCTTATATGACGCGATTTCTTATAATTTCAAGTAAAGTCAATATTTTCCTAATTTAGTTTTTATTAAATAACAATTTGATTAACATTTGAAAACAAAACAAGATACTTGTTGAAAACTTTTAAACAATATTAGGCCTAAGTTCGTGTTTTTTTATAAACTCATGCACAACGATATGTTCAGGCCAAAATCCAGGACTTAAGATCATTCTGTATATCGGATCAGGTGCCAGGATTCTAAAAGATGAAATCTTTCGTCTTTGTTTATTGTATAATTTTCTGACTTGGATGTCATCGGGATCGTGATAAGAAAGCTTGGCCATAATGTAATGTTTAAGGGCATCTTCAGTGGTTGAGGTTGTAAGCCTGGAAACGAATACAGCTTTCAATGGAGGAACAGCTCTCAGGATATTGGGGATTGGTATTATGGGTAGTGCCACAGGAGCTGCATTATGATGCTTTATTTTCACTGAAGGCTCCAACAAAGGCGCAGAATTCGAATCCTCAGGTTTTCGTTCAGTAACAGTCTCCCCAAAATTACATTTATCTTGTTTCCGAGGCTCTGATCGAAACTCAGAATCAGCATCTTCTGGAGTACCAGGCATTTGACAGTCTAGTAAATCTATTAAAAAAAGAGAGTAGAAAAATATTAAGTTTATATAAAGAAGCAAAGTTAGGCATAAGCTCCTTACGAGATGAAAATTCTGATTCCAGCTTTAAATACTTTTCTTGAACGGCTCGTACTTCGCTGAAGAGCTCACTAATTTCCATCCGTGTTTGCCTCATAAACCTTCCCATTTGGGATTTTATCACTCTGCAATCTTCACAAGACCATTTGAGACCATTTTTCATTTCGATTAGGTCCCGCACATTTTCACTTATGCCTGCACACTTGATATGGGCATATTCGTCACATAACCAGCACCTTACATTCTCCTCTGTGGTAATCAAATTGTTGAACTCGCAGTTATCTATGCAGCAGATCAACATGTTCAGAGTTTTGTAAGCAAGTCTTCTTTAAAATAACCGAAATCACTGATCAATAATATAAACAATATAAGCACGAAGAATATAAGTCCTTTAAAGATTAGTTTAGCAAATAAACCAAAAATCGGGGAGCACAGATAAGCGGCGTCAATCTCTTTCGAAGTTCGAGTGTCGAATGAATAAAGAGGCCTCCAGATCGCTAATGTTGTATGATGGTGATTAGATTTTGGTGTAAATAGAAGCCAAAAGTTTTTCATTACTCAAAAGGGCCTTTCTCTTAAGCAAACAGTATGTGCTAGCCAACTATTTTCCAGTTTGAATTCAAAGAGCTATATATGGAAAGCATGAATCTCTTAAAAGCATAGCAACAAAAATTATGGTTATAACACCTGGAATATGAAATTTGTAGATTTGCATCTCCTGTGCTAGAACTTTGATCATATCTGTATGCTCATGACGCCGTGTGGGAATAGAAATGAAATGCACAGGAAAAGCCGCTTAGCTGGGAGACGGAAAATATGCGAATAAATTATGTGTGGCCACCTAGCATATATGTTTAGACATCCACATGAGTTGCTGTAATCCTCACATGTCTGCCCGGCATATTGGGTCTCTGCAGGCGTCTTTTGTTCACGATGAAAGTGTTTTTGAAATGAAGAACCACACGGCCAACAGAATTAGCCCAATATTTGCATGGCTACCAAAATGTGATAGCCTGCATTTTGTTAAACTTAGCTAAATACCGCATACAATAATAAACAAACCAGAGAAAAAAGCAAAACAAAATATTCGAGAGCCGTCGAAAAATTCGGTTGATAGAGTGCTCAAACCACAAGCGAATGGCAAATAATAAAAGGGGGAATCATCACAGACAGATGGGGGACTTTACTACTTGAAGGCCGTTTAAAATTGGACACACTAAAAACGAATAAAAAATATTATTTATCAGATATTAATAAAATCCATTATTCATTATAGATGAGAATTCGTCTTTCTATGCTTAGAAGAAAGATATTTTCCTTTGTGTAATTGAAAAAATGTGATTAGCTTGAAGGGGAAATAGTACACAAGCGATAAGCAATTTACAAATGAGCTGGCATTATCGGGTTTTTACTGAAATATTTACTCAGCCCTACAGGGCAATGAAATTACACAACATTTACAAATACATTTATGTATGTTCTTGGAAAAAATCGTATTTCTCTTTAGTTATACCATTGACATGTCGACGCTACAGTTGGGATGATAGCTTTTTTCCGACCCATTTTTTGCCATACTCTTAATTCGCCCGATTTCCCATCGTATGAAGGTGGCTGGCAGAACCGAAAAAACACCGAGCGCAGAACAAAAGCAAACGCCGTGCACACCAAATAATTATGAACTGGGGGACACACGGACATGCCAGAGAAATGCCGACAGAGAAAGGGAGAAAGCAGAGGCAGACAGACAGACAGACAGACAGGTGGTAATATGGGGATTCTGGCGGTGGATTTAGTCGTGCGTTGGCTGCCAATTGCGAATGCGAATCGCGAAAAAATGGAATCCGAAATCTGTGCCAGCTGACGGGGCCACCAAACCGTATTAAACATCTGTACGGGGGATTACTTAACAGGCAATTAGCCGTGTTGTGTTTGATTTGCTAGACGATTTCGGACGGGAATGTTCCTTGAACTTGGAACCAAACCGAAAAATTGGATCGACTTCAAACCGTCGGAAAACGTATGTGTATAGCAACGTAACAGCGCCAGCGCAACGTAAACAAAATGCAGTTTTTTCGTTTGGCCCGCTCATCATTTCCCATTCTCACTTTTACACCAAGAAAAAAGCATATTAATGTCAAACCTTCAACCTAATTTCTAATATATCATTTTTTTAACATACGAATTTGTTTAAATCACTAAGAAAGCTCTCTAAATTTATGAAATACTTAATCAGATATATTACTTATCAAAAATAATTTTAAAATGCAAGACAAATTAAGCCTGATAAATATATAATTTAGAGATTCTAATTTAGAAAGAAAGCAATCGTTTTTCTCTGCATTTCTATTCCCGTTCCCACGTTCATACTCTTTCATATTCGCTCAGTCGCATTCTCAGTCCTTGGCGAAACGCGGCGCGTTCGATCGCCAGACGATTATATTATTTTTTGTTTGTGCTAATTTTAAAAATCGCCGTTAGTTTTTGATTTACGGCCTTTAACGAGAGTAAGGCTGAAAAATCAACACTCGATACATTTAATAAGCTGAGCAATGTAAGGAACGTGGTAGCTGCATTTGTTGCCCGGGGCAAAGCTTTTTAATTAATTTGCAATCTCTTAACCCGACGTGCAACCGTTTTCCAATAATGGCCAAATGCAATTTACCGCCGGAATGAAAAACGGAGAGGAGAAATTGGAACGCTTGCCCAGCATATGTTCCGTGCTCCCAGGGGCGTCTGTGTGTCTCATCTTCATTTACTTTCACCGCTTTCTCCCCCACTTCCCAGCCAGGGCAGTCCTCCATCTCGCTCTCTCCCCATCAGGCTGTCCCGCTCTTTGTCTATCTATATATCGGCGCTGCTGTCGGCTCTTGTTGTAATTGCTAAATTAATGCAAACGCTGATGATTATCTGAGCCCCTCCGCCATAAACCGTGGGGCATATTGATTTATTGGATTTCGAAGCCAGAGCCAAAGTGTTGGGCCATCCGAATGAGTGTGTGCCTGTGATCCGAATGTGCATATTCAAAAAAGACTCGAGTATAAATACGCCAAAAGTCTGAATGCAAAGCTTTAGCAGACGATTTAACTCGGCGAACTGTAAACGAAAAGTTTGTAGTGTTAGTTTCTCTTCTAAAGAACTTCTGTTGAACACTGCAGAAAAAGGATCAAATATTTACGATACTTGATTTACGGGTTAAAGGTCAAAAGGCTATTATTAACAATACTCCAAACAACTCTGAAAATAATGAAATAATTAACCCTGAAGCGAATTAATGTTTATATAAATTCTTTCAACAGAAGCGAAATCAATTCAGTGTATACTAAACCAAAGTCCATTAGGATTGCTATTAAAATCTACTTGCTTTAATAATTTGATAATTAAAAAAGATTTGTTGGTGCAGAAAGTATTTATCTAAACCAGTGAATCATCTTTTACTGCTTGTATGGTGTTTCAAAGTTTTCGGTGCAGAGTTTTGCTTGACTTTGTGTTGCTGGAAGTTATAAAACTTAAGTTCCCCTCCTTATTTTGCCAGTTGTCAACAGTTTTTATCTGCAAATGTGCAATTCACTCGCATTCCCCTCCTTTTCTGCATTTATCTTCGGTCTGTCTAGTCAGTCACTTGTTTGTTTTTTGTTGCCATCCAAACGTTAATGTTTTTGGTTCCGTTTCTGGTTCCCGTTATTGACTTTGGAGAATTATGAACACGTACATATGAATATACTATCGATCTTGGTCAAGCTGATTTCTATACACTTGCCTCTCTCATTGGGCTTGCAATTCAATTTGCTGCAAAATTTCTACAGCTGAAATTCATCTCATCTCGTCTGTTTCTCATTTTCTAGGAAAATGAACTTTGTTTGCCTGTAGTTTTCCGCCCGCTCTGGCAGATTTTATAGCAGCACTTTTGTTTATGTTTTATGCTGTATATTTACGCATTTAATTTCGTTTTCGTGTAAATAGACAAAACAGCTGAACGACGACTGACTGCCTGGCAAAGCTCAAAGCAAAGCCACCCACCTCCACACAGGGCGAAATAAACATTTCAAACAGTTGCTAGAAAATTGCTTTCAAGAAAACAATTGAATAAGTAAATTAAATAAGTTTATTTGCTTCTGCTGGGTAGTATAAAAATATGTTTACAATATTTTAAATAATATAAATTTTATTCGTCGTTCATTGTAAATTATTTTGTATCTACTTAACATTTTCAAATAAATTCCAAACTTGATGTAGGGTATATTTTTCCGGTGGTATTAAAAGGGAATATGCAGCATTTTCAGCATTATTATTTAGTTTTTGGTTTAAGGATTTTGGGTATATTAGTAAAAATACTTCCCAATGAATTGCTTAAGCCTGCACTTTCAAGATGCACTCCAAAGATATACTGGCTGTTACCATTGGACCACCCTACTTATGCATCTTGTGCCGCCCGTTTGGCGATCTGGGCGGGCTTTTCTAGCGACTATTTGCGGGCTTTCGCAACCTTCGGTGGCAGTGGCATTGCGCTTGGCGACACACTCGTGATGCAATGCACCCGAAATAGGCGCCCAAGAATAGGAACAAGTCAACTAACTAACGCTCCTCCGCTCTTCTCTTCCCTTTTCCGCAGGTGCAGCGGCCCAACTGCGTCAGAGTGTTGAACGTGCCATTGCGAGAATGCCTTCTCGCGGTCCCACGTCATAGTCACCATCATTAGCACCGGGCGACAGCGACAACAAGCAACTAGCAACAGCAACTAGCAACACTCCCAGCAGCAACATTAATTGCAAACAGCCACTAGCTACAAGCAACTGCAACTACAACTGCACCAGCACAAATCACAGCCAAATCGAACGCAACAAAGCTTCCAGAGTCTGGCCAACAAGGGGCTAGCCCAGCCCAGTCACTTCCAGGATAAGGATAAGTTAGTAACCAGCCATGCAGTTGCTCCTCAAGTCGATCTTCACCTGCGCACTAGTCGTGTTCTTTGTGTACGCCACCGCCCAGTCGCTGCTCAAGGTCCAGGAGACGGAGACGAGGAGGGCGGCGTACTACAATGTGAGCTCCTCCTCCTCCTCCGACGACGACGAGCGGAGCAGTAGTAATCTCAGCCAGGACGACGATGGCGGGCACTTCCTCAGCCGGCGGCTGAGGCAGGTGCAGGCGCAGCTGCAGGTGCGGCAGGTGATGCACGGCGAGGAGGGCATGGAGGGGGCGCCCTCCCAGACGGAGGACGACAAGGCCCAGCTGATGAAGACCAATGTGGACGCACCCGACGTGGAGGAGCTGCGCGAGTGCAGCGTGGGCCTGGTCCTGCCCCTGTGGATGCCGCAGCGCAACATCTCCATTGGCGACCGGCTCATCCGCGGCTTTGTCTACTTCATGCTGCTGATCTACCTGTTCGTGGGCGTCTCCATCATAGCGGATCGCTTCATGGCGGCCATCGAGGCCATCACCTCGATTGAAAGGGCGGTGGTGGTCAAGGGACCGAACAACACCAAGCAGGTGATGCACGTGCGCATCTGGAACGAAACGGTGGCCAATCTGACGCTAATGGCCCTCGGATCGAGTGCCCCCGAGATCCTGCTCTCGGTGATCGAGATCTACGCGAAGGACTTCGAGAGCGGAGACCTGGGACCCGGCACCATCGTGGGCTCGGCCGCCTACAACCTGTTCATGATCATCGCCGTCTGCATGATCTGGATTCCGGCGGGCGAGGTGCGGAGAATCCGCCACTTGCGCGTCTTCTTCGTGACCGCCCTCTTCTCGATCTTCGCCTACGTGTGGCTGTGGCTCATCCTGTCCGTGTTCACGCCCGGCGTGATCCTGGTCTGGGAGGCGATCGTCACCCTGCTCTTCTTCCCGCTGACCGTGCTGTGGGCATACATCGCCGAGAGGCGGCTGCTGGTCTACAAGTACATGGACAAGAACTACCGGGTGAACAAGCGCGGCACCGTGGTGGCCGGCGAGCACGACCAGGTGGAGATGGATGCGGAGAAGGGGCCGAAACACCCGATGGTCAGCTCCTCCTCGCGCCCGAACGACGCCGAGGCCTTCGACGAGGCCCGTCGCGAGTACATCCATGTGCTGACGGAGCTGCGCCAGAAGTACCCCGAGGCCGATCTCGAGCAGCTGGAGATGATGGCCCAGGAGCAGGTGCTGGCGCGCAGCAACAAGTCGCGCGCCTTCTACCGCATCCAGGCCACTCGCAAGATGGTCGGCAGCGGCAACCTGATGCGCAAGATCCAGGAGCGTGCCCACAGCGATCTCACCGAGGTGAAGGCCCAGCTGCACTCCGGCGACGACGAGGAGGCGGACGATCCCATCCGCATGTACTTCGAGCCGGGCCACTACACCGTCATGGAGAACTGCGGCGAGTTCGAGGTGCGGGTGGTGCGCCGCGGCGACATCTCCACGTACGCCAGCGTGGAGTACGAGACGCAGGATGGCACCGCCTCCGCCGGAAACGACTTTGTCGGCCGGAAGGGCCTGCTCAGCTTCCCGCCGGGCGTCGACGAGCAGCGCTTCCGCATCGAGGTGATCGACGACGATGTCTTCGAGGAGGACGAGTGCTTCTACATCCGCCTCTTCAATCCCTCCGACGGCGTCAAGCTGGCCGTCCCGATGATCGCCACCGTCATGATCCTGGACGACGACCACGCCGGCATCTTCGCCTTCACCGACTCGGTCTTCGAGATCACCGAGTCCGTCGGCCGGTTCGAGCTGAAGGTGATGCGCTACTCCGGCGCCCGGGGCACCGTCATCGTGCCCTACTGGACGGAGAACGACACGGCCACCGACTCCAAGGACTACGAGGAGGCTCGCGGCGAACTTATCTTCGAAAACAATGAATCTGAGTGAGTAGATATTAGTTAAATTTTAGAATTGGTTAAACAACACTGATAAAAAAATGCAATAGTAAATATAAATATCTTCATATTAAATGTAAAGATTCGTAGTACATATTTGAATTAAATACAAAATCATAAAATCTAATATATAACATATTAGATTGATTGATTTAATTTGAAAATATTTGAATTAGAGTTGAATATATTAGATTCGTTGCTAATCATATTTACCTTCAATATTTTACGTAACAAAATAAAAGAATTTCATATTTAAATCAAATATTAAAATTAACTTTAAATGTTAAATGTAATTAACAAAACAGCAATGGATAAAAAGCATACCGAAAAATATTTAAATTGAATATGAAATCCCTTGATTTACTACGTTTTTTTTATCAGTGAAGACTAAACATTGGTTCCAAATTTTTAACCAATTTGTATTGGGGATAAAAATTGGGTCTGTTTACTAGAATTAAGCAAACATATTATTTTATTATTTTACATTGATTCAGAATTCAAAGGAATCCTGAAATTATATGCCTATCTTTAAACCTTCTGATTAATTTCCATCAGATATTTGTCTGTAATCTGGAATTAAGCAATGATATGCTACATTTATTTACATATATCGTGTAGAAGGAAGGGAAGCCAAAGTTTCTTTCCCCTTTTGGTTTGGTTGTTTGACCTACAAAAGTCGAAACCAGGATAACATTAGTTTTTCGTATAAAACGCTCGCTTAAGTTGTGCCCACACATGCATGCCCAGAGACCCGGGATTGCTTCGACCCCTCGATTCCGGCGATATATCCACAATATCCCGACGCCCGATGTCACGCAATGCGAACTCCCGGCGGAGTCTTTCGGCAAACTCGCAATTTCCGCTCTGGGAATAGACAGGTTTCGCCCGAAAGTGGGATGTGCGTGAGACACTGCGCCGCGAATCGATTAAAGTCGGAATAATTGGGGCTTTTAATTGCCACACCAGCTGCCAAATGGCATTGGCAGTGGCCGGGAGCGGAGTTTCAGTTTCAGTTTGTGTGCCCGCTCTGCAAAATGGCAAACAAAATGGGTAGTCAGCACCTACCTTCCCAACTCCCAGCTCCCAACTTCCATCGCGAATCTATTATCATCGAGCGTGTGTGGGTGGTTGAATTCTCCTGCTGGGCGCCTTTGGCCCAATTGTCCTGGCTGCGTGCTGGGCGACAACGCCAGACATCCAGCTACCCAGCCATCCGGCCATCCCTTCCAGACATTAACACCCCTAGCAGCAAGCCGTAATTAATTTTGCAAAATTTATTCATTTTGACAAACATTTGGCAGACGACAGCCGCACTCAGTTAACTGCGTTTGCATATGTTTTTGCGGCTTTCATGGCCATGTCCGAAATGTCGGGCAACACGCAACATGGCCACACATAAAACATGTAGGTCAGGCGGGGATGGCTTTTTAAGATGATTTATGGCCCGAGAAAATGACCAGCGTATGCCGGGAATTAGGCTGGCCGAAAATCTGGGAAATGGCTTCAATTTGATGGGCACTAATCATGATTTACTTGCTGACTTAATTAGAGCATAGACAGGACCTTTTAGACAGGGCTACACTAACAAAAAAAGAGCTAAGAGTGTAGACAAATATTTTCACTTATTATTTTTCTATTTATAATACTATATTAATTTTAGCTGCTACAATTAAATGGTTTCAAAAGTAGTTAGGATCCGAATGTTTACAATAAGATAGCAGTATTGCTAATTTTGAAAATTGAAACAAAATATGCTACAATTAATGGTTTCAAAAGTAGTTAGGATCCGAATGTTTACAATAAGATTTTATTGATAAATGTAAAGTAGTATTGCTAATTTTAAATTTTAAAACAAAAATGTAGGTAGTATTGTAAAGTTATTCACCCTAGATACCAATTATTTATTATTATGTTATATTTTTGCACACTGTGTTCACATGTTTATTATGTGAGGCAGTTCCCTTCGGACATTTGTCGTCTTTATTCCTAAGAAACCACCGCACAAAGCCTCATTTATGGGTGTCCTGGTCTTCTGCCAAACTCCCCGGGGCTGTTTCGCGTAAAATTGTTTCAAACACGTCGCCACAGACATAACATGAATTTTTGAGGATTTCTGCATTATTAAGTTGTAACGAAAGCGGAGCGGACAATTAGAGGAGGGCACGTTGTTGTACTTGGGCTGCCAGCGTGAAAACGTCAACGGGGGAAAACTTACAGGGATTAAGTGGCAACGATGTGAGGATGTACTGGGATGCGGATGCGGATGTGGATGTGTCCGGGTGAAACGCTCCCAAAGTGCTCGTTAAGCTGCTCCCGAGTTTTTGGCGAGTCAGTGCTTAAGCCGTTTTCCCATTTGCCACGACAGTTGGAATACTTTTTAATGTTTGTATTCCGTCTGCAAGGATGCAATTGCCTTTGCCCCTATTTGAGTCGCAATTATTTGCCAACTTTTAAAACGTTTCATTGTCGCCGTTGCCCGAATAAATTGTCTGCTCCTCTCCGGTTCTCCTGTTCTCCTGTTCTTCTGTGCCGAGTAAGTGCACGTCCTGGCGATCCTTGCGGGCCTTTTGTGGCATTTACAGCCACTCAAGTTGAATGCCTTGCGGTGCCGTTGGTAATAATGTTTGTTTTAATGTTGCCAGTTTCGCTGGCAAACTGCCAGCCAAGTCCTGCAACTCCTCCCCCACATCGATGACGATCTCGAAGGCTTCTCCCGTTTCCCAACGGAAATGCGATTCTGCGAAAGTTGCCATAAACTAGCGCCCACAATTAAGCGAGTTTTGATGTATTTTTAAATGGCCATTAAAGAGCTCGGGCTTTAAAGTGTCTCGAAATGAGTGAAACCAAAGGCAGCTAAATTACATTGCTGGAAAAATCTACTTTGAAGTCGATGCGTGTGGCTGTGGCTGCCATAAATTTGTTTTTTTCGCCACAACAACTTTCCGCTCGCTCTTCACTTTAATGAAAATCAAAATCCGCCCCTGCCACACGGCAAAACTACCCCAGAGATATAGATATAGCCGTACAGCCCAGACATTTGCCAGCTCTCAGGCAGCGGAAATGCGCAACAGCAGCAGCCATGTAGAGTCGTCGGTCGTCATAAAAAACAGCACCAGCAGCAGTAGTCAGTGGAGCCATAAAATTCCCCAGCGAAACTGGGGAAAAAATATGAAAAAAAGAGCCCAGCTGAGGGGCTGGGCTACAAAGTGCCAACACTGTTGCATAAATTTGTATAATCTGGTGGGGCAGAGTGGCGGGCACATTTGGATTGAGTTATAGGACCTTAAATAACCGACTCTTGCAGCTACGCGCTACGTGTTTTTCAAAAAAGAGGCCAAAATCCATAGCCTACTTTTCTGGGCCACGCTTAAGATAAGCTCCCCTGGGGAGGAGCTGGTTTTCCATTAGTTACCAGACAGGTTTTTCAGACAACTTTACTGTGCGTGGCATTTGTTAATTAGCCACAGTTTAGGCGGCTTGCCACATGGCCTAAATGCTGCTCCCCAAAGGAAAATGCAGAGAGAGAGAGATGCTGGCAAATTAAAGATTCTCTTTTGGGCTGCGTCAAGACATCCAGTCCAGGTTTCCACAGACAATCCCGTGTGAGCACCGCAAATAGGAGGATTCGAGCACATAAAAGTCAACCATAAAATATGCACAAAGCATTCGGAAGGAGAAGTACCGAGATAAGAGCAAATATTTTATTAAGCACACATAATCTAAAATTGAAATTCATGCTATTTCCACCCAAGAATTCTGTATTCTGTCTTCTGGATTGTGGAATCAGTAATCGGAATCGCAATCCAACCAACTTACACGTTATCGTCTAGCATTTCCTTTGGCCGGCGGGGAATTTCCCGGAACGGACCAGCTGCTTAACTGACTGACAAGTAAGCGGAGTCTGCCTCCAAGTGGTTGTCTTCGTCCATCCACAGCTCCTCCTCCCCATCCGTCTCCTTTTGTGGCAAGCTGCCTAACTGCCAGCCGTTTCCCAGCCATGTGAGTGTATAAAGTAAAGGAGAGCCCACAACCGCAGTGGCCTCGACTTAGCCCCTTTGGAGGCTCTCAGGCACTCCCTGAATCCCGAGTTGGTTGTCAGGAGTCTGCCAACCTGAGAACTCGATCCGCCAGGAGCTGATACCTTGTGGGAATATTACTGGACTGTGTTGCCAGCTTTGGCTTTTTAAAGTTTTTAGGATAGCTAAAAAAGATATTGACTATTTGAAAATGTGAAAGGAAAACCCTGTTTAGATATAGGAAGAACAGCTCTTTTAAAATAATATTCCTGTCAAGTAGTTTTACAAAATTTGAAAAGGAAAGCTATGATTTTGTTTAAAAATAAGATTTTATTTGAATATACAAAGGAATAAAAAAATAATTATAGAGCATGTTTTAAACTTAGTCAGTTTTTAAATTTTCACAATGTAAAGTGAAATCGAAAACTGCTTTTGTTAAAAAGTACATTTTTATTCCAATATACGTGGGTGGTCCGATAAGTACTTAGCCTCCAAAAGAAAAACGAAAATTTTGGAAAAGTGTCAATTTATTTCTCAACATAATCTTCTTTTAGCTCGATACACTTGACCCAGCGATGCTCCAACTTCTTTAACCCGTCTGAAAAATACGTTTTCTCGAGGTCTGCAAAATAGGCCTCTGTGGCGGCGACGACCTCCTCATTCGACGCAAATTTCTGTCCAGCGAGAGACTTTTTCAAGTTTGGAAACAAAAAGAAGTCACACGGGGCCAAATCTGGAGAATAAGGTGGATGGGGTAGCAGTTCGTAGCCCAATTCGACCAATTTGGCCTTAGCGAGGGCGGTTGCGTTTGTGGTCCGGAGTAAGCAAACGCGGCATTCATCACGCCGACAGCTTTCTCATGCCCAAAATTTCATGCAGGATATGACCCACGCGGTCTTTTGACATGCGTACTGTCTCAGCTATCTCGCGTATCTTCAATCGGCGATCTGCCAAAACGAGATCGTGGACTTTTTGGACGTTATCCTCCGTGGTAGCCGATTTCGGGGCACCTGGGCGTGGCTCATCAAAAACCGACGTGCGACCACGTTGAAACTCGTTAAACCAATTTTTGACGGTCGCTATCGAAGGAGAAGAGTCACCGTACACAGCATCCAAGCGCTCTTTGATTTAGCTGCGTGATTTCCCTTCCAAAAACAAGAATCGAATCACAGACCGATATTGCTCTTTCTCCATTTTTCTAAAATCCGCGAACACGTATGATGCCACACGCTGGCAAAACAAAGCTACGAGTCCGATTCGGCTGAAATTTCGACAGTAGCCGTCTACTAGAATGTACTACACGATAGAAAAGTTTTCTTGCGATAGTGGCGCCATCGGGCGGTGAGGCTAAGTACTTATCGGACCACCCTCGTATAAAGGAAAACAAATAACACAGGTACACAGCCAAAAATTTCCACGAACCATTTCAAGTTTTCCATGATATTTGGGTGCTTCTGAGTAAAAGTCCCATACAAAATTATTTTCCATCACCTACAGGTTCCGCGGTATAGCTAAGAATACAAAAAACCGATGTTTGTCGACATTTTGAATTACGTGGCCAATATAATTGGACTTACCTCAATTATTTTCGCTGAAACCTACTCTCAATACATCTCGGCATTCGTAAAAAATAGTCCGTATTGTGAACCATTGCCCATGTCTTTGGAATTCGACGCCAAAGTCGAAACTCCCAAAATTTTCACAATTTCTCTGATGAAAAAACAATTCTGAGAATTAAATCTTAAATGGAACTAATTTTAACTATTCGTTGAATCTATTGTTCATTGTATGCTTTAATTTCGGTTTAAAGCGTTTTCATGAAGATATTTTATTGGATTTCTTATACCAATAAAACCGTTTTTTTATTTTATTATCTACTCCTATGTGCTGTCAAATTTCAAATAAGTCAAGGCATCCTATAGAATGGGAGTAAACATGTATGTTTCTCTATGTATGTTCAGTGAACGTTTTTAACTTCTTAGTTCTAGAGGTTGCCATGACTTATTCAAAATTTGACAGCACATAGGAGTAGATAATAAAATAAAAAAAACGGTTTTATTGGTATAAGAAATCCAATAAAATATCTTCATGAAAACGCTTTAAACCGAAATTAAAGCACACAATGAACAATATATTCAACGAATAGTTAAAATTAGTTCCATTTGAGATTTAATTCTCAGAATTGTTTTTCTATCAGAGAAATCTTTAAAATTTTGGGATTTTCAACTTTGGCGTCGAATTCCAAAGACATGGACGATGGTTCACAATGGGGACTATTTTTTAGTAGTTCCGTGATGTATTGAGAGTAGGTCCTAGCGAAAATAATAAGGGTAAGTCCAATTATAAAGGCCACGTAATTCAAAATGTCGGCAAACATCGGTTTTTGTATTCTTAGCTATACCGCGGAACCTGTAGGTGATGGAAAATAATTTTGTATGGGACTTTTACTCAGGAGTACCCAAATATCATGGAAAACTTGAAATGGTTCGTGGAAATTTCACAAAGTTTAATTTTGTGTTCCTGTGTAATTAATAGATTCCAAAATTACAAATAATGTTGTAAAAATGTTTTTGAACTTAGTCAGTTCCTAAATTTCCATAATAAAAAGAAGGATTATGGTTTGACTTGACTTGAAACAACCCAAGAAGTCATCACTACGAAAGTCACTGATAGGACAGCTGGCTGTGAAGAACAAATACAGAGTGTGGTTCTGTGAAACCGAGGGGATACAAACACACAAAGTTATTTACGGCTTACCTACACAATGCTCCCAGACGATTCAGATGCCCGTGTGATACCCACAAAGGGTATCTACAATTCGATCGGGCCGAGTGCGCAGGCCAAAGACTCATATTTGCTATTCAATTTGCTTTGGGCCTGGGCTGGGGTCCTCGCTCTTGGCTCGGAATATAAATTGCCGAGGGACGGCAACAGGCAACAGGCAGCAGCAAATTGTCTGTCCGCTGGTCCTAGCCAATGTCAATTGGTTGTTTGTGCTGATTCTTGGGCCCGGGTATCTCATGTTTATCTGGATGTCGTTAGCATGAACTGTTTCTTCGGGGGCTGCCCCCAAAGCCCCGGGTTCATCAGGCCCCTTTATTTTGGTTACTTTTGTTTTTATTTGCCCCGTTGTTGTTATGATTATTATTATGACATCGACGGGAACAACAAGGGCTGGCAACTTCCTGTTCGACGGGGAGCATGCTCCAACATGGCGCCAACCGGAAGTGCCAGCCCGTTCAGCAATGGACGCGTTGCCCCGTTTCTATGGCACTTCCGCTTTACTGCACATTAATTGCAATTAAATTTGGCATTACTCCCCTGCTTAAAACCCCTTTGCATTTCGTTTTTTCTTCTATTTTTCCAACTCTCCGCAGCCCGCGCAAATTTAATGATGGCTGCAATTTTTGTGCGCTGCATTTTCCTATTCTTTGCATAATTTAAAGTTGTTTGCTTTGGCTGCCGCTGTTGCATTATGGCCAAGGGGGAGGGAAGTGGGCTTTTGATTTTGCCGCTGCTTCTGCTGCACTGCCTCTGATATTGTTGTTTTCAATTAACTGCGCGTCTAGCTAAATGGCAAGTAAATTAATGTTTATAGTGCATAAATATGCAATTTATACAAGCCCCGCCCCCCTGCCTTCTGGGTGGGCGTGTGTGGTGACGTCATTGCTTTCAGACTTTGATGGCGCCATGTATTGGTTGAATTGAGCGTAAATTTTAATAAGTTATTTGAGTTAGGAGCACAGCCCGTAATGTTTAATGGAGTTTCATACATTTTGGGGTGCTCCCTTTCCAGAGGCTTGTGTCGTAAATTAATCAAATTTAATTGCGGATCCGCTATCGCTAGATCTTGGTATATTTTCAGGCTAACATTTATGGCCGGAGCTGCGTCAACCGGCGGAACAGCCAAGGATCTCAGAGTCACCATCCTGCGGTGGCATTTAACCATCTACTCAACACAGGACAAAATTCAAATAATTTGTCTAACAGTTAAAAATTATAGAACATTTTATAATATTTATTTTATTAATTTATTTTTTAACCAAAAAAGTTGTATTTGTAATAAAATAGTAAATATGTATTTTATTAAATAAATACAAACAGATGTTCCAAAGTATCGTCGCAAAGTAACGTAAAATATATACATATTTCCAACGCAAAATATTATTCATCACCTAATTCTGTAAAATCTACTTATAATCGAAAAACAAAAATGTTTTGGTCTGTGCACAGCTTGTTTTTCTGTTGTGTCGGTGCCAAAACTTTAATTGCCTTTCGGGCCGAAAACTTTAGCAGAATCTGTGCTGCTATGCATTTTGTTAACATTTCCGGTGACTTCTCGCTGGTGACGTCCTGGTTCGACCCCTCCCCTCACTTACCCCCTTCACCACCATTCACCCCCATTCACCCCCATTCACCCCCCTCCACCCCCCTCCACCCAGCGACTGTTGTTGTCCCCGGTTTGTATGCCCTTTTAATTGCCCATTGAAAGTTGTTCACTTGTTAAAGCGAACTTTCGCCTGCCAAGTTGTTCGGCTGTGAAGTGAAGTGTAAGCAAGAAGCGTGAAACTATGTGTTATGCAATTAAAAGTGCAGGCGGAGGCGTCTAAACCCAATCGATGCGGATATTCAATTGGCCTACAGCAAGCCAATTTTCCGCAACTTATTTAAGGATCAAGTGCTCGGCCGGGAAGCTCTGGTGGGAAAATTGGATGGAAAACTCGGGTGACCGCAGCTGCAGCTGCTCGTAATGAGTTTTCCATGCATGCGGGACTGCCGAGACAGATCCTTCAAGTTAACATTATGTGACAGCTGCAGACAGAAATCATTCCGTGCTCCCGCTCCCCCTTATATATATAGTATCCCATCCGTCCCAATGAGGAGGGCCACCAGAACGAAAGTTATTATCATGCATATGGTTATGGGTTGGCCAGGCACCCGAAGTCTACACTAAGCAAACCATATAAACGCGTTTACACAAATTAGAAAAAACATTGTCCCTGTCATTTCTAAAGCAGATGAAATGATTATTATAATAATAAATAAATAAATAAATAATAAATAAATTAAATAAATATAAAACAAGAGAAAACGCTATAGTCGGGTTGGTGTCCCGACTATCTAATACCCGTCACTCGGCTAAAGGGAGTGCGAGGGAGATATATATATCAACTTTGATGAGCCATAACTTTTTAACGAATGGTCCGATTTAAAAAATTTCTTCTACATTTCATTAGGTATTGATAAGCACAACAAAACTGCATTTTTACATTTCCGAAATATTTAAATTTTTAAAATCGTGTATTAGCTATTGTGGGCGTTAGAGGGGGCGTGGCACCTTCTTGAAATAAACTTGCGCTGCGTAGGAACTCCAAGAATCTTCATGCCAAATACCAATCCTCTAGCTTTTATAGTTCCCGAGATCTCAGCGTTCATACGGACGGACAGACGGACAGACGGACAGACAGACATGGCTAGATCGACTCGGCTAGTGATCCTGATCAAGAATATATATACTTTATGGGGTCGGAAACGCTTCCTTCTTGCTGTTACATACTTTTGCACGAATACAATATACCCTTTTACTCTACGAGTAACGGGTATAATAAAAACCTCCGTTTATTATATATAATAAACGGAGGTTTTTATTTTATATTTTTGTTAAATCGACTTTTTTGCGGTTTCTTACCTACATTTTTTCAGGTGTCTTTTTAGTATTTGTGGCGTTCTTCTCCTCACATTGGCTGCTTTGTTTTCCCTACTGCGATGTCTACTGCTCCCGACTGCCGAGGCAGTCACAATATATTTTTCTGATTTTCCACTTGCATTATCACGTCTAAAAACTGTCTACCATTGAAACATGTGTATTGTGTGCATTGTCTGGACTAAAGGGCATTTTCAGTTTGCCTAGTCGCAGGAGCGACGGGGAAAAGTGAAGGAAATTCAGGCAATATATAAGCATAATTTAAGAGCGAAACCAGGAGAGGAAAACACCACTACACCCAGAAAAAAAAGAACGGAAAAAATCAAGAACATTTTTCATGATTTGAGAACAATCCGTTCGCTATTTTTCGTTCATGAAAAATGAACGGTGCGGGGTCAAATCATGAACTTTTTGGTAAAATTATGAACGCGTCTCTGAACGCGAGCATTGAACGATTGTGGTCAGATTATGAACAATGGTTCTAAAATTGCGAACGCTGTTCATGAACAATTTCTTGCTCGGACCAAGAAACTTGTAAGTCTAGTGCCCCGTTTGGCCGTACTAGAAAAATTGGTTCCGTGGTCCAACTGTTAGGCCGTCCGCCTTTGACGCATAGTAGCCCAGGTTCGAGTCCGCAAGAGGACGTCGTGAATCGTAAGTTTTAATAAAATATTATTTCTAATGTTTAAATGTACTTCTAATAATAAATAAAATGTATGTCAACAACAACAACTAAAATACAACATTTATTAATAATAAATTAACAACTAAAAGTAAACAAATTAAATACAAATCTACCAGGCGCACAGAATAACCAGCAAGTGCGTGTCCAGAAATCTGCTATTTTTTGTTTTTTTATGAACTTTTCGTTCTTAAATTAACCCCAAAATGTTCTTAAAATGACCCCGTTCGTTCGGAATCGAACTCTAAAATTTCGGTCAAATTTTATGAACGAGCGTTCATGAACTGACAACAAACGGGCTTACGCACTTTTTGACCACGTTTGGGGTTGATTTTTGAACGTTTCGAACGGATTTTTTTCTGGGTGTAGTTGCCATGGAAAGACATATAAATTATGAGTGCTGGGTCGCCTCACATGACATGCCCGAAGATATGTGGCAAAGTTTGCCCAATCTAGTTACGCAGGGCAAAGAATGAAATTTGGTAAACAAATACAAATTTCGAGTCAATTTCTGTTGGCCGAGAACGTGTTATTAGGGGCGCCGGAGCCTGAAATACCCTGGTAGATGCACAAGTAATATATGTAGCAAGTGCTGCTAAGTGCCTGATTTTGATTTACTATCTGTGACCCCAAAATTGCAATTTTTGGGCAGAACTAAAGGGATTTCGTGCTCTCATCAATATGGTATTTATATTTGCCCAAAAGTCAAGCGTTTAGATCGAAATCATCTTCTGTTGTTGTCGGTTTATTTAAAGTGTAATATCTGTGTGTGTGCCTAAAATGTTCGTGCAAAGGTAATTTTCTCAAAGAACAAAAGAAATTTGTCGGGGAAACAAGAGGGAACGCTTTAGCCGAGTACCTCGACTATCAGATACCCGTTACTTAGTTTAAGGAAAAACGAGGGATATAAAGATATGCATGTAGCAAAGCAACTGCTTGCACTGCTTGAATTCCATTATTTGCTCCTAACTTTTTAATTAATAGTCTGATTTAAAAAGTGTCATCTACATTTTAATAAATATTTAAAAACACAACAAAATTGCATTTATTTTTGTCCTAAATCTTTAAAGACACCTTTTAAAATTTTAAAGGTTATTTTGGGAGTTATAGGGTGCGTGACGTTGTGATGAAACAAACTTGCGCTGCCTAGGAGCCCCAAGAATCTCCATGGTGAATCCTTTTATAGTTTCCGAAATATAAGCGTTCATACGTGAGTACCGGTTAAATACCTTTGCACGAATACAATATACCCTTTTACTTTGTGTAACGAGTATAAAAATGCATTTTCCTTTCTCGACAACTTAGTTATTTACAGTTCAGCAATATGTCCATCTTAAGCCCACTTTTAGTTTAGTTTTGCATGATTTTTTCGTTTTTTTCTTGATTTTTTGTAACCAATAAGGGATTGTGCTTTGAAACTTTCATGACAAATTCTTTAAGATTTATTCTATCAATTTATGAAACCAACAAAAAATGTTTTTTTTATGTATCTCCCCTCTAAAGGTATTCAAAAACGCAAAATTCCAAAAATCCTCCCTGTAATCAACCGCAACCAATAAATTAGGCCAGCCCCAAGATTTCATCTTGACGTGCATCTATCTGCTCGCTCCTCTTCCGCCGCCCTGTTTCCTGACCTTTCTCATTGACTTGTCCCATTAATTAAGTTTGCGTCCCTGTGCGTTCAGATAAGATGCAGTTGCAGCTGCCACCCCCTCTACGCCCCTGGTCCTGGCTCGTGCAATTGACTTAATAATTGGCCCCAAACATTTTAATGAGCGGCATCTTGTCAGCGTCACGTTTTCCGGAACGGAGCCGGAGAGTCAACGCAAAATATTTGCAAGAAACGGCATTGGCATAATTAAGATTATGTTGGCATACGGGCTGCAGCCACGGGGTATAGAATCGGATGTGGTGTCGGCTGAGTGAAGCGGAAATTTGAATGCCAAGGCGCTGCTAATGTTAATATGATATGCAGCAGGATATATCCACCCGACTGGGCTCCATTAAATTCCCATGCACAAACATTGCGCATACGACATGTGTGTCGGTGTGGCCTGCCAGGTGACAGGTGCCCCCGCGCCCCTCCCTCGCCGCTCGAGGACCTGCGAGCGTGTATTAACACCCAAGTGGGAATGACATCTCCCAGGAGCTCCGCTTCAGGCACGTCTGGCGGCCTTTCACACGCCTGTCAAACGCTGCTCCGTCTTGGATGTCCTTAAGCCCCCCACTCAGTCCCCTCCTGGTGTTCGATGCACCTAACAAAAATATCACCTCAAAATTAGAAAGACGCTTTTACTATAATTTGGCGTTTTCATGAATTAAGAAATGGTACATTAGTTGTTACAGACCCGTCGTCAGAATAAAAATGTTGTAGTTTAGATTTCCAAGTTTAATAGTTTAATTAGGGATTTAAATTTAAAATTCCAATTAAATTTAGATCGCGTGAAATAAACCTTTTTATAACTTCTCAGGTAAATTTCTTCTTGTTTTAGAAAATAAAGTTTTATTGACTTCGAAATGCAAGCCGAATTTTGTCTTCCAAATTAATAATTTCCCCTTTCCCGAAACATTTTCTTTTAGTGAGTTGCTTTTGTGCAGCTGCGGCACGTAATGACATGCGGCTGCCAATGTTGTGGACGCGCATTGAGCGCCTCGCCTCGCCATCGCCATCCCGGCGCAGAGCATCTCCATCTCGAGGGCCTTGCATAATTTATATAACCACGAGAGCCGCCAAAAAACCGCAAATCTCGCAGCGCCTCGTTGCACACACAAGGCGACATCGGTGGCAGCAGCAAACGCAACAGCAACGTCGCAGCACGGCTGCAATGTCAAAGAATGCCTCAGCAATGTGGCAGCTTCGGGGACCGCTTAAAGTAGCCGGTGGTTGCATGTCGACGTATTGATGGTTTTCCCATTTATAACCCGAAACATTTGATAATGGATGGCTGTGGGCTGTCAGCAATTTTGGTCGACTGCCTCGCTTTCAACCGATGTAAATGTATGTGCAGTTTGGTAGAAAGCTTTTGAAATTATATTATTTTGTTCCTATATATTGTCCAAACTAATATTCATATTTGCAGAAGGACTGTTAACTTAAAAGTTTATGGGAACAAGCAACCATAATTTGTAACTTAAAGGAGGGAAGAATTTAGAGTTACATTTTAAATTCAAGCCGACTTTTAACCTAAAACAGACTTAAACCTTAAAATTAACTCATTTGTATGTTCGATATTATACTCCTTTTTATTCATAAAGCGTACTTTACAATATGTATATACAAAACGTAAATGTTACAAAAAATTATATATTTATAAATAGGAATACTTGCTATATTGATTTAATGGATTGGCTATACCCTTTCATATAGTTTTAAAAAGGCTCAGCACCGCAAGGAAATTAGTTCACCCATTGAAACCAAGTTCTGAAGAATAATTTCATAATTTCCCACTAAGCTATTCTTGTCTACGAATCCTGTTTCCCCTTTAAGTCGCCAAAGGTCTTAGGCACTGAATCCCCCAATTTCTCCCTGACATTGGTGGACAATTTCAACTCATCGGCAATGACAAAGTATTGTCCATAAGGCAGCGAAGCCAGCACTACATCCTCATTCAATGTAAATTTACTGGGGAATCCTGGAGCTTGTGGCCACTTTGCCAGCTCAGACTCCAAAGACCACCTAGCAGCCAGGTCCTTGTAATATCCCTCCCTCAAGGCATCTACCTTCTCCAGCTTGGCCAAGTGAGTCAAACTCTTTTCGTGATTGCCTGAAACCTCGATGGCGCGCATTAGGAGGGCACTTGTTAGTAGAGTCCACTTGCTGTCTGGTTCGAATTCCAGAAGATCTAGGCAGGATTGAAGCTGCGTTTGCAGCTCCGCCAAGAGTTCCTTGCTACAACTGGCGGCGGCATGCGGTGGCTCAAAGTAAAACGCTCCGTCTTCTGTGCCAGGTAGAGGTAGAAGATTCACCTCCTGTTCGGAAAGTTTAAGGGAGTAGGTTGAGTTTCTTTGGTAATCGAAGGTCTGCTGGCACTTCCAACTGGTTCCACAACTGTCCATCGGCAGCCAGGATTGCATTATCACGGTCTGCCCTCCGCCGAGCAACTCGGTCTTCAGTTGATTTAGATCTGGGTAGGGCTTATCTAGGGCAAGCACTGCTCCATGGGACTCCAGTCGAAAGGCAGCTATCCTGGGAGCCCGATCCAGCTGGGCGCCACTGCCCAGCAGCCATCGCTGGTAGAACCAGGCACTGCTGTCGTTGGGATCCGTAAAGGCGGCCGTCAGCACCATCTCCAGTTCCAGCTGCAGCTTTTCCTCGCTCATGGGCCGATCCCTGCGCTCGTTGGGGTAGAGTTCCGGGAGCAGCAGGCTGCGATGGTGCCAGCTGGAATAGTTGGAGAAGTTCACCTTTATCTTCTCGGTGCAAAAGTCCAGTTCCTGGGCGGCGGGCACCGCGGCCTTTGCAGTCACGTAGCGCCTGTAGTCCCAGGTGTGGAAGTTGCGCTCGTCGAACTTGAGGTACTTGTTGCACAGCTGCAGCTCCCGCTGCCAGTCCGCCCGGGGATCCTGCTCCAGGGTCCAGCAGCGGTGGTGCCAGGCGTTGTAGGACTTGGGATTGACCATCAGGCACTGCTCGGTGAGGTCCAGTTCGCAGCTGAATATGGAACGGTCCTTGTCCGCGGCAAGGGACTCCTTCACTGGGGGCGTGTCACCCTGGGTCTCTTCTTGAGGGTGTTTCTCCTCCATGTCCTCCTCCTCCGCCTTCAGCTTGGACAGCTTATCCAGGACGCACTCGCGGCGAATGTTCCACAGAGTGCTCACGTCCGGATTTCGCTGCAGGATCTGAACCGTCAGCGTGAGCATTTCGTTGTCCAGCTCCCCGGCTTCCCGTTTCTTTTGAATCCTCCCCATGGCGGCCCGATAGGCCCGGACTTTCAGAGCCTGCTCCTTCTTCTTCCGCTCGCGCTCCTCCTCCGTGGTCCTCACTTTCACACGTCCGTGCATGGCCTTTAAATTTAATTAAACTTTGTTTAGATAAACGAAATTATTAGTCAGCAGTGTGACCGCGTAATGAACGATTTTTTATACCGTCCGGCTCCCAAAAATATACCTTTCATTTATTTAAACATACCAATTATTTTCGTCGAACGGTCATGCTAAAAATATGAGTTGACGTATTCGCTAGGGAAGGAGCGTGTACCGGCTATGACAGGGAGCTGTATTCGCTATCTCAAACATTGCGTACACTGACAAAAATTGTTTTGGGCATTCCCTACATGGTTGCATTTCAGTGAGTGATTTTCTCAGCCTACACGATTTTACGTAAGTTTGAGCAAGACAGACATATTTCAGCTGTAATGAGCGATTAATGAGCAAAATTGTAAAAACCGATAGGCTCTTCTCCATACGGTACTACCAGGAGCGATACGTCAATGGGCTACCGCGAAATGGGATCAATACAAAAACAAGAGAGAACGCTGTAGTCGGGTTGGTGTCCCGACTATCTAATAAACGTAACTCAGCTAAAGGGAGTGCGAGGGAGATGGATATATAAACTTTGATCAGCTATAACTTTTTAACGAATGGTCCGATTTAAAAAATTTCTTCTACATTTCGATAGGTATTGACAAGCACAACAAAACAGCATTTTTACTTTTCCGAAATATTTAAATTTTTGAAGTCGTATATAACCTATTGTGGGCGTTAGAGGGGGCGTGGCGCTCGGCTAAAATAAACTTGCGCTGCGTAGGAAGCCCAAGAATATGTGTGGGAAATACCAACCTTCTAGCTTTTGTAGTTTCCGAGATCACAGCGTTCATACAGACGGACAGACAGACGGACAGACAGACATGGCTATATCGACTCGGCTAGTGACCCTGATCAAGAATATATATACTTTATGGGGCCGGAAACGCTTCCTTCTAGCTGTTACATACTTTTGCACGAATACAATATACCCTTTTACTCTACGAGTAACGGGTATAATGAATTCCATGAATTTTCAAACCTTTTGCGTCTAATTAGGTGCTATAAACAAATAAGAACAATACAAATAATATTTCAGAGGGCTAATTACTGCGTTGCTAACTAAAAATAATTTTATGATAAAGAAAAAGGAAACTTTTCTAAACATCGTTTACAATTACATCTTTACCCAATTGGCTTTTTACGAATAACATTTATAATATTCAAGTTCCTATGTTTCGTTTCTAGCCCTCTATGGTCCCTGTTTTTAACATAATTTATCATTCTTTTATAAAAAGAAATAATCCGTTTTTGAAATTATTTTTAAGCATTTTATTTATTGTGTATCATTGTCATTATATACAATAGTGTTTAATACGTTTTTGTTTAGTTTAACAATTAAAATGTTTTGTAATGTGTCGGAACTCAATCTGGTTCTCAGTTTAGTGTAAACGTAAGGCAATGCATTAAATGCTCTCTCCACCGAAACTTGTGTCGCCGGTACAGAAAATGCTACTTCTGCTATTTTGAACAAAATTGGTTGTTTTTGAGAATTTTGCTTCCAGAATTGTACCACATCGTCGTCAATTTCCATTCTATCCGAATATTGCATATTTTTAATCAAAAGCTCAATTGATTTTGATTGAACAGGACCGTAAACATCACCGCTTTCCTTTAGAATGCTGAAACGGCTCTTAGACGTACTTGGTGCTTCGTTGTCCGGTTCTTCTTCTATGGCCTCATTGAATTTCAAAAAGTTGTAAATTAAACTAATTTGTTCTAAATAGAAATATTAATAATTTAAGCAAAATCTAAATTAAATCTGAAACTTATTTTTACCTTGCAGTTTTCCGATTAACATCATTGAAAAATGTCGAGCCTTTAAAATTAAATCGAGGATCCATAAAAATGGCAGCTAGGAAAGCATCATTCTCGAAAAGTACCTTTTTTCTTGCCTGCACTGCCGAATGCAGTTGCTGCGCTAACTTATACTTCTTTGAAAGTTGGATAAGGTGCGCTTCGCAAAGAATCCATTCACGATAAAAATCTCCCATCACCATATCCTCTGTTTGAAGCATAGTGGAACATTCAGCTATGTGGTGAAAGGAATAGATAAATTCATCGACAAAGTCCCAGTGGCTCCCGCTAAAAGTTGAGGCATTTTCTGATTCATTTTGCTAAGAGACTGCAGCATGTTAAATGTCGAGCTCCATCGCGTTATATTATCCAGCACAGGAAGTGTTTCCTGGTGCTTGCGGCACTCTGTACGAATTTTTTAAACCATTTTTCGGTAGTCCTCTAACTCCTGGTTTATGGTTTTAATGACATCCCAAGAAGCCAGCTGTAAAGTGGGCGCAGCACAGTGGACGACGCTCAGAGAGTTTTTTAATTTAATTAATATACCCTTTTACACTACGAGTAATGGGTATAAATATTGCAAATAATATATATAATTTATATTAGAATTAGTTAATGATATATTCGGAAAATGGATGTTTAACTTCCGAACAAGTATGTTAAGTATTAACATAACAGTGATGTACGAAATCGAAATTATTTCGTACACGTCAGAAATAAAGTACACGACGTATTGTACATGTCAGAATAAAATACATGTACTTTTCTCGTGTCTTTTATTTAAATAGAATACTTCACATTTTATTTCACACATGTATAATACACAAGGAATAGTATACTGTGCGTTAGAAATTTTCATGTACTATACATATTAGAGCCCTGCACGAGTATACTCGAAATGCCCTTTGACTCAAATTTCAGAAAAACAGTTCGAGTAAGTCAGCTCACAGAAATTTTCGGATCAAGTAGCTCAGCTCAAAAATTTTGACGTTGAGCTGTTTGTTTGATCGAAAGAAAACAAGTATAGTAGCTCATAGATCATGTTTAGTAGATCAAGTATCCGAACATACCTACAAAATGTTATGTAGGAACATTGCTCAAAAATGTTATGTAAGAACAGAGCTACAAAATGTTATGAAGGAACAGAGCTGAAAAGTTAAATTCTTGTTCTGTACATTGTACATCAATACCATTATCTTCCTTAAAATAATTTGATCTTCTCATCGCATATTCGTTACATTGAGCCATACTTTGTATACTTTTGCTTTTCCGCGAATTCTTCAGCTAATGCAAATGCAACATATGTATTATTGAAGATTGGTCGTGGGGAAAGAATTTGAAAAGTTAGCCTCGATGGACCGCGATATCTTAAGAATGGGCAAGGCATTGTTGGGTTCGATAGTTTCTTGTAAGTGAAATTACGAGGTTCTTAAGATCCATTGAGGATCATATTTTCGTGATTTATGACCATCCTGTCTATCCATAAAAGAATTTTACACTATCTTCATCTAAAGAATTTAACATAAACGATAAACGAAAAATTTGTTCCCTTATTATAAATTAATTATTAACCGGAAATATTTGACACTAGACCCTGTGAGCTGTTCAGGCTGTTCGAGCTGTCCGAGTAAGCTGAAATGTTTGACTTGTTTGTTTTGTTGTTGTGAGCTGTTTGAACTGAACTGTTTTAAAGGTATCCGTTAGGCACATGAGCTTGTTTGGAGCTGTTACTTGTTTACTCGATAATCCCATGACCTATGACTCGAAAGTCACAAACAAACAAACAAGCTCTAACTCAGAGCTGTTTACAAGTATACTCGTGCAGGGCTCTAATACATATGTATAGTTTTCCGAACCCTGCTTTCTAGAAATAACTGCCGTATATTATAAAATTAAATACAATTACATGTTTACTTCGTACGGCCCAAAACATTTTTAAAGGTATTACAAATGTCTGAGCTCATGGCAGAACACAAAATAATTTTACAGCTTTTTACAGTACTAGTACTGGCACCGAAGCCAACGGACTTGTGGTGGT